>VWZY01008306.1:217220-228450 GCA_013399075.1 Chloroceryle aenea
AGCCGCTGCTCGACACGGTGCGCCTTAAAAATAAGCTGGGCTGCCGGCTGTCCTGAAAACCTCCCCTCCCGCCCCCGAGACCCCGTAAAGCTGAACCCCGGTAGCCGCCAGTAGATCGGTCTCGCAGGGTTTTTTTCGCTCCCTTCGGGAGGGGACGCGATTTCCCCTCTCCGCGCCGGGCGCTGCGTGCCCGGGGGAGGATGTCCCCGGAGCCGGGCGCTGCCCGCCGCTGGCTGCCCGGGGAACCGGGGGCTCGGGGCTTGCCTTGGCTCCCCGTGAAGACTTTATGTGTCCGGGAGCATTCCCCCTTGCTGCCCGGAGGGCCGGGAGCTCCCCGCGGGGACCCGGTCCGTCCGGGAGCATCCCCTCGGCTGGAGAGGGTTCGCTACGCACAAGCAACACTTCGCACGGCTGCAGCATCACTGCCAAGACGCGATCATTTTCTACCGGTTACAGCCCGGCATTATGTATATTATTTATTTACTCGCTTACTGTTTTAAGTAAGACCTTTTTCCAAGTCTTTATTCAAACTTCTCTTCCCTGAAAACACTTGCTCGACCGGGCAGTTTAGGTGCGGTATAACCTGCAGCCTTTTTTGTTCCACTGTCCTCTGAAGTACCTGGAACCGCGGGCTAGCGAGGCTGGGGGCTGCTCGCGTGGACTTCAGCTTTGGTCTCTCTGAACCTATGGAGTATGAGTAAAGCAATATTAGTTTTGTAAAAGAAGTAATTCAAATGATGCTCCCCTGGAGTGATCCTTCTGCTGGGAAAATAGTTCGAATTGTAAAATGTTTATATAACTCGTGGGCTGTTGAACTTGTGAGGCTTAGCTAAAGAGTAAAGTCCTGAGATCCTCCCCATAAAGCTCTATAAATAATAAGGGCAAAGGTGTTATTCCATTGAGCAGATCAGTGAATTGGAGCTTTTTGACTTTGCTGTTGTCATCCTTAACATTGCTTAGGATGCAGCTGTTGCTACCAGCAGTACAATACTGGGTTAGATTTCAGTAGACTTTAGGAATACTTTAAAGGACTGGTATTAATTATAGTAATTGTATGTTGTTTTCAGACAGCCAATATTTTACAAGTAATTTTAAATGTGCCACTCAGTTTTATGGTCTTTTTTTCCTACCATCCTCAGCAAGACAGTAACATTAATGTTGTTTTATTGTCTGAAAGTCGTATTAAAGAAGCTGTTAGCTATAATCTAAATGGCAGAACTGTATCAAGATTTAATCCAAACTATATCTTAACTTTTCACCGTGTATGAAGCTCCAACAATATTTTTTTGAGGCCTGGTGCTAATTTAGTTTTAAAGCTTTTCTGGACAGGGGTGTGATTTTTATTCTTTTTTTAATGAAGATCAAAGGGCAAGTTATGTACTTGACATCAGAGCCACAAGTATTATACCTATATTGCCACGTTTCCATATTTTTAGTTCTTATTGCAAGCTGCTGTGGGCAGAGTGTCTTTAAAATTTGCAGGGAGTAATGTAGGTGGGTGTCACTGTAGATGAAGATGGACAGCATATGGAAGACCAAGAGTAAAAACAAATTAATATCTTGAAGATTACAGTATCTAAAAATAAGATTGTTCCAGGTTTTGCAGACTCCATCAATAGATTTAGCTGGCTGAACATGTACCTAAAGCCAAGTACGTGCATATGGGTTTCCACTTGTTAAGTCAAAAGTAAAAGCTATATTAGTTCAATTACACGGTGGTTGGTGCCTGCAATGTGGTACTTAATGTCAGAAGGAAAATTATGGGATTCACTTTGCAGGCATTAGTAAAAGCAGAAGTTTTATCACAGTTGCAGGGAGAACACAAACTGGGTATCAGTAGCAAAAGGGAAATTTCAGATTCCCTTCAAAGGGAGGTTTAGGTAGACCTGCAATGTGAAGTCCAGCAGTGAGGCCTTTTGCAAGGGACTGAGTGACCACCACAAATGTTTTCTAGCAAATATTGGTTTAAATTTTGCAACTCATTTACTTTGGCCTCAGTAGAGTTTTTCCTGTGGTCCCTTGCATAAGTTCCTTTGTGACTAAGTTCTACTAAAGCAACCCCCGATGCAAAGTGAGATTTTTAGCTGAAATACTAGGAAGCCAGCTGTATTACTGTTACAGAAATATTTGTGCTCAAATTCTGATGCTTACAATGAGAAGCATACCCAGAATTAACTGATGCCATGTGATACATGAGTAAAGTTATTAGGGCAACAAAGAGTAAATGCAGTTCATATACAAAAATGTATTCCATGGAATAATTTGGAATGTTAGCAATTTTCACTAAATCTTTGTCTTTTTTACAGAATGTGGAGTTTTGGACACACAATTACACAAACTGTTATACTCAGAATTCTGCCAGTCTGAACATGTAAAAAATTGAGGTTTATTGCATTTGAAAGTCCATTTTATAATTCCTAATAAATTTATGCTATTTCCTCAATTAAAATTTCTCATCTCTTGGATACAAAAATCCCATTTCACAAATTGTTCGTCCCTTTTAGGGTTGAATAGAAAATGCATCTGGTTTAATTACAGGAACCAAATAGGTATTTGGGAGTATCTCATACTGCCTGGGGAAAAGAGTAAGCACAGAAAGGAAATAAAGATGAGAATCATAAAAAGAAAAGCAAAATAATAACCAATTGCAGCCATTTCAGGTTGAGTAAGAACCCCAAAGGTGGTGAAGCATTTATCTGGATCATCTTATAGCCTCCTGTTTCTGAGTCTCAGCTTTTGTGCCTGAACCACAGAATCATCACCCATCAGTAATGGAGATAGACCACACTGCTAGCAGTGAATCCAGGCTGGGGAACGAATCCTGATTAGTTCTCCCAATTTAAGGTTGTTTGACAGAGGACATAATCAGAACCAAGGAGCCAGTGGAGGAGTCCAGAAGAGACCAAGAACCGAGACTCCCAGCGCTTCAGAGGAACTTTAACAAGCCTAACCCTAAGCTTTACAGTACATCCGCAGAGTCGTGAATCTACCCTTGCCTGTCAAAAGCAATAAGCTGATAGAAGACAAGTCTTCAAGAGGCTGATGAGAAACTATGATGTTGGTATGAAAAACAAACAATATGGTCAGATAAGCATGACCGACATGTGGTGATTACCTAGGTACTCTTCTTCATGATCCATTCCTTCCTAGCCATGAGATCAGTCTTCCCTCATGTCACCTGCTGCTTCTGTGTACATGAGCTTTCTTAGCCTGAAACACATTTCAAACCCAAATGCAACTGGGTTCTGAAATTATAAAGCACTTTATACCAACAGACAATTCCCACCACTTGAATCATCACAGTTACCTGTTTTAAAACAGTTAATTTGGAAGATAAACTATTGTTTTCTCAGACCTGGGGCGTCTAATGTGCCAAGTTTACAATGTAAACCTGATAGCAGGGTTTAAAAAACCTTCAACCACTAAAACATAATACAAATGCATTTTTACTCCTTTTTAGGTAGACTGGAATTTGAAAATATGGCACCCAAGCAGAGCCTTTGATTGGCCTAGCCAAAAGAGGTGACCTTCTCTTATATATCTCAGAATTTTTTGATGAGTGCACATTGATGCCATATAACATGCAAAATGTGCCCGTTCATAAATTGCTGTATTTTTAGCTTGCATTTGCAGGGTGATCACAGGAGAGATTTGTGTGTGTCCTTATTGGCAAAAGACTAGCAATAAATCCTAAACAAGAGGCATGATTGCTTTCCAAGAACTTGGCTGAAGAGCAATTGGAAAAAGGGCAGTAGAACAATGAAAAGCATATTTTGAAGGAAAGAAGGTGACTATAGTGACAGCCAAAACCCCATGGAGAATACCATTATTGCAACTTAACTTCAGCAACTTCATTAAGCAGTGTGTTGAATGCAGAATCTAAGGTCATCCTCTTCATCCCTTGATATAAAAACAAAGCATTTTGTAAGACAAATGTTCTCTTTATAAGCAGAGGAAGCTTGCATGCAGTGCCTCAGTCTGGTTTTCTTTTTGGAGTGCAAGAGAAGCTCTTCACTACTGCAATAGCTAAAAAAAATATATTCCAAGAATGGAATGAGCCATTTTTTTCAGATGCAACAGGGTCCTTTTAACTGGTAGTTTTAAGAAAAAAAGAGATTCCTTTTCAAGCCTGTAACCATTTCTTTCTGGAAAAGAAAAAATCCTGAAGAGTCTGAAATACTCCATTATATTCTAATCAAGGAAATGAAAAAAAAACAGGATTTTTCAGGCCTTTGTGAGAAGAATGTGTAAGTCTGACTTCAAGATCTCCTTTCACAGAAGGGACTTATTTCCATAGCTATACCTGGCTTAGAGCAAATGTGTCTGTAGAATGGGCTTGAAATACTTTCCCATGTTTTGGTTGGATTTTTTTTTGGGGGGTGGTGGTTGATTTGTTTTGTTGTCTTGTTTTTCTTGTTCATGGTAGGGCTTACACAAAGCAATTTAGGGCTGCTGTAGCTGTGCCTTTCATGGTCACCCTGCTCTTCTGGAGTTTCTTCTACACCAGTTAGCAGTCAGGGGCAGCAGGTCTTGAGTTGTTGCAATGCTGGAGAAAGCAAGAGTTCGTCCACCAAACTTGGTTAGTGAAGAGCAGGTTCTGCCCCTTCATGTGCATTATTACTGTGGAACTGTGATGTTCTGGCCTGACTGCTGTCGAGCTTGTTGGGTTTGTAGGCATTTAAAAAAATTTAGTACTGAGCTGTGATGGTTTCTCAGGTTATCACCACACAGAAGCAGTAGTTAGCTAATAAAACTTCTAGAACAAATGTTAACTATGGAGGTTTGAATAGAGCTACTTGCAGCTGCTCCATTAATCTCATGTGATTGCTTTCCCAATGTGTAAAGTAATAAATCTAAGAGATCATCTCCCTTTATTATCAATATGTTCCTTTTATGAGAATGTTTCAGCTTAAATGTTGTTGAAATTTCCACTTGGAAAAGGAATTGTAGTATTTATACAAGATACAGGCATAATTTTGTGACTGTACCTAGCTTTTTGTATCAATTAAGAACATTCTGAAATAACTTACACAAAAATATCTGAAAGAGGTGGTTTTAGGGATACTCCAGTGAGAGTGTTACCAGGCCAGTGGCACTTGGACCAAACTAACACGTGTCTTTGTGATAAACAGCTCCAGAATGAAAACCTCAACCACAGTCTCGCCCTGGAATGGGCCTTACCATGAGTGCCCAAACCTTTGTCACCATCAAGTTGGTGGATGGGTGTATGCTGCCCAGTTTTGAAGACAATGGGGAAGAAACAGGAATGCATCAGCTCTGACTTTGCTCTTTCTAGGCTCTAGGGGTATGTTATACCTGTTCGGTGGCTGGGCTTGCTTCCTCTTTTTCTTTGTACCTGTGGACAGTACAGTGGGTTACTACTTGAAAAAACCCAACAACCTACCAACAATCCAACCCCCCAAACCAAAAAATCCCATCCCTGCATCATTTCAGTGTTACTTTCTGGAAGACAAGCTCCCTTTCCAGGTACTGCTTTGCTAGCTCAGATCTGCTAATGATCTCTCCCCAGCTCAAGAGGTGAGCATCAGCGTGTTTGATGCTTTCAGTGAAGGGTTTGAAACCCCAGTTGTGTATTCAGACTTATTAAAACAGAGGTGCCTGATCCCCATAAATCCCCAATTTGATTTCTAGGATGTAGGCAGGGCTTTTTGTGTATGTGTGGAGACAGCAGCTGTATTTTTATTGCTTGGCTGACCTTATGTATTTAGGCACGTTACTGATTCTTCTCCTGTTTTTACGCCGCCGTTACTCTGTGAATGACTCCTGGTTTGTATCGATCCAAAGAAGGCTATTGAAGCTCTAATTTAAGTGCAAGTTGTGGTGCTAAAGTCAATGAGATTATTTTGAGGACTACAACATCCACAAAATCCATATTGGTGCATTGAAAAAGTTTAAAAGCCAATTATATTATCAAAGCAGTTGCTGTCTTTATAAAAATGCTAGTCAAATTCAACCAAGTTAACAAGGGGTCTGAGCAGGAAATACCACCCTTCTGTACTTTCTTTTTGTCAGTGAAAATGTCAGCTAATTCTCTATTTCATGCACACCTGAGATCTTCCCCTGGAATTTGATTTCAAAAATATTCTATAAGAGAAGATAATCAATTGCTCCTTTCTGCAGGAAAGTAATCTAAACCAAAGCAAGATGATATAATCCTAATATTTCTTTAAGACCATAGGATGTGAAATTAAAGGGCCAGGAAAATAACCCTGCAGTTTGATTATACTCTGCTCGATTATCTTTTGAATTATTTTGCTTGGAAAAATTAAAAATGCATACTACTTTGTGAGAAAGATTATTCAGGGAAACCAAAGTTAAAGTAAACATTCTGAAGAAAATATTGCAAAAATGATGGGTAATTTACTTAATGGGGGGGGGTGGGGTGTGTGGAATCCGTAGAGTTGCCTGTTAAAATGAAAAGATGGAACAAAGCACAGGTGAGGGGGAAGATGGATGAGGCTGCAAAGTCCGTAGATCTGTCTCAGCTGCTTCTGGTTCATATAATGTCTCTTCAGGTGTAGTTGAGGAAACTGTAACAAGTATCTGTTCAGGGAAGGGCAGGCTAAAAGGAGTAGAAATACACACAAGTGCTGGAAACTCAATTCAGACCTGGTAATGAATAATGCAAATAATATTAATGAAGAAAGGGCAGCTGCCTGTGCTCTAGGATAAAAATAGTTACTCACAGCTAACTTCTCAGTGGCTCAGAGAATGCTGAAAAATTTGTATATCCATCATCTCCAGCACCTAGAGGTGCATTTACTATGCACGAGTAGTCCCATGGACTTCATGGGGGGGGACTTCTTGGTGGTGGGAAATGCAGCCTTCGGGGAAGGCCTGCTATGTCATTTTGTCCCTTGACCTCTGTCCGCTTTTAAAGGTTTGAAACAGTTTTGATCTAAAAATTACTCTATTTATGGGTCTAGCTCTTGAAGTTTTTTTCTAGTCTAAGAAGTCTTGTTTTTTTTCTGGTTATTTTTTCCTTTACTCTCATTTCCTCACTAGTCTTCCAGGTACTTTCTCTTATCAGTTATAATCTTGCCAACCTTAATGAGTTTTGTTCCTTCCTTCTTCCAGCATGTCAGCTTGGATGGTCCACCTCAAATTTTGTGCAGTTAGTCCCTGGGCAAAGTTCACTCCCTAGGGTGGGCTCCTTGGAGGCGTGCCAGGGGCCAGAGATGGCCATGCAGTCTGAATCTGGTCCTCACCCCGGCCCACCTCAAACTCGTCTGAAATAGCTGGTAAAAGGGGGAGGGAGCCTGGGGCAGAGGCAGTACCGAAGTGGGTACATCAGGATGTCTCTTAAGTACTTTCCACCAGAGAGGTTGCTTGTAGAGTTCCATGTTGTTCTGAGGATGCTTGATGATGCATTAATGAGTAGTAACAGCTATTTTTTGCATTGGTTCAGTATTCTCTTGGGTCCCACGGAATGCATGATTTCACTGTGAGCTTGGCTTTTCCTGATAGGCTGGGATTATGTTACAAGTTCTCGAAGTTGCTTCTTTTAGCTAAAAAAGTCAGAGCTAATATCTGCCTTGTGTGGACATTAAATGGTGGCTTCTGGGATGCTGTTTACTAGCTCCCAGCACTTCTTGATCATTACCCTTTTCCTAGCATCATCCTTCCAGTGAATAAATTTGGATAATTTTGGTTCTTTGTTGCAGTAATTCATTTTTTTTCTAGACCAAAATTACCATATTTTGTTCTTCCCACTTTTTTAATCTTTCCAGTTTATTTTCCCTGACCTCTCTTTCTGACACCATCTTTGAATATGGTATGTTTTAAACAGTACATCAAAGACTTAATTTCATTAGATGGGGATTAAATGTCAGTTCACTGGACACATCTAAAGTTTGATGTATTTTCTCTTTCATATTATCCTCGGCTGTTCTTTGGTCAGTGTTTAGTCTGTGTGACAAGGCACCATCTGAAACTATCCTCTTCCCCCCTCCCCTGCATGTGTTATGGGAGACCTTCGTGGTTATATAGGAAGTCTTTACAATGAAAGCTTTAGACTCTTGTGTTCACTTGGCATCTGCAGAAGGCACTGATGGAGGATCTCATCTCGGGGGAAAAAAGTGTAAAAGAAAAAAAAAAGAGAAAAATGCATCTGGAAAAAGAGGATATTCAGAGACAAAAGGGAAATGTCAATGATGTCAAGTTTAAAAACACGCCAATGAGTCTTCAGTGATGCTTCCATCAAAATACAGTGCAAGGGAACTGCCATCTGTAACAAGCAGAGAAGTTGGAAAGAATGGATACTGGGCTAAAGCCAAGGTTGCCAAAATACCTGTGGAATATATATGTAGAGAGACATATTTCATTTTGGTGCTGTTTGATGCTTGTCATTCAAAAACCAGACAGCTTTCTGCTGATGTCATCTCTCCATCTTGCTTTCCTTCTGCTCCCTCGTAGGTTTGGTTTTGTTTCTTACTGGGGATGAAGGTTAGATTGGTAATTCCTTTCAGCCAGTGTGCCGCCTTCCATCCTTGATTTTTGGTTGTTACAGATTTTTTTTTTATTTGCTTATTTATTTCCAGTGCACTGGGTCTCTATGAAGTTGGCTGCCTTAGGTCCAGCAGGAGAGATTTGAGTGATAACCAATGGGGTTACTTTCTGTAGGGGTGATCTTGCTATTTGTGTGGCAAACATTTCTCCAGGAGAATTCCAATGCTAAACCCTACTATTTTTGTTCTGTTTCGTTCCAAAGTATGGTGTGAAAATGCAATTGCTCACCCTGCAAACTTTACATAGGCAATTTTACTTGGCTAACCATTATGGAAAATTAATAGAATCTGAACACTCAGCCTTAATCTTCTTTCTGTTAAAGGAAGAACAGTTGCCCAGTGCAACATTGGGAACCAGTGAAAAAACTTACAAATACAGGAGTTTGGAGTCCTCTGTGAATAAACTCGGTCTCCCTCCATAGCAATTTCATACCTACATTTCATCTCTGAATCATGATTTTGTGTTTTCTGAGGGTGCCAAGGTATAACTCATACATTGACTGAGAATTCTTCATGAAACAGACATCTGGGAAAGCTTGTGCTTTGTTTATTTCACCAGCAGCTGAGTTTTAGGAAGAAGTATCCAGATGACTTGCATATGATGTAAGCTTCTCTCAAGATGATGGCATACCTTTCCTGGAAGCCTTCTGCATTTACTGGGCATCTCCTTACACAATTTGCCTGATGAGAGACATAGGAAGGGTCCAGAAATTAGGGAAATAAATAAATAAATAAAAACCAGACAAAGAAAAAAACCCAACAAAACACAAACACAGAACACCAAAAAAAACCCACCTAAAACACCGCCAAAAAACCCCAACCAACACCCCAAACCAAACAGCACATTAGCTCTCTGGTTTGGAGAGTTGGCAATAGTGAAATGAAAAACATTTGGTGTAAAGCTCCTTATTCCTGCACGTCATTGACACTGAATAGCAGCAGGTGCCTGTGGAAAGGCATGGATGGAACAATCCTTCCCCAAGCCCATCTTTTTAATCTCCCTAGTCTAGGGGCTTCCTGAGCAGAAGGTGGCTTTGCCCTATGGTGCTTAATTGAGGGATCTATCCTTTATGAATTTACTTAACCTTTTTTTTTTTTGACCACATTTATAATTTTGGCCTGAGGCAAAGAGTTCCATCATGTAACAAAAGCATGCAAACTTCCCCACATGTGTGCTTCATGAGGGACTCTCAGTTGATGTATGACTTATGTTTTGGCAACCTCAGAAAGCAGTCATTGTGAAGATGTGGAAGTGTCTTGGAGGGGAAAGAAAGGGAAGTATCCGCAAATCAATCAAATTGTTGGACTCTTGTGATCTTAAAGGTCTTTTCCAACCTAAATGATTCTATGAGTCTCTGAAATAATTCTGGGGCTTTTTTTGTTCTTTGTTGGTTTGTGTTTGCCTTTTTCTTTTTCTTTCTTTTTTTTTCTGAACATGTTGATTTAATTTCTTCTGCCCTAACTTCTTTTAGGTTATTCATGATTCTGTAACCCTTTATCACATCCCCTTAGTAGTTTTTCTCCAAGCAGAAAGGTGCAAGTCTCTCATGTCTGTCTCTTTGCATCTTCTAATTCTGTATCTTTCCTGAAATGGGTGACCAAAACTACAGTCTGCACACCATGGGCAGTAGCACAGTGATGCTGATCACTTCATACTTTCCTCTTGTTACAAACCTAAGTTGATGTTTATTTGACCTTTTTTTTCCCCATGTCACAAGTATTCATTACTGGGCCTACTAAGCAACCTCAGAAATCTGAGCTTCAATGTTTAATTTGGTGCCCATTGTTTGGTGTATATATAGAATCATAGAATGGGTTGATCATCTTCATGGCCCTTCACCTGATCATCTTCATGGCCCTCCTCTAGACTCACTGCAGATGGTCCATGTCCTCTTTATGCTGGGGGCCAAGATCTGAATGCAGTACTCCCAAGTGAGGTTTCGTGAGAGCAGGGGCAGGCTCAACTCCCTTGACCTGCTGGCCTGACTTCTCTTGATCCAGTCCAGGATATAGTTGGCTTTCTGGACTGCAAAAGCACATTGATGGGTCATGTTGAGCTTCTTGTTAACGAGCACCCCCCAAGTTGTCCTCTGCAGAGCTGCTTTCAATCCATTCTTCATCCAGCTTGTATTTGTGCTTGAGATTGCCCTGACCCACATGCAGAACATTGCACTTTGCTTTGCTGAACTTCATGATGTTCTCACAGACAGAGCTCTCAAGCCTGTCAAGGTCCCTGTGGATGACATCCCTTGGTGGTGTTGGCAAACTTGCTGAGGCTGCACTTGACCCCACTGTCCATGTTGCTGACAAAGATGTTAAGTAGCACCAGTCCTAGTACCAGCCCTTGGGGAGCACCACTCATCCATCACTGGTCTCTGCACAGCAAGAGTTGTTTTCCTCCGTGTGCAGTACTGTGCTGTCTGACACAGAATTTAATCAATGCTTTTTTTTTTTCCTGCTGACTTCTAAGTGACTCAATACTGCAACATACTCCTGCAATTCTTCGCAGGCTGTTTTTGTTACAAGTGTCCTGAAGAAATTAAACTTGGCAGGAAATGTCATCTTGCTATTTATCTCTTTTCTAGACTGTTTATGAACACACTGAATAGTCCGAGTCCTATCACAGATCTCTGTGGCACCCCACTAGCAGCCTTGCTCTGCTGTCAAATTCTTATCCCTCCTTTCCCATCTTGTCAATTGCT
>VWZY01008306.1:228783-316920 GCA_013399075.1 Chloroceryle aenea
CAACCAACACCCCAAACCAAACAGCACATTAGCTCTCTGGTTTGGAGAGTTGGCAATAGTGAAATGAAAAACATTTGGTGTAAAGCTCCTTATTCCTGCACGTCATTGACACTGAATAGCAGCAGGTGCCTGTGGAAAGGCATGGATGGAACAATCCTTCCCCAAGCCCATCTTTTTAATCTCCCTAGTCTAGGGGCTTCCTGAGCAGAAGGTGGCTTTGCCCTATGGTGCTTAATTGAGGGATCTATCCTTTATGAATTTACTTAACCTTTTTTTTTTTTGACCACATTTATAATTTTGGCCTGAGGCAAAGAGTTCCATCATGTAACAAAAGCATGCAAACTTCCCCACATGTGTGCTTCATGAGGGACTCTCAGTTGATGTATGACTTATGTTTTGGCAACCTCAGAAAGCAGTCATTGTGAAGATGTGGAAGTGTCTTGGAGGGGAAAGAAAGGGAAGTATCCGCAAATCAATCAAATTGTTGGACTCTTGTGATCTTAAAGGTCTTTTCCAACCTAAATGATTCTATGAGTCTCTGAAATAATTCTGGGGCTTTTTTTGTTCTTTGTTGGTTTGTGTTTGCCTTTTTCTTTTTCTTTCTTTTTTTTTCTGAACATGTTGATTTAATTTCTTCTGCCCTAACTTCTTTTAGGTTATTCATGATTCTGTAACCCTTTATCACATCCCCTTAGTAGTTTTTCTCCAAGCAGAAAGGTGCAAGTCTCTCATGTCTGTCTCTTTGCATCTTCTAATTCTGTATCTTTCCTGAAATGGGTGACCAAAACTACAGTCTGCACACCATGGGCAGTAGCACAGTGATGCTGATCACTTCATACTTTCCTCTTGTTACAAACCTAAGTTGATGTTTATTTGACCTTTTTTTTCCCCATGTCACAAGTATTCATTACTGGGCCTACTAAGCAACCTCAGAAATCTGAGCTTCAATGTTTAATTTGGTGCCCATTGTTTGGTGTGTATATAGAATCATAGAATGGGTTGATCATCTTCATGGCCCTTCACCTGATCATCTTCATGGCCCTCCTCTAGACTCACTGCAGATGGTCCATGTCCTCTTTATGCTGGGGGCCAAGATCTGAATGCAGTACTCCCAAGTGAGGTTTCGTGAGAGCAGGAGCAGGATCACCTCCCTTGACCTGCTGGCCTGACTTCTCTTGATCCAGTCCAGGATATAGTTGGCTTTCTGGACTGCAAAAGCACATTGATGGGTCATGTTGAGCTTCTTGTTAACGAGCACCCCCCAAGTTGTCCTCTGCAGAGCTGCTTTCAATCCATTCTTCATCCAGCTTGTATTTGTGCTTGGGATTGCCCTGACCCACATGCAGAACATTGCACTTTGCTTTGCTGAACTTCATGATGTTCTCACAGACAGAGCTCTCAAGCCTGTCAAGGTCCCTGTGGATGACATCCCTTGGTGGTGTTGGCAAACTTGCTGAGGCTGCACTTGACCCCACTGTCCATGTTGCTGACAAAGATGTTAAGTAGCACCAGTCCTAGTACCAGCCCTTGGGGAGCACCACTCATCCATCACTGGTCTCTGCACAGCAAGAGTTGTTTTCCTCCATGTGCAGTACTGTGCTGTCTGACACAGAATTTAATCAATGCTTTTTTTTTTTTCCTGCTGACTTCTAAGTGACTCAATACTGCAACATACTCCTGCAATTCTTCGCAGGCTGTTTTTGTTACAAGTGTCCTGAAGAAATTAAACTTGGCAGGAAATGTCATCTTGCTATTTATCTCTTTTCTAGACTGTTTATGAACACACTGAATAGTCCGAGTCCTATCACAGATCTCTGTGGCACCCCACTAGCAGCCTTGCTCTGCTGTCAAATTCTTATCCCTCCTTTCCCATCTTGTCAATTGCTACTGACTCACAACAGGATCTCCTCTCCAGAAACAGTTTAGTTTCCTAAGAATTGTTGGTAAAGATTACTGACAAAAAAAACCCAAATACTGTTTAAAAGGGTCAAAAGCCACCTGCCCAAGCAGCTTTGACTACAGCCAACTTGTTCCAGAGGTGAAGAAGAAAAGTGAAAACCTATGAATGAGAAATGTTGGAATTTGCCAGCTGATGGCAGTATTCGAAGGAGCCATCCCTGTGACATCTGGTGATCGGCAAAAAAAATAAAAATCAGAGCTCCACCAAGGGCTGAAAGATAAGGTCCCAGGGGAACGCTGTTAAAATGGGTGCTGTTCAAGTTTACTGATCAAATCTCTGACCATCTGAGGCTGTCAAGTCAGCAGTCATGCCATGATTCGAATGCCATGGAGGAGTGTGATACATTCCACTAGGCCACTGGCCACAGCATGCTTAAAAAAAATAAACCCAACCCAAATATCCCTACCCTGCCCCCAAACCCTGCCAGTCCCTGGGGATTGAAAACCAAAAAAAAAAAAGGGGGAAAAAAGGTGGTTTCAGGTAATTATTCTTCAGGACCTGTCCATGAAAGACTTGCCTTTGTCCACACATATATGCACAGGATCAACCTCTCTCATCAGGCAGCCTCCTCTGAAACCTCTAACAGGTCTCAGGACATTTGTTATTTTGGCTCACGCAGACCTCCAGCTGCAAAATGTTTATTTGGCTGTGAAAAGTCTATGAAGTAACAAACTTTGATGGATTCAGCATATTGTTTTCTCTTCCTTTTTTGGGAAGCCGTTTGCCTCCAGCTCTCATGGGGACCGCATCTCTTTTTCCATACGTCATAAACATTGAGATGCCTCGACCGACTGCCAGCGTGTGTAGCACAGGTATGAGCCACACTCTGCTCACAACCCTTTTGTGGCCGCCTGAGCTGCAGATTGCCTAAAAGAAATGGCATAACGTGACTGTACAACACTTTAATGTTTAACCTTGCTATGATTTCAAGTTGCTAATAGTATATTCTTGCTTATTAGCAGCTCAGAGGTTGAATAATACAACGATACTGGGATTATTCAGGGAGTCAAGTCAAGGAAGCCAACTCTGACTCTGTAAGCATAGTTGGGAAAGCAGATAGAGAAATACATTGTTTCTTGAGTGACCTCTCTGAGACCTCCTTGTAGTGGTTGGTATAAACAAACTGGTAATTGGAAAGTTTAGAATAAATAGAAGGCAGTGTTTTAAAATTTATGGCTGTGCTGTGTAAATGGTCCTTCCAAAGTGAAGCTCAAATCTATATGTAACAAATCCTTTGCAAAGGGATTGTTTGAATATATTTTAAAGAAAATACTTACCAGCTGTGTGGAGGCATGAAGCTTGTTTAGAAGCCCAGAAATAGTTTACAAGGTGAAGACAGAGCATGCTTTTGTTTGGAATCTCTGGCCTGAATTTAAAAAAATACTTCTTTTGTGTTTTTTTTTTTAATAGTTTGGATTTTGGATACAATGAATTAAGGAATAAAAATTTAGAATGAAATAGTGGTTATTAAGTGCTCTTAAAATGTATATTCTGTGCAGGGAAGGGCCAGATGTGAGAGGTCTGGCATGTTTCTGGGGTCAGATACTGAGGAGAGCAGGCAGCAAGGCTTTGATCTCTGCCCTTTGTTTAATCTCTGTGCTTGGGGTTATCACTCAGATGTTGGGATAGGACACCACATTTCGAAAGAGAAGGCCTTAGGAGGTTGCAACGCAGCCCGTGTGAATCTGGTAGTGCAGGTGCGAGATAAAGATGCCATCCTATAAACACTAAAGCAAGTAAATACATTTAAAATGTGAATAGTCCCATAAGGTAAACTTACAAATTTGTTGACAGAGGTAATTTGAGTCATTGCTCATCAGTGAAAGTAAATGCTTCATATCCCAGGCTATTGCCTGCTTGTATTTTAAAAAAAAAGTCACATGTTGTATACGCCTCGCACTTAATTCTGGCAAATAATTGTGGGAAGACTGTCTTTAGAGGATTCAATGTTCTTGTTTCATTGAAAACGTGATGAGATTTGCAGACACTTCACTAACATAGTTCTCCGCTGTTACCATTGGGCTGATTGTAAATCATGGTGAATATGTGGTCTGGTTTGTTTTCCTTTTCTTTTAAAAACACAGCAAGTGATGTATTAACTTCTCTAATATCTCATTATGGATGAAGTTTCATTTCATTCTTAGCAGACAGAGTTCATCTGGAGGAGAAGGCTAATCTTTAGGATTGCATAACTTCGCACAGGAGTGAATTTTGTTCATCCTAAGTCTTACTGTTTTCCTCTGGGGAGGGGGAAGAGGGAGAGGAACAACTTGACAGGAATCAGTTGTTTTGATTTAAGAGAATGTGAGGAAATGACATCTTCCAATAAATACATATTTTATTAAAGTTGAATATTATGACAAATAGTTTAGGCTTAGGACTTCAGATTTGGTATGTAAGCAGAGCAACTCCGCAGAGATTTGTGTGCATTGCTAAGATTAATGAACTATACTTTGTAGAGAAGGGCAATGATTCACTGAGTAAAAATAGGCAGCGTCTTAAAGAGCTTGTAAACACAGCTATTAATTTTAGGGCTAGAATCTTATACTTTTCATCTTGGTCTGAGAATAATGCCACTGCACTCCTTTCCACTATTCAGTAGGTACAAATTCAGCACTTAAATGGATTTTTAAACAGATTTTAAAAGTGGCTACAGTTGCATTTTTTGCTTCCATGTTTCCCCCATCCTTTGAAATATCTTTATGATACTTTTACTATAAAAAATATTAATCTCTTCCATTTTAAGCCACTCTACACCACAAATCTTGCTTGATACAATTGCTGCAGTCAGTAATAACAACTGGGAAAGGAGGCACAGCTGATGTGCCTCTCTTTTTTTACCTACTTACCTCAGGGTTTTGCAGTCTACAAAGTACTCCGTGGTGTGAGTCACTAAAGAGATTCTTGTGACTTTTGTTTGTTGTTTTTTCTCTTTTCATCCCACAGTGTTGATTGTGTTTAAGGCTTATTCTTATGCTATACATCACTCTTGATCTGAAGGAAAAGGAATGACTTTCTTCTTCTCTTTCATAACCTCAGGTCTCATAATTTTTATTCATTCTCTTGAGTATCAGAGAGAAGCTTGCTTTGGCTTGACACAGCCTTGTGGTGATCTTCCCAACAGCTCCTATTTTATTTTACTGTCTTGATCTTCATGAAGTATATATTTGTTTTCTTTCAAAAGAAGGAAGCTTGAAATTCAGGCAGGAGCCAAAGGCTCAGTTCAAGCTCAATGATAGTAAGTTTTATTTAATGGTATGCAGCAAAATAACCATCAATTTCTATTAAACCCATTGGCCATTAGTATCTTGGGTTTTTGGGTTGGTTTGTTTGTTTGTTTTAAGCTGAAAGCACTAGAAAATCTATTTGGGTGCTGTCTGCTTTCACTTTTGACAGATAAGCCAAAGGCCCAGTTGACTGCTTATGAAGGAGTATCAATCATCACCTTGTACCAGTGGGGTGAGCAGAGAAGGCAGACACAGTGTGCTGTGGTCTGTCTTCATCAGTGACCTTGCCAGGCTGGGGCAAACAGGTGGTATGGCAGAGTGGGTAGACAGACTTACCTGAAAGAAGTTTGTGGAAAGCTAGAAGTTGTGAACAACATGAAGATCGTGGAGTTTTCCATCCTGGGCTGCAGCTGACGATGTGCCCTGGCAAGAGATGGGCTGTGGCCACTCTCAGCCTCTGGGCTCTCTATGAAGCCCTGTCTTATTTGCCTTTTGTACCTGATGTTCATTAAACACTAAATACACCTTTCATTTGGTGTTTGTTCATTATACATTTGGTAACTGGGCAAATACAAATAGAGCTGCAGACCTCTGTAAAGTCTGTAGATTTTTTTGTATTTTCTCCTCAACTTTTTGATTTACTGTTTTTACTATTCTCTCAGAGTCCTGAACTTCTATTTTGAGACTAGAGACAGGAATCCAGTAACTCTTCTCTATACAGTGACCTGCCTATAGGAAGAAACACTCTAGTTGACCAGACTGTTATCTGGATATTTAAAACATAATCAAATGCCTAGACTTTGACAACAAAATCTGTAACAACTGGTATAGACCCGGTGGTAATTTGTGCTGTGACTCTACCTTGTTTTTAAAAACAAAGCAGTGTTATTTGACTGGCCAGGGGTATTCCATTACACCAACCATTACAACGTAGTGAGAAGTGATGGGAATTTCCATCAGGATGTGACTTGTGAAAATGAACATGTTATCATTTAGAAATGTTCCTGTCTGTAGCTATCTACATCTGCCTGTGGTGTTATTCTACATGTTTTTCATTAAGATATAATAATATTGTGTATCTTCTAGTATTGCAGAGATTCATTCCTTTGCCTAGCTGTGCTCTGCTTAGGAATTGTTTGGACATGTTTTTTTCTCTGGTAACTCTTTGATCAGAACTGAAACCTCAATCACATTGCTGTGTAGCCACACAGGGTCTATAAGGTGTTCCCGAGTGCAGTGGACTCATCACCTCTGCAGTACCTTGCAGAGAGCAAGCCAAATACAGACAACTTACTTGAAAAAGGAAATGCAGTTTCAGGTGAGGGATAGCAATGACTCACTGCTCGTCCTCCTCTGCGTCAGCTGTACAGCCCCTGCCCCTTTCTCCAGATGAATACTGAAGTTGTAATCCAATCCTTGGTGAACCCAACTGCTTTCACCATCCTGGTTTAGCTTGCAAGGCAAACTGAGCTGCATGGGCATTGTTCAGTGCCTTGAGTTGTTTGAATGTTGAGTGTTTGCAGCCTGCTGTAATTTGGAGTAAAGCTGCCCAAGTGATGCTGTAACTGCTCTCAGGCAGCACCCTGTACCCTCTGGCAGAGGCTCAGCACCCTTTGCTGCCATCCTGTGAGGCAGAGGGCTCACTGGTACAGCCCCTCATGCAGCACCTGGAGAACAAGAAACTTCCAGCACTGGGAGATGTGGCAGGGACCTGCAGCTGTTTAAGAGGGTGCTGGGATCAGTAAGAAAGAGAGCAATTTCCTAACCATGAGTAAATTCTGCACGTGGAAAGAGGAGAGGACTCAGGAGACTGAAAGCAGAGTGGGAGCAGGCCTCCAAGCACCACTTGAGTTGCGTATCCTAGCACTGGCATAAAAGATGGAGGAGAAAAAAACCCCAACTTTTCATGACCTCATGATAGACAGGGCTAGGGAACAGAATGGTCTCCACCAGCAGTTAGCTTTGCACATCTGAGTCAACCGTTTTATCTTTCACAGTTTCTCTTCTGCAACAGACCTGTATTCTGTAAAGCAGCTGAACTTAAGGATCTAATAAAAGGAGCATTATTGCTGGTGTTTCGTTACATGGCAAACAGAGTATGCAATGACATTCCCTTCTGCTAGAGAGTTGCAAGTGTTTTTTATAAGTAAGCATTTATTTTTTTTCAGTGATTTGTAATACATGGATCAGTGTATTCTACAGCAACCTACCCTAATTATTCAGGAATCATCCGCTATTTAATTGTTATGATTAATTTTTCAGCCTGGTTCTTCAATTAGCTGTGCCATGTAAGGAAGTAGGAAAAAACTGCATGTCATCATTAATTATCTTGTGGAGGAATCAAGATTAATGCCCCACTAATGTCCAAGCAGAGCAAGGAACTTTCCTGTAGCTGACACCCAGGCTAATATCCCTTTGAAGTCTCTGTAGACTTTGGCCAACTGAAAACCTCAGGACTATGTCCAGATTTTTTTCTTATTAAAATTAGGTAATCCAGGTGAATTCTTTATGCTTCTTCATGATATTTTTTTTAATGACTACTTACTTTGTTGTAGCATATCATGTACTTTCTGAGACACTGGAAGCAAGCATACCTTACATTTTCTTAAGTATCCTTATTTCATCACCAAACTTTGTACTTTATTGGAACAGCTTAATGATTTTTGGAAAGTTTTCTGAAAGCTTTAGAAAATCCTGGTTTGCCCTCTAAGTTTTGTAAGCAATGAGCAGCTCGTGTGAAAGGGAATATCTACATCTGCCTGTGCCTACTTTAAAGTTGATAGTATCCTCCTGCAAAGTTTATAACCTTACAGTAAACTTACAAATTATGCATTCAGCAATAGTTAAAAGCATATAGGTATGAAAATCCTTATGTAGGCACTTAACCTTCCCTTGCAAAGTGAGCTGCTAACAGCTATGTCGACAGCTCAGCAGTTTCACAGAAATAGCCATTAGTGTTTCCTGTCCTCCTTATGAACTTTAGAAATATTCATTGTTTACTCCTGATGGTAGTACTGCCGATGAGGAATCCTGTAGTGCTGCTCAGCACTGGCAAGCACGGTGAGAGATGATGCATCTCTCTTCTCAGAGCAACATAAAGCTTAACTGATCTATGGACCCAGGTAGGCGGAGTGCTGGGGTGAGGAGAAGCACCTCGTATGTGGTCACAGGGGGGGTCTGGGCAAGAGGCAGCAGCAGAACACGGGTCTCTTGAGACCTACTAAGCATTGCACTCTGACCTCAGCTCCCTGTTGTAGCAGGCGTTTGCAGCCCATGAGTTTAATTCATGTTACTTCATCTCACCTCTTGACCTCCAGAGAAAGTTGTCCCTTCATGCAGCAAACCTCTGCTTGTTCAAATTCTTGTGTTTCTGCAACTGTGAAAATATTTTACCACAGTTGCCATGACATGGTGTTGTAGGTAAAAAGAGTACATTGGTTGTAGAGAGCTGCTTGTTTCCTACAGATAATTTACCCAAGCAGATTAAGATCTGAGATTTTTCCAAAATAAAAATGTGATAAAATGCAATAGAAAACAAGAGCTCCTGCTACTTTAGCTACTTACTGAATGCACAGCTAAATTGAGATGGAACATGCTGTCTGCCCCATATGGAAGAAGTGAGATTCTAGTGCTTGGTTTTCATCAACAAAATCATGTACATGAAAAACAAAATAACTTCTCTGGAAAGCACTGAAGAAATAACAGTTAGGGGGAACCTACAGCTTCTCAGGACCCTTTTTTTTTTTGTCTTCTAGGTGTGTGTTGTTTGGTTTGTTTTTCTTTTATGCATACATAAAAATATATCCAGGTATATAATTCATCAGTGATATTATGCTCCGAGCAATAAAGCTCCTTCCTCCCATCTAGCTAAGATTAAGTATTTTGGCTCTGCAGAAAACATACAGGTAAAATATTATCTTAACTTCTTTATAAAGAGTAGCAGAAATGATTATTGGGGTGAGACACTGTTGCAAGTGGAAAGGCCAGATGAAATACCATGTGCCAGCCCCCCCAAGTCAATGTGCACTTTATTTAAAACAAATGGTTTCAAAGCTAAACTTAATAATTTGATGATGTGCATGCATTCTAGCAACACAAGTCTCACACTGACATAGCCATGTGGACGTTCACTGTCAGCTGGTTTAAAATTTCTACATCTTAACTCGGTTCATGCGGCATAAATTGGCTTTTCAGATGTATTTTAAAATTGCAATCAAAATACTTGGTGACAAAATTAGTAAGCTGAAGATTAACCATGGAGAAGTGAATCACAGTTGTGACATGGTTTTTCACTTCCACTGGTATTTCTCCTGGTCACAGCAGATGACTGATCACTCATCATGCTGGTTCTGAATTCATTGGTGACCTCTCCCATCAGATGTGGAAGGCACGGAAGGAAGAGAACAAGTTGGCTTCATTAACAGCCTCTTCTCTCACAAGGGGTTTTAGGGGGCACTGGAAAAAGTCAGGAATACAAGTCCCGGGGAAGGGTTTTGGACAAACATCACCTCTGTCATAGCTGACTCAAGCTGTTAATGAGTTCTTCACTTCCATCAAGCATTATGATGTTTTCCAGGGTCCACAGAGCAATAACCATACTGCTTCCCCTTCTGTCTCTCTCCACGTTATGTGCCAACCTGTGAGCCTGGACAGTGCCAGTGTTTCCTGAGGAGAGCTGTGGCTTCTCTTCTGCTCCCTAACAAAGTGCTGGAGCAAAACATGGCCAATGGGCCGCGCTGGCTTTTGTGACATCCAGGAGAGCACTAGGTGAAGGAAGGTTTGGTGCTGGGTAAGATGTCCCATGCCCTGGGGTTTGCGGAAGGTAACCAGTGTCCTGCTATTTCAAGTGCTGCAGATTCTGTTGTGCTGTAAATTCCCTTTAGGGATCTGTCACAGCTCCGAGGGGAGGTAGCATTGGCCAGGTCAAGAGCAAGGAGGAGAAACAAGGAAGAGAAAATTGTGGGACCCTTATTCTCAAAATGGGAATGCAAGACTGCACTTGTTGCTAGTCTGGGATGTTTGATAGTGCCCCTGTGCTCAGAGCAGCAAGTGGGTTCCCCTGTAGGTACAGCTAGAACTTGTTACTGGTTACAGTTCATTACCTGAGTGGCCTCTGTGAGATGTATAAAATACTAGCCTGTATTGGAAGAAAAGTGGTGATAATAAGTTTTATTTGCAGCCTGTTCGTTTAAATGGCTTGAAGGTTTTCAGAGAATTTAGTAGTGTTCGGGCCAGTGAAGCTTGAGATCCGGACAGGTGTCTCCCTGTGATCTATATGTCTGGTGAATGTATGGCTCCCAGCATTAATTACTGCCAGGGAAATAGGGAACTAATAAATGTCTCCAATTAGCAGCAAAGTGAAGAATGTATTTTAAATAGTAAGAATATTATCTGAACTCCCAGAAAGGTAGCAATGTTTATCTGTAGACTTTGTTAATAAATAATTATGGTGTAATAATAAACATGTGGAAAATATTTCCTTTTCTGTTTTATGACATAATTTAAACATTTAGGGATGATGCTCTTACTGTAAAGGAAAATAACTTGTGTATGGGGATATGGTTAAAGGCATTTAATTTTCACCTCTGATATGAAATTGTTCCCAAGTCCCTTAGGTGTGGGGAAATGTACACGTATGAATGGTTCATGTATGAATAGCTTCAAAGCAGAACATAAGTGACTTCAGAGTCAACCTCTGGCAGGTGACTTGCAAGGAAAATCTGTAAGAGTTTAAAGAATTCATCTTAAATCATTGTTCCATGAGGCAATCATCCACAAGCCAGTCTGCTTCAAGGACTAGTCTGGGACCTCTTTCCAAAGTCCGTGAACACCAGCAGATTTTGGCAGCCTGGGAGTCAAAATATCTGTTACTTCTTGCAGCAGATACACCACGCTACAGTCGGTGCTTTGGGAGGTTAGTGTTTGCAAATCATTTATGAAACCTTTCTTTTATTACATATTGTAAAATGTTTTGTAATTCAGCTGCTGTCTGAAGTTGTGTTAAGCTTGAGGGTATTTAGTGCTGCAGTGGTTTTGTTTTACAATCAGTTTTAATGTGTTTTAGGTGTTTGAACTCCAAAAGCATTCTCGGAACGTAGAACGCTTCTCATTACCAAAACTGATGCTGAAATAAATGTGGTTTGCATTTGTTGGGGTTTTTTGTGTGTTTGTGTATTTTGTTTTGTGTTTTTTTTTAAGTAACCACCCCAAGCAACCCCAGCTCAGACTATGATTTTTTTTTTTTTCTTTTTCTTGCAACACCTTTCAAGTTGAGGGGATGTAACAGGCTTCCAGACAAAGGACAAAATGTTTTGATGTTGAAGAGGCAATTCTTTCTTAAATACTTTAACAAGCATTTAACTGACATTCTGGCATTGCTACTTTATTATTTTATTTGGTTTAGCATACGTATTTGTGCAGGTCATTGCACCTCCTGTTTATGAATGATACCATAGATGGGGTTTCTCAGCCTAAGCGTGGCTAAGACAAATACCAGTGGAGCCTGATGGAAAATGAACAGCCTTAATAGATGTGCTGTTATGCCCTGTTGAATTTTGTTGTTGTATTTATTTTGCTCAGAAAGAGAAAACAAGTAATTAGCCAAGAAAGCTCACAGCTGCATAGCATACTCCCCTCTCTCCTATATACACACACTCGATTGGTATATGCAAAACTGGCACTAATGAAACATAAATAGATCCTTCTCCTGTATGGAAAAGACTTCTAGCATTGCATGGGAATGAAAGCAATAGGATTCTTTGGAAATCTGAGTTATTTAGGTTCCCAGTTTGGATTTTGGGCTCTAAAGCCCTTTGAGGTTCCACATGTGGTGCAATGTCTCCATGGGTTTCTTGGTTTGTTTAATGTTTGTTTAAATTTGTTGGGAGATGGGATCCTGTTTCTGGATTTCTGTAGCCACATTATTTGCTGCAAAAATCTAAGCTTGTGTTGAAGTTGCTGTTTCTAGGCATCTATGGTCATAAAACCCTAATTTGAGCCTTCTCAAGCCTCAGTCAGAGACATCTGATCCCGTATTTGCCTGATGTTATTACAGAAATCCTGAACTCATCATTCTGAGATGAATCAATTGCCTCTGGGTCATTTTAGGAGGTACTTCATTCTTGTGCCTGCAAATAGTGGTTAAAAGAATCTGCACTGATAATGCTGGCTCCTTGTGGGGGCTGGACCACCACTAGGGTGGCTGAAGACATGTGCCATACACCTCTTGATGGGATCCTCCAACCAACCCTGTGGTGGGGCTGTGGTGAAGCCAGCTCAGCTCTTCTCCTGTGTGAGCGGTGACAGAGCCCAGCCTGTGATATGGGCTGAAGAAGTGCTATAAGTCAGCTGGCTGCCAAATATGAAGTGAATTCTATCATCTTTCTGAAAGTACTGTACTCTGGGAATGAAATTACTTTTTTTTCCACCCAAAAACTCCAGGTGGAACCTTTCTCTCTGCAGATGCTCCAACAGGCAGCTGCAGCCCCTCCATGTGCCAAGTCTTAACCTCCTGTGGATTTGAGGCCACATCTCCAGCAACTCTGCCTCCTTGCTCTGGAATCAAAGCTCCTCTTCCTCCAGGCAGCCATGGAGCCTCTAGCCGTGAATCATGGCTTTCCACCCCTATGACCAAAGTTAGGTCCCAGCTTCTTTTGCTGTTATCTCCGTCCTGCATTTCTAACTTCTCGCCTCTGTTCCTAAAACCAGCGTTGCCCGAGAGGCTTGGCAGACTCTGAGCAGTGCCTTTCAGCACTGTGCTATCACCCATGTGCTACTCCGTGGCACCTGCTCCTCTCTCTTTCTCAAGCTAAAATAGCCACCCATGTGCAGACCTTGGCAATCACATGCATTCTGTCCTCTACAGCTTCTCTGTGCAAAATGCCATCACATCCTCTGTCCTTTATTCACCTGTGGTTACTCTCAGCTTTGTTGTTTGGAGAAACTAATGAGCAATACAATGAAGTCGTGGCATTTATGCCTCCATATAGTGTTTGTGGTCAGAGATGCCTCATGTTCCAGGCATAGCAGGATCTTCACCATGGTGCCCTCCTGTGTGCTCTCCAAGACCTTGAATAAAATTCAAAGATGACTTTCTGTATTTTATTTTAAAAGGGGGAAACGTAATTTGGCTTCAGATAAGACAGGCTGGCTTGGCTTGCAGAGGCTGAATGCAATGTGGCAGAATCTTGCCCTTCACTACCCTCACGGTAGGAACAAGTTAATGCATTCCCCATTACTGTTCTCGTAGAGCAGCTCAGAAGAAGATAGACTTCTTGTGTAGTGAAACATGCTTCCTCTCTAATTCTTCTGTGCTTTCTTAACAATTACCTTTCTGTTCAGGCAGTCCCTTGGCATCAATAAGAAAGCTCCTATTTGATCACCTTTGAGAAGTTCACACAAGTGGTTAGGGAAGTGCTAGCTCAAGCTCAGTCACATCTTTCCCATTATCTAGCAGAAACCCCTCCTTCAGACTTTCTGCACACTGGGTGGAATTTCCTCTTCTGTCTGGCTGAATATTTGGAGAGACTTAAACACTGGCAGTGGCTCTACATAATTTTTCTGGGGAACTTGGTAGAAGTTGAGCTGAAATGGTGAATTACAATGGAAGTAAAGAACATCACGTCATTCCCTGTGAGACTTGGTTTCTGCCGTCACTTTGCCAGCGTTGTGGGGCTGCTGGAACCTTAGCTCTGCAGAGCTGCTCTCAGCAAGTCTCTGAAGGTTTGGGCTCTTGAGGTTCAAACAAAACACTCTTGTCTCAGAAAGCCTTCCTTTTCCAGGAGGTGCACTAGCAGGCTGCAGCAAGGAGGTGGAGGGTAGCTTAGAGACTATGATAAATATTCTAAGAGGTCCCTTCTTCCCATAGGCAGGGGTATCATATACAGCAGTCATTAAACTGGCCCCTAAATGATTTGCCTTTAGTGATGACAAATCTGAAAGGTACCAGTGACTAAGTTAGATAAACTTTGAAATGCTTAATTGTTCTGTTTTTCAAGTGCACCCTCACGGTAATGGTCACTGCTTTACTAACAGTTTCCTTAGAAAGTTCAGCATGTTTTACATGTCATGATGCCAGAAAAATTAACTTATAGGGAAACAAAACAAATACATAATTCTTAATTGGAAAGGTCACTTTTCTATCCCTCCCTCCTACCTGCTCTCAACAGTTGTTTAACCATGTGTCTTTGGCCATCTGAAGTGGTTCCTCCTCAAGCTTTTCTGCCCGAGTCTCTCTTTTGGCATGGAGAATTTCACTCTTATCGTATCCCTTGGTTTCTTTGTGTGTGTGGAAACAGCTGTTGCCACATATTTATCATGAAGTCCTGAGGAGCCACAGTGTGCAGCAAGGAAAGCCTCACTGGCCACAGCAGATAGTAGCACCGTCAGGGCGAGAGTGGGTGCGTCAGTCCTTGCACAGCCCTGGGAGCCTTATCTCGCCGGGAGCAGGGCCAAGCTGCTGGCAGGTTGTGCTTTGTTTTCTCTCTTCAGCGGGCTCGTGTCCCCACCAAAACTTTGGCACTGAAGTGCAGCAGGCAGTCACGTAAGAGCAAAGCATCAGGGAAATACTGGATCGGGGATAAGATGAGGACCTAGGCTGGTGTTGAGATCTTAATTGTGCGTGTTTGGCAAGCTGATAAGGTGGCTGGAGCCTAATGAGAGACCAGCCAGTTGGCTGTGCTGGGGGACAATCGATGTCCCTGGGACAATGGGAGGGGAATTACGTACTCGCACGCACACAGAGGGAGGAAGCCTCCACTTGACAAAGTGGATATTTTTCACATGTAGTTATTTTCTTCCAGTTTTGCCACTGCCTAGCGGCAAAGAGACTGAAGATCTCTTTAAAAGTAGTCAGAGGAAGTGAAGTTGCAGTCAGGAATCAAAGTGGCTAATCGCCGAGTAACTATTGCCATGCTGTCTCCGTATGACATGCGTGTGTCGTACGTACACCCGGGGAAAGGCGGTCACCGATGTAACAGACCATTGCAGAGAACTAGTCCCCTTGCACTAATGGCTGAAACCATTTCAAATTCCTGGGGGAGACACCAAAAGTGGTTTGATTTTTTTTTTTTCCAGCTGTGCTTCCTCTTCCTTTGCTGCAGCCTTTCCTGGAGCTCTCAGCTGGCCTTACTGCAGTCAACTCTGCTTCTTACTTCTTTACCTCAGGATCCATGAGCTCTTATTCCAGTGTCCTTGCCTCTCATTTGCCTTGCAGTACATCCTGACACATACCTAACCTTCTTCTTTGCTTTGCGCCTTTTGTAATCCTCAATTCCCATGCAAACTATTCCCCTACACCTCCTCAAGGAGTATGACCGTTTATCTCCTGCCACTTGACACATCCACAATTAATAAAAAAGTGGTTTGCAGGATGCTACAACAGCGCAGGAAGCTTTAGGACCTCTTGTAAATGTTTTATGATAAACGCTGCTCGGGAATCTTTTGAGTACACCTGCCCTACATCTGGCTCTCCAGTGAAGGCTTAACTTGTTTGCCTGTGTGTTTTTTTAATTATATGTGTAATGATGCACCCTGTTTATGCACGGTGTTAGGCACATGAATTGTAGGTGATTGGGCCTAAAAAAGTCGTTTCTTGGACCGTACTGCTGTTCTCTCTAATCTGGGTATTTCATTTTGTGGCAGTAACTAGAGCCAGATGGCTCAGAGGAAGGTGTAATGCTTTGACTACAGTATTTGGGAAGGTTTTTCTTTTCTGTTGCACTAGCCAGGGATCACCGGACAGCTGAAGTCTGACTCTTAGCACTGATTTTTGATGTGTTTGACCCAGACACCCACACAGGCTTCCACATGCTTCCTAATAATTTGCTAGAGATGCAGCCCAGTCCTGTGTTCTCCCTGTGAGTAGCTGAACTGCCACGCCAAGTGACCTTCTGCAGACACCTGGGCAAAGTAGCGAGAGAAGCAGCTAATCCTATTCTTAGCTCAGCATGCTAGTTATCTGTGAGAGGACAGCCTGCCAGAAATGTCTGGTGACATATTCGTCCAAGGGAGGGAGGTTTTTGCCAAGATGCTGTGGGTGCTGCTGTGTGGAGTTGAGTTTAGAAGGAGAAGAATCTGTGAAATGTGAATTCAAAAACACAGCTGTTGTTAAAGAAATAAGGAGCTGTTCCCAGTAACACATGGATATTCAAGATACAGATATTTTTAAAAAATTATTTTTTAAGTATCAGGAAATTAAACAGTAAATGCTGCGGTGTCAGCCAAAGTTAACTCTACCTAATACTTTTGGCTTGGCCACCAGAGGTGGTAGCAAGCCGTATGTGCAGTTAAATGCTGTTTTTATTTCATTTCATTTTAAACTTAAAGCCCTTTATGCAGGTTAAACATTCTGGGACTTGTGCTTGACTGTCACCCAGCAGTTCTGGCGGTGTGTGCGTAACCCGGCGGTGAGTACGTGTTACAGTTCTCCCTCTGTGCCTGGTCTGGAGCGGTTATAAATTTGTTAACAGCTTCAGGAGGAGAGCCTGGCTTCGCAGCTTGCCCAGAAACAGCCAGTGCTTGAGGGTCACCCTGCAGTGAGTGCTGGCTCAGGATGGCAGCTGCTTACAGATGCCCGTCACATTTTTGTAAGCCACTAAATAAAACAAAGCAGCAATTTAAGAGCAATTGCGATACCTGGCAAACAGCTGCTCTCTGTTGTCTGAAACCAGGGCTGCTTTGCTGCAGGGCATTCAGTCTGCCTGGGCTCTACCAGGCATCCAGTGAGGTCCTCTGAAGCAACCATTTGTGGGCACCCACCCCACACCTCTAGGGAGTCCTATACCAGGAACTCCCTGATGAGAAATACAGCTCGCTCACGCGGTGTGTTTCTGATGACCCCAAAGTCAGAGTAGTGTGAAGCCTCCCCTGAGCTGCCCGAGCCCATTCTGCCCACCTCCCTTTGACTGGGTGTGGAGGAGCTCTGCTGTCAGTGTAGGGAGACCTGCTGCCTCTATTCCCTTCCTTCTCTGGGGAGATAACTCTTCAGTGATAATACCACAACATGGGTGGAAAGGTTTGTTTTTTTTTTTCTGCTATATTTTTTTTTAACAATCGATGCCAGCCAGGATTTAGGCTAAACCTGGTAGTGTTTCAGGATGACCCTGGCAGGCATGGGAGGAGATTTGTCTGGGAATCCCTCAGTGGCAGCACTGTGTGGGCTGGGGCTGATGCTGACAGGATCCATCCCTCTGGAGCTCCTCCTGGAGAACCTCAGTCCAGTAGTGCTTGAACTTGGAAACTTCAGGTGGTCCTGCTGCAAACTGGGTGTGATTCTGGTGCTGAGGGTGACACAGTTATTTAGGATTTGCTGCCATCTGAAAGAAGATCAGTGTGGAGACAAGATATGACTGTGGCTCCTGAATTGTTTGCTTTAACTGTAAGCAAAGGTGGAAGCTGATCACTGTGGACAGGTTTAGTCTGTGCTTATCTGTGCCCTGAAGAATGAATGCGGACTATTATTGTTTTGGATTCTTAGAGACGTGGATTTCATGTGTGGATAGAATATAAAAAGTCTCTTTAGTTCAGCAGAAAAATATTTGGACCCACTAGGCAAGGAATTGTTTTCTATTATCTACATCTTGGGTAACAAATCCGTTCTGATAAATGCAGACAATATCAAGTCCATTGTTGTTGGCACCCAAAAATAATAGATAAGTTGTCTTGGGCAGTTCTAGTGGATGATGTCCAAAGATGACAGGCTTTTGCTGCTGATAAGTTCAAAGTAAATGTAGTTTTTTAGGTATATAAGAGAATTGTTGTTACTTCTGAGTACTGAGTGTTCCTAGTCCAGTTACGTAAGAACAAACAGTGACGAAGTTGGCTTGAAGCCTTCTTCAAGGTTTATTTGGATCACAAAGAGAGTTCCCTACTCTGTAAAAAGAGAAAACTGGGTTGATTTCACACTTGAAGCCATTCACTATGAACGTCTGTGGCAACACCTGGCAGAGGTCCCACTATCACAGAATAAAGACACCAAACCGTATCAAAAATAAAAGAAGAGCAAAGCAGCCAGGCAGGACATCTCTGTCCAGGAAATCGATGTCCCATTCATTCAGCCCTACAGTATGTTTTCCTTAGACATCCTGTGCTTCCTTCAGGGTTTTAAAATGAACCATAATAGCTTGTTCCTACAGACAAAGCCTGGTGCTCATTGGTACTCACCAGGTCAAGCTCTTAATTTGCGTGCGGGCAGAGCCAGCTTATTACAGGGGGAGCTTCACAAGTTAAAGCAAGATTAAAAGAAATACACTCCTGCTAATGCATAAAAATCAAATTAAAAGCCAAGTGATTAGGCTTTAGAAGCCATGGTTTGGGTTTCTTGATAAGTTTTCAGGCAACTGACATTTTTGTGGTTTACCTGTATTATGAGAGTTCTCATCTAGAGAGTATTAGAAGTGAAGGGGATGCGGGAGAGGTCTAGTTCTGTTTCATGCCCAAACTCCATCAGTGCCCTGCTGAGCTGGTAGCAAGACATCTTGTGGGAGATGAATGGAGGATGTCTTTGCACAGTTTCCATAGAACAGAAACTTCTGAATGCAGGTGGCCAAAGGTGATGGGATCAGGAGTAGGTCTGAATACTAGAGTAGCCTGAAGGTTCTTTCTGACACCTCAGTAACAGTAGTTAATAAGCAATTTTGCTTCAGCCTTTGAATTTGCAGAACATAGGGTACAGATAAAACTTCACTGATTTGCTGTGTAAGTGCTACAGTATTTGTGGCCAGTTCTGGTATCCACGGCATCATCCGTCATTCCGCTGTTGTGAACATTTTCTGTGATTAACTGGCAGAGGGAGCCCCGGCCTGCCTAGGAGCGTTCTCTGGCTGTTTACTATCATTATAAGAAGATATTTGACCCATACAGTAACAGCATTAGTGTTGGGCCCAAACCAAAATCTTTGGATTCAAAATGTTCTACGCTTTGGGAAATGGTCAGACCCAAATTTTGTGGCTTGGCTCAAGCTCTGAATGAAATGAAACCGAACGTGCCTAGGATTAAAAATCCTTTAGAGGCAGAAGCTTTCTTTTGAGAGTTTCTTTTTTTTTTTTTTTTTAAATCTCTGCTATTTGCAATGCTTCTTAGGTAGGACTTTGCAAATGCAAACCAGGTTTCTCTCTAGGTTTTTTTCCCAGATCCTTACATATATGTGCGTTAGTTTCATAGACTTCTAATATAGAGGAAGACAATATTTCTCCCTTTGATTTTTGGTTATGTTTTCTCTTCTGTAGTAAGAGGAAGAATTAATGCAATTGTAGACTGGATGTTTATAGGCTTGCTGCATAGGTAGATGCCACTAGTGGAAAAAATACTGGTGATATGGTTTTCATTTGAAATTGTTCTGACATCTGAAGCTCAACATATTCAGTGTCCATATAATGCCTTCCCTATGTCCATCTAATGCTTTCCCTTTGGAGACTTGTGTGCTATTGAGTCTCTGCTGCATAAGGTCCACTGCACACCAGCCTGGTTATGCTGCAGAGAAATCCCCAGTGCATGTGTGGTGTTCAGGGAAAGCATTAAATGCTACCAGATAGCTAGAGAAGGGCCATGGGTTGAACTCCTTTGTTTGAGAATGGTTTGTTACTTGACAGATGACAGCCTAATTTTCCTGATTGTTTATTTTTGAGAAGAGCACGAGTATTTTCGGCACTCCTCTGTAGCAACTAACTTCAGCCTTTCCAAGAGAAAAAATCACAGGCATTTCTCTTAACTTTTCTGTTTACTCCCTTTTATAAACAAAGATTAAGAGGACCTCCCTGGGAAGTTGATGTTTAAGTCCTTTGAAGACCTCCGGGACTGGATCTGCACGAGGGGGAGGTGGTATGTGCTTACGTGTCTCAGGAACAGGCAAAGAAATGTGAAGTTGATTTTCCTTTCTCTGCAGCTCTGCTCATGGCTCCCCCTTCTCCCCGCTGAGAGCCTCCTCATCAGCCTGTCTGTCCACAAAGCCGCTGCATACCTTGAGTTGCAGCATTGCCCCTTTGCTGCACCTCCTCAGAGCCACAGCGGTGATGGGGCTGGCACAGCACCCAGCCACGTGGTGGGCTCCGTTCTGTGGGCACCCTGTCAGTCCAGCTGCCTCCCCACCATCCCCGCTGGGATGGCAGGAAGCTCAGCAGAGACTCTTGCGAATGCTCAGTGGTTGGGAGAGACCACGGAGCTGTAGCTGGTGGCTTGTGGGCTGGACCTGACCTGCGGTGGGGGCCTGGCTCTGTGCCTTTCCCTTGGAGAGGATGGGGAGCAGGAGCTTGGGCACAGCAACGCCACTGCTGCTTATTTGCAGCCGCTGAAGACCTGGCCCGGGTAAATGAAAGAAACACAAAACATTCCTGAGCCTGGAGGGGATCCATAGCTCAATTTTGGGCTTAGGATCCTCTCCATATTCTTTATTTCAGTGTTTGTGAGGTTCATATTTGTATTAACTTCAGAGAGTAGTCAGGAGGAGGCCAGATCAGCTCAGAGAGCTGTTGATTAGTGCTTCTTGTAATGCTCAACCCAAGTGCTCCAGTTCTTCAACATTATTGCCGCTGGGAAAATAAAAGAGGAAAACTTGGAGTTCGGTACATTGTGTTGATGACTTGAGGGTTGTAGACATCCACAGGCATACATTCTAACCATCCCTTTACACCTTGTGGCCAAGGAAGAAATTATATCAAAACTGTGCTTCCTAATGCATGAACCAGACCTTACGCTTGGAACAAAGCAGCAAAGGCTCAGTCAACTAATCTCCAAAAAGTAATATCATGATATTTCACGTCATTTTGGGGTGGTTTTTTTAGCAAGCTCTGTATGCATTGCTTAACATTAAAAGGCTAAGCTAAATTATTTTCCTCTAGAAATGCCAGCTGTAATAAATCTTTCTTCCTTGCCACTCCTGTAATGAAGGGCTTGGCATTTTAAAGGCCTGAGCTGTTGACTCACCTTGCTTGCAGAAGTCCCCTTCCTGCCAGCTCAGCTTTCCAGTGACTAGTGCCTCTGCTGCTCTGTGCTCTCCATCGATGGTCCTGGGGTGTTTTACCAGGCACCTTTCCTGAGCCTTCCTAAGAGGCTGAGCTCCCATCCTTGTGATCTTCAGCTGATCTCTGCCAGCATCCCAGGGGGTATCTTCACACTTAGAACTATTCAGGGACCCAGGCTAGCCTCTGCCACAATAAACTCTTCTCTCTCATTATCTGCAGCACCTCGAAAACCTTCTTTCAGCTGAATGAACCATATTTTGGGTGCAGTCTGTTCCATACCCTGTGAGCGCACGGTGTGTCTATGTACTTTGTGGTATGTGCTGATGGAGCTCAGCACGGCTGCTCTCTGATACTGCTTTATAACATTAGAAATATTCACTTGTGTGTCATGTCAGCTCCTAGTTGTCATGTTTATTCTGTGGTCGCCGTTGCCGGTTGGATTCAGGCTGTACCTACAGGAGTGCTTTTATGCATTTGTACATTTAAAAAACCCAGTGCACCCCGCTGTTTGTCCCTGTCCTTAGGTCTCTGCCCAGGTCTCTGTAGCCAGAGTTTCCTTACCCAAATCTGCCTCGCAATCCATGCTTGTTTCTTTCTCCAGACTGGAAACAAAATGTCCAGCTCGTCTTTCATGAGCTACTCGTCCTTGCTGCTTCACAGTGCTTCAGGAACTCACCCTTCCAGCCCTGGCTGGTCAGGACATTTCAGTATTATTTGAAAAAAAAAAAAAAAAGAGAAAAAAGAGTGGGAGGAAGATATTCAGGTTGTGCAGAGCGAGGCTGAACTGACGGTATTAAACACTTATTTGTGCTTTCTTCTGTGTTACCACTGGAAAACGAGAATGTGAGGGTGGAGGAGAGAAAAGTGTTGTTCGGTGGCAACGCCTTTGTGCGAGCACACAGCAGCCTTGAGCTCCAGTGCGTGGCTGCGAGGCACCGGATACCGCGTGGTTCTGCCTGTGGTTAAGCTGCTAGGTGCGAGCGGCTTGGCCACCACCAGCCCCACATGACGTAAAGGTCGTCTGGCCCACGGTTCATTCTATTGCTACCAGACTCCAATGAAAGTAAATATGCGAAGCGTTACATAACCCGGGGGGGAGAAGGAAGACGAAAATTATGGTGCCCGCAGATGGAGTGGGGAGGGTTGTGTGTGTCGGTAATGAGTAATTTAGAACAGCTGCAGACTCTTTTTTATTATTTTTTTTTTTAGTGTTTTCCATTTCCCTGCTTTGTGGTAGAGCCTGTTTTTACAAGGCCTGAAGGCAATGTTGCATCCAGCAATGGGTGAATTTAAAGGCCTGGATGCCTTTCATTTAGGTCAGCACTGAGATCCAGTATTCAAAACTGGAATTCAAATTTTGCTTGAATAATCACAATTTGCCAAGTCTATGTACACAAGGAAACTCACCTTGCCTCCTCCCAACACTTCTCCTCCCTGCCATCCCCAAACCTGGAGTGTGGATATATAAGGAGAGAGCTTCCATTTCCCATGCTATCACAGCAGGCTGATGTGGTGTTATCTGGTGGTGGTCACTGGGGTGGCCACACCTTCTACAGGCTGATGTATCAGCTCTGCCTTTGAGTTTGGACATGCAGAGACCCTCAGTTTCACTCTCTACTGACACTTCCCCCTCCATCCCCTGAAGCACTACAACATCAGTAGCACTTACATTGTCCTTTCCATCCAGGAATGGTTTAGGATTTTAGGAAAGCTGTAAAAAAATAATCCTCTGCTTGCAAAAATACATCTTCGGGCCATTCTGGAGCAAGACAGACCCTGACTGCTTGGGACAGGGCCAGCTGGACCTGTTTAATGTTAAGGTTTAATTTTTTTTTTTTTTTGTAAGAACAGATCTGCATTAAATATTTGAGCATTTCTTTCCTTTGTTGTCGTCTTTCAAGAGAGGAGACATTTCTTCTTCCACATCCTCTGTTTAATCAGAAGGCTGAAAATAGGTATTTGGGGATTCCGGTGTTGTTTATTTTTCCCTATTAGGAAATGAGTCACGAGTAAGTGACAATACTGTCTCCAGTCAGAGAGAGTCGCAGCTTGTGGATGCCAAGGTCTCGTCTGCTAATTATGACTTTTATCTGCACAGTCTTAAAGCCATTGTCTGAACCTTACTCCGTCTCAGGGATTGCTTTTGCCTTTTATTATTTTTCTTCCAAACAAGCTGAAAAGGGCATTTCACTCTTTGTCAGTGAGGACACATTCTGAGAGGTTCTGAGTGCTTTTTCATCCCAGTAAATTGAGGGGGTGTCGCAGATGGTCAGCATTGCTCAGCACTCCCTCCACCAAATACATTGTAGAAGCATCTATTAGCAGAAGCACTCATAAAATTACCCATCAATATCTGTGCATTTCAGCTGCCACATACTCAGTGCCCTGATAGAAAGTCACGTGCATGGGCCAGGCTGGGATGGTTTTACTGGAAAGACAGCTGAAAAGTCATTTCTCTTCCCTGGGAGACAGGGAGTGCTCGGGGTATTCTGCTTCATGCCAGTGCCACTTAGAGACAAATCGTTAAGTCCTGTTAAGTTTAGCATACCTCTCAGGCTGTATACTGAGTGCTGCCTTAAGATGCTAAATATTAAAACTGAATGTATCAAATCAACTCTGATGTTTCATTTGTTGCTCAGGACCTTTGCCTCAGCACTGTAGTCCTTTTTTATTACTTTATCGCTCTGATATGAAGTTGTTTGTTCTCCCTTCGGTGCTGAAAATTAATTATTTTTAAAAGCAGAATGAACTTTATGTTAAAAAACATTTGCTTTCTGCATTAAGAAGTATAAGTGACTCTAATTCTAGGGGAAAGCTATGTTGGCTTTAAGGGAAAAGTAATTACAAATAACTGTGTGCAAAGCCAGACGAGATTGACTGGAGGAAAACTTATCTTAATCCCTTGATCTGACAGTCGCCTGGCAGTCAGAGCAGGAAAAGAAAGTCATTGGGGTTTTTTTTTTCCATCTCTGTGAAGTGGGAAATGTACATCCTACTTCAGAGATGGAAAATGAACAAATAAGTCTGCTGGGCAGCATGGCAATAACACTCACATTCTCTTCTGGAGAGACTGCACAGTCAGGATATTCCCGGGTTCTGGTGCTAGGGGTACCATGGGCTCTGCCTGAGTCTCCTCTGGATCTCAGGTGTGTGTTTCCAGAAGTGCCACCTTACTAAATGGTGGAGGTTTTTATTTTGTATGGTGTGTTCACCGTAGCTGTCACTGCAAGACTTAAACAAAACTGGAGCTCTACCATCCTGGTGCTGTGGAAAAACCCCATAGGAATAAACTGTTTATGACCAGTTTTCAGTCTGAGGCAATTGAAAAAGCCAAAACAGGTAGGGAAGGATAGGATCTGATCCATATGTCTGTCTATCATGTACATAGGTGCATGCTTTGTATAGAGGAGGAATAGATGCATTGTAAATAGTATTTTTCCTCTTTTTTGTTGTTGTTGTTTTGTTTGGTTTGGTTTTGTTTTTTTATTAATTTTCTAATATTCCCACCATCCAATGGCTTGAAACCCCAGCAGGACAAGGTGAGAGATGTCCTCTCTTCTCTTCAAATCCCAAAGCATTCTTTACCATTCGTGTTTTAGACCAGAATTTCTTCTCTGCCCCCCAAATGGGGACTGCTTTTGCATCCCCCCCAGTATGGGCTACAGGCATTTCCAGGTCATGGAGATCTTCCACAAAATTTCCAAAGCCACATGTATCTTGGGGCTACAGAGCTAATTGTCACCTGAAGCTTTGCTTTCTCTTGTAAAGAGCAAGGTTGTGGTCAAGCTGTAAAATTGCAGCTTGAACAAACATGTTTGAAACTTCTGAGTTTTAAGTAGAGGGATTTCAATTGCATTTTGCAGTGCTTGAGTTTTGTGCTTTTTCTATGTTCTTATAATTCCTGTGGCTCCTCATATTATGCAGAATAAATAAACCTCAAAGAGTATGTTAAAAATCATGCAGGTTAGGGGTCTAGACCACTACTTATATTCTGTGAATGCTTTGCAAAAGCTTGTCCTTGGTCCCCCTCTCTCCCCCTTCCCCAAATCTGTAAGCCTGGAGAAACCTGTCCTGTGTTACTGTGCCCAGCCCCTGCCACTGCCATACAATGTCCAGAACACTCCCTTTCTAACCAGACAGCAGCCCATCTTAAAATCTACTTAGATTTTTTTGCCTTCACTGCTTATATCATTCCACATCCTGAGTGCTTTTCTTCTTTTTCTAACCTGAATTTATCCACAGCCACTTCACACCCATTTGTTCCTGCGCCAGAACTGACCTCTGACTCAAACCATCCTTCTGTCCCCTCTTGCTTATTCCTCAGATACACTGGGGCAGGACTCATGTTTTCAAATGCTTCACTAACCTGTTCTGGTTTCTCTCAAATGCCCTGACCTGGCCAAATAAATGCACAACCTCTGCACTGACTTTGCAAGGGTTCAAGACAGAGGCTTGTCAGGCTTGCTTTGTTTGAACTTCTCTTGACCTTCCTGAAGCTTTCTTCTACTTGCTTTAATTGTAACAACAATTTTTCTAATGGGCCACATATCTGTGACTAATTTGTTTTACTTTAGTTTATCTTTGTATGATAGTGCTGTGGTTTTACGTCTCTATCACAGCAACGTAGTGTAGAGAAATACAGATCTGGCGTGCTAACAGGAGCCTTGGGAAGTGGAGACCTAGGATGTGGTGTAGAGGAGTACAGGCAGGGGATGATGATAAGCAGCAGGGCACAAGGGTGGCACTGGGGACCTTGCAGCCATTAACAACTCACCCATGGTCAATTAAAGAAAGTCAGGCCTGGAGCCAGACAAAACTGGTTTTAGGGGTAACAAAGAAATGGTATCTAGTGCACATAAAAGCCATGATATGTAGTAAGTGCAGCTGTAATGTGGAGCTCCAGATCAATGAAGACAGACTAAGGTATAAAAACATACTAGCAAATGTATAACAATGACCCCAAGTGGATTCTTGCATGAGGAAGAAGAAAACATCAGCATGAACATTATATTCCTGCTGAGGGAGGACTCCAGGTGATGGGGACTCACTGAACCCCCCTAAATACTGGGGTGAAACATCTGGCCTTGAGACTGTGGTGAAAAGAGACTGGACTGTGAGGTTTAAGCAAATGATTTATTCAAACTCCCAGGTTTAGCAGCAAGGCCCAAGCAAACCATCTGTCTGAAGTACAACTGAAAAGCAAGAATACACTATAACAAACTAGAAAGTGTGCTAAATATTATACACATGTTAGTTAATCACCCATGTTTGCAAACTTACATCATGCTAAATATTCACTTAGCACACCAGGTAAGGGCTCTCAGTCTTAGAAAAATCACCTTGGCTGATGTCCTGACCGAGGGGGAAGGGTCTCCATCCAGGTGAGTATTGGAGAGGCAACTCCTAAAGTTAAGCTAAGCCTTAGGACTTTTATCCTCTGGTTTACGTGACTGATTATACAGTTTGAACACACAAGGTTGTGGCTGAAACTTTCCAGGTGGTTGTGGCAAAACTACACCCCATTGGATGATGCCCTCTGGGTGCAGAAAAGTCATGGGCTGAAACCATCACTGAAGCCATCCAAGCTCTCCCCTTGATTTCTCAGGAAGCTGAATAGAGATTTGAATTGAGACTCAGGACATGCCATTTGTTGAGGAACTGCAAGGCTCAGCTCAAGTTTTGGTTCTTTGTGTGGTGCAGCATTGCCCTGTCTGGCCTGGGATTAAGGACAACTCAAGGCTGAGCCATCTCCACAGCTCCCCCTCTGCACAGATAGGGCCATAGATAGGCAAATCAAGGCTGAGTCCTGCACAACCCCTGTGAGTTGCCTGCCCACACCAGATGATACTGAAACTTTTTTATAACCTATGAGCCAGAAAATCCATACAGGGACCCAGAGAGACTGGGAAAGGGAGAGGATAGCAGCAGGAAACAGGGCAGAGTATAAGTGTGTCTGTGTGTCTAACAGTGCTCACCAAGCTAAATGTTCATGCTTTTTCTGTAAATAAAATAACAAAATAGGTCTGGACCAATACTGATTAGGATCTTAGACCAGTAACAATAAGTACTTGTCCTTTTGTTTATATATGAATATGAATACATATATATATAGTGTACTTCCTCTTTACTGATTAAAACAAGATTCTGAGTGTAAAAAACCCAACCAATCATGTGACATAACCTGTCAAATGAAGGCTTGGGCAGTAGGCTTACAGTCTAGAGATGATAAACGTTCACAGTCGAGTGTCACATGCATCCCACCTAAATAATTCACATGCCCTTCAGCCTGGCCTTGGCTGTCCTTAGGACCCTGGGATGTGAATACACATGTGGCATCTCAGGCTGGGATTACGTATGTGCCGGCTGTTCAGGGTGCAGTGGAGGAAGCACGAAAACAAAAGACCCTTGAGTGGCTTCCAAGGAGGCCCTGCGACATGCTAGGAAAGTCTCTGTGCTAAGACAAACATAATTCTTCTGAAGCTCCTTTTCCCCAAGCAAGATGTAGGTGGTATGCTAAAGTTTCCCTGCCTACAGTGATCAGAATAAAGACACGTGTAGTCTGCTGGCAGGTGAGTGCTGGGCAGTTTACTTGTGCTTTCATACCAGCTGGATTAAAAATTCCCTGCATAGCAAAGCCCAGCCTAAGGGCTGGCCTGTCAAAAGGGCAGGCACTGGACAGGAGGAGAGGGAGCTCTGCCGATGCTGGGGGAGCACAAACGGCTATCGAAAATATGTGCCTTGGGAGATCAACATCAGATCCACGCTTGCTCTCTGTGGCTGTTGCCGTGAGTCTGGCTCTGGCTGTTCTCACTTCCCCACTGAGCCTCTCGCAGCTAAAGAGAAAGCGGCTCAGGCTGGCAGGCAAGAATTGGTTCTCCTTCAGCAGCACCAGGTTTCTTTGCTGCGGCCAGGTAGGGATCTGCTCAGTGCCTTGTAAATGAAGATGAGTGATTGCAAAGCAAGCTCACTTTGGAGCACGTATCAATTGGTCATGTTTTCCTAACTCCTTCTGTAATGAATCTTGTGTCAGTAGTGGAGATGGACAGTGAGTGAGAGAGGGGAGATGCCGTCTCATATCTCATATCTCGGGGAGACTATCTGCATCCTCTCAGGTAGTGAATAGGAAGTGACACTTGACCACAGTGCTGGGACTCTCTGGGTGAGCCAGTCAGGTCGGAAACAATCTCATTTCAAAGGGATTGAAGGGTTCCCATTGTTTTCAAATGTAGTCATTTCACATTTTCAAAGCATGCCTCCTTGCTGAGAGCAGCCTAATGCTTATCTTCAGGACAATCTGACTTGCCTTAGCAAAGTGTTGGAGCAAACCTGTGACACTGGATATTCCCCATCTTCAATTTCTCCCACTCTTTCATTTGGGCAAAATGGTGAAGCTCCTGCTGTAGTCTGTGGGGCAACATCAGTGCAGCTTCTTAAATTTCCCCGATGTCTTTACTTGCCCAGGTTTTGTCCTATATGGCCATAAAATTGCCATGTTTGATTTTGTGTTTGGTTTTATGCCTTTTGCTACATCGTGGACTGTCCAACGTTGAGGCCTGAGGTGATTTGTCTTTTCTTACTATGTTGAACATTAGAAGGAAATAAAAATTCCTGTACTTCAGGCTTCAAAATGCCTTTTAATGCAGGAGGAGAACCTCGGGTACATTTAATACTTTTCATCTACAAGACGTGCTTTTAAATGATGACTGCATTAAAAATATTTCCTACAAATAAGGTAGAGAGCACTGGGTATTTATCAACAAATAAAATTGCAAATGAAAGAGGCAGCTTGTTGGAGGTTTATCTCTGAAAATTACTGAAGCATTTACAGAAAGGTTTTGTCAGGTAATTTGCATATTCATGAGCTGTAATTTCTGCAGTTGTTGTATTTAGTTGATAATGCCTTTTTTAATACTGTAATTAAGAATTAGTGATCTAGGTTATACTTCAGTTGTTTGCTCAGGTGCACCACAACAATTGGTGTTTTGTTTACTTCTTGTTGTAAATGCAGCCATTACATGTTAAAATATCACTTCTGAGAAAAAAAATCTCATACCTGACAAATTCCTTGAAGGACCCAGTGGGTAGGTAGACTCTTGACACTGAAGCCCACAGCTATAGAGATGCTTGGCTTTCATCTGCCCACAGGCAATGCATGCACTCACAAACCATGAAGGAAAAGGAGGCACTAAAGGTTAATGGAGCAGGAGGCAGGTGCCTGTAAATCTATTTTAAATTAAACTTCTTTGAAGTTTTGCAAAGCTGTTAGAGAAAACATAAATCTCTTCTGAAGGGCCAGAGAGCATCTTCTGAAGATGTAGAGAATTTGCAAAATGGTTACAGAAAGGTGAAATTAGAAGTGAAAGCTGGAGCAAGAAGAGTGCAGTTCACTGCACATCACTCAGTCAGCCTGAGGCATGGCTGGACAAGCACCTGGCTGTGCAACACTGCCCACCCTTCACCTCATGTGGGTTAAGACAAACACAGGACAACCACAAACCCTGTTGCAAGCCCCCCAGCATGCTTCTGGACTGGAAAGGAGCAAATCAGTCAAGTATAGACTGTGGCTGCTAGGGCAAGAAAGGGAGGAATGGAGGGGAAGGTGGATGAGCAGGCTAAAGAAAGAAAAGAGCAGTGAGGCACCAGGTAAGTTGGTAGCAGCAAAGCCCAGAAGCATCAATAGACTCCATCCATCCATCCATCCATCCATCCATCCATCATNTTCCTTCCCTCCTTCTTTTGCCTTGGAGCAATGAAGATTTGTGTCTATGTGTGAGGGCAACAAGAAGTTAGAGTTTCTTCAGCAATTCATTCTGTAAATATCTCTCTCTAGTAATCCCTTGCACAGGACAGCAGGCTGCTGTGATCTGACTGGGACGTGGAAATCCACTTCCCTGGGCAGTGTTGAAGCACATGAAATTCCAGTTAGAACAAATACTGAAAGCTGTGACACTTCCTTACGGACACAAACTGTGCAATTTCTTTTTAGAAAGGGTTTCTCCTCTCTCACATCTTGTCATTGGTTAGTATTTCAGTGCAATATTTTGATGAGACTGAGGTATTTAGCTTTCTACCTGTATCAGCTGGTGTTCTGTTACATGACTTCATAATAACGTAGAAATCTAAATGATGAAGCTAAGATGATGCATTTTGACCTTATCAAATTGCAGTATTCCAGACCAGTCAAGTCTGAATTGTTTTGATCATTTTTAGTGAAAATGTTGACAAATTGTGTACCTTCTCATGGAACACTTGGCTTTAATGAAAGCATCATTCCCCAGTGGGAAAATGTGCCATCAAACAAAATGTCAACAGCTGCTGGGCTGGAGAACATGCAAGTGGACAATGGGAGAGGAGGAAAGAAAGCCACATGTGCCATTGACACGCACACACACAGCTGATGAAATCAATTTCAATTTACTCAAGTTGTTCCAGCATCACTTTCAATTACATATGCCAAGGAGAAAGCTACAGCATCCAGCTGTGGGAATCAACAAGACAATTGCACAGCAGTGGTGAAAAGAACAGTCAGCAGAGAAATGATTTGCATTTGCTTTTCTTGACAGCTGATATTTTCCTGATAAATTGCTGCCCTTTGTTGTTCCAGTCGCTTTGAAGAATCAACCCACTTAAGGGGGTGGTAGCTTTGCCTGCATTCCTGGCTTTCCATCATCTGGCACAGGTTGGGGGATGAAAACAGGAGGCTGAGACAGGAGGAGGAGGTAGAAGACTCTGTAGCAGAGGTAAAGTCGGCAAGGTAATGAAAGATGTGCTGTTGACAGGGTGCTGCTCTGACAATGGTGTCATCTAGAGCCATGCGTGCATAGGGTTGCAGTTTGTCATTCAGAACCAGCAGATTCCAGGGAGGTGGCTGAATCCTCATCCCTGTGGGTATTTAAAAGACATGTAGATGTGGTGCTGAGGGCCATGGTTTTGTGGTGACCTGGCAGGGCTGGGTTAACGGTTGGACTTGATGATCTTAAAGGTCTTTTCCAACCTAAAATATTCTGATTCAGGGCCAGATTGATGGTAGAAAAGAGATTTCCAGGGCTTGACATAAGCTGATGACTATCAAAACAAATAGGCCTGTAAGGCTGCAGGCTGCTGAGAGAGACAGAGGAAGTATAAAGTTAGATACCTTCTTCCTATGGAGTGTGGGTTTGTGCCAGCGAGACAGGAGGATGAGAGACTGTCGAGGCAATTCTCATTTAAACTCTAAGCTGTGTCTGTGGCTCTGCCATGGGATTTCTTTCCTTAGTGAGCCCCAGGAAGAAGTATGTTGAGGGAAACATTGGCAGCAGGATATACAAAAGGTGCCCATATCAAATATGCAAAATTGCTCCCCCAGGATTTCCCTTCAGTGGGGTCACATTGTTGTTAAATGGTTTGTTAAATAGGATTTAAATGGATTATTAAATGGGCTCTCCAGCTGGGTGGCTCTTAGTGGGCAGACTGGTCCAATTATTCTGGATTTGCCCTCTTCCCGCAGCAGCCCTGCTCTATCTAATGCCAATATTTCAGCAAAATTCACTTTTGCACAAATGTTATTCTAGCCTAGGATCTGGGCCAGGCCTTTATTTCTGTTAATTACAGATCAGTCATTCTTTTCCTTTTCTAAATGTTGAAAAAAATGTGTTTTATGTGCAAGTGTGGCTGATAAGTGATACACCCACAGGAACATTATATTTTTCTAATATCCACCTCTGTGTTCTTTCTCTAATTTGCCTGCCACTGTCTTTGTGGAGGATCTGTCTCCTTCCCCTAGCACTGTTCCCTGCCTTCTAGAGGTTTTCTTTCTCTTCAGCCACCCTTAATTCCTACCACTGGCACATCACAGTTTATTGCTTTATCAGTCAGTGAATGTGAATTTTCTCTTTATTTCAGTTATTCGGTGTAAATTGTCATTAAATGGGTATTGATAAAACCTCCCTTCCCTTTCTGACACGTGAGCGAGCTCATGAAGAGTAGTGGTGGTCCTGGCGAGACAAGGGCAGGGTCAGGAGTGACACACCAGGAGCACCACAAGTACCATCTAGCCTGTAGGTAATAGGTAATCCTGTTCTTAAAGCTTGGTTAGGGTGTTTTCTATGCATCATCCTCATGATGTCTCCTGTTCATTGCAAAATAACACCTTTGGTCATTCAATAAGGTTTTTATGAGCACCTGGGTTTTCTAACTCACACTGAGACGATAGCAGAAGGTGCTCTGCGTTAAGAAAGATGGTCTGCCAGTCTGGACTGGCTTTATACTGGTGAAGATGTTGTGTCTCAACACTGGTGGCTTTGATTCATCCAGTCCTTTTAAGAATAATCTTTGAAGCTTTAGGAAACATTTTCAAAGTGCCTCTTAGACAGAGAGCCCACGTCCCCTCCTTGTCACCGAGACTGGAACTTCAAAGTGCCCAAGTCACCCCACACAACGACTGTACTACGCAAGTCATGGTGTATGAAGTGCATGTTGCCCTTTCACTGGGACTGCATATTTGTCCTGTTGAGTGGGCTCTCCTGAAGTGTGTGCCTTTGGTTCAGGAATGCCATACTGAAATCTCAGCAGCTGTTGCAAGCAGCACCATATGAAAAATGTTTCCTTTGTCTGAGACCTGTTCCTGCTGCTGTGCAGCTAAATGAGGGACCAGCAGCCAAATGATCTCTTTGAAGTGCTGAATCTGTCAGCAGAGATTGAGCTGGTTCAACACCGTACAAAACACCCATGTTCCCCACAGGGCCAGGAATGAAAACAGACCTGGGGGGACCTAGGCTACTAGGTGCAGATTGTGACACTTGAACTTCTAATGTGGGGAGTACCACTTTGTTCCTGAGGCTTAAATTGGCAGAAATGTGGCTGTGCCCGTCACTTGATTTTTGAGGAACAGCCTAACAACCTGTTGTCTTCGATCTCGTGTCTGATATCAACAGCATTTCTCTTCAAAATAGTCCCTGAAACTTCTGTGGGGTAACCTCATTGACCTGCATAAAGAGACAAATCCCTGGGCACTTTTAGAAAGCTGATCTGGTCCTTCTTTCTCCACATCCTCCACTTCTTCATAACCAGGCTGAAACCTCCCCAGAGAATCTCCACCTGCATCCAGCCTGCCTGCCATTTCAGACCTGAGACTTTATTGGTTTATTGAGTCTCATATCTGAAAAGCACCGATTGCCAAATCTGTACCAGCCTGGTGTGTCTGTAGACACACCTTTGTATGGGACCATGTGCATTAGCTTCACACGTGTGGAGGAAGGGACGCTGCTGTGCCGTGCTGTGGATGAGGAGCTGTCTGAGAGAAGCAGTCACATTGCCTTGGCACGCCTGGCTGGGCACAGGCCTGGAGCCAGCTCCTGACCGGGCACCTTGCCGTTCTCACCAGCGGGCTTCAGCGCAGGCTGCCAAAAAACCACTGAGGAGTGTGAAATCTGTTTTCTGGGGAAAGAGCTCACACCTGGGGCTAGAAACACAGTTCTCCTTCCCTGTTTTTTTGTGGCTGTGCCCGTCACATCTGTTTGAACCTGCCGCTGTCTAACAGTGGCTGTGTGAGTTGCTGCTTCTCCTGGTTTATCTGGGCTACAGGGGAGAACTGTCAAAAATAGTTCACCGGGCTCTTGTGTGGGAGCTTGCTGTGGGAAGTCTCCCTTGCATCTGGCTGCAGTGAGCTACTCCAGCCTGACTGAGTGTAGTGGGAAGAGATCAACGGAGGGTGGAAAAATCCTGAGAGCTTCTGGGGGAGCAGATGGAATGCTGCAGCTTAACATCAAGAGTGAACAGAGCCCCAAAGGTCTTTCAGCTTCTGTATTGTCTGTGTGGTACCTACATCTCAGGTGAGGTTAGGCTGGGAATGAATCCGCCCTGACCATCACTCAGCTAACACAGAAGTGGCACCAGAGGTGAATATGATGCATAGTGTCATCGCCACATTCACTAACAAATAAGACCACATAAGGTCTTGAAATATTCCTCCTGGGGTTTGCATCAGGGCATTCAAGAGAGTCTCAGCTAGGGATAGATTACAGTGGCCTGGAAGTTTCCTCGCTTCACTGACCAATATCCTGCCTATGGGAGACAAAGAGCTCTCCACAGGACACGAGATGCTAATAAATGATGAACAGGAAATCAACAGGAGTGCAATTATGCTGCCCTGCACAGTTTTGCGTAAACACATTATGAGAAGAACCCTTCTGTGTGACGTGGGAAAGGTAGTGCAGCAGAGGTGTCTTAGACATACACCTCTGCCCTGCTCCTTCAGGCATTGCCCTCTGAAGCAAGCTTGAAGGACACAAGAAGGGGCACTGCCATCTGTAAAGCAAGCCCTTGGACAGGGAGCAACTGATAGACCATTTTTTGCTTTGACCTGTGCTTTCCAGCAAAGTCACCACCTCAAATACATTATCTCACTCCATATCTGCTAGCCCCTGATAAGGGGGAGGTGGCCAGCTCTGCTCTTACAATCATCTCTGTAGCAACTGTTCAAAGGTGGCTTTCGCTCTGCAGTGAACATCTCATGGCACTGACCAGTGTGTCAGGAGATAAGCTTGGGGGAGTCCTATGAGGAACATCCTACACTGCCAAGAGTTGCAGTGCTTGCCATGCAAAGACATGAGAAGTACAAAACATGTATCTTGATGAGCCAAGTTACTTATAGGATTTCTTTAAAGCACCAAGGAACCCATTTGACTTGCTGTCCTTCCAGCTATCTGGATGCTGTCTGCATCTGACATGTTCTTGGGAAACAGCCTCACACCCATGACTGAGGGGTTTTTAAAGCAGAAGGAAAATGTGGAGATGGGTACAATGTGAATTCAAAGCTTCCTGTCCCTAGATCTGGGTCCTAACCTTCCAAAGGAATAAATCAGAGAAGCCCAAGGGCTGTTCTGCTGAGGTGTGCTTAAAGCATAGGTCTCTAATGGCTGAGGTGCAAGAAGAGCAAGTGTCAAAGAGATGATGTTGTGCTGCTGTGAAGGCTCTGTGCCCTCCTGAGCTCTCTGTACATGAGGTAGATTTTTCCACTATGAGGCAAGCCAGCTTTTGGGCAGCTTCTTCCCATGCAGCCGTACACACACTGCCCTAATTCAGGGGCTGGATTTTTATATGTTAAAAACATTCGTCTTTTATTTCTGTCACCATTCAATATTATGGGAAAAGATGTTATCACAGCTAATCCGTGCGGTGTCTCTGGAATTTCTTGGCCTGTGAGGGTTTATATTGCATTCATGTATTCCATGAATTGGGCACAGGTTTTGCTTCCAACAGCAGTAGATTTTTTTCAAGGGCATCCCAATAAGATGAAAGTGTGGTCACTGACAGAAACCACAGTGTCAGACTACGGTCTTGAGGATGTTTTGGATGGCTCTGTATTTTAATTCTTGATTTCCCCTGGCATCTAGACAACCAGCAATTTATGTGAAGTCCTAAGGGGAGGGGGGAAAAAAGGAGAACTGGAGGAAATGCCTTAATTTAATTGATTGGAATATTTTGGAAATTCATATATGCTCTGTTTTTTGAAAAAGAGAGGTAATTAGAGAATAGAAAAAATACCACATAAAATCATACTGAAGCTTTAGCACCACATTTTGCCTTGTTGTTTCAGCCTTCTAACAAAGTGGTACTTAATGATTGAAAAAAATTTAATACATAAGAGCAGTCAACCTGGGGAACTCACTGCTGTGGCTTTTTGGCAGGGAATCCTATTTCTGTAGGAAGATTTTGAAGAACCTTGGTACTATCATGATTTATAAAGTTTGTGGTTTTGCATAGGAAAAGTAAGAAAATGAAAATGAGATCTTGTAGTTCAGGATATGATCTACCATTTGTCTCTTCACCATCTTCATACGAAGCACTGCAGCAGCAGTTTCAAATGCTGCTCTCTGAAGTACCGGGCAGAAACAATGAACAAATGTTGTGATCGAGGCTGTGAAACCTTAACTGCTAACTTGCAGCCGGGTATATGAATCATCTGAAAACCACATCAACATTGTCTTACGTTTATCAAAGCTGATCATTTACTATATTGTTCTAACATACCTGCCACGGTCTGTCTAGGCGGGAGGAAAACAGGAAAGGAGGAGGCTCTCGGCTGTAAATGAGAATCTTGTTCCTTCCTTTGCAATGCCAGAACGTTTATGAATGAGCTTTGACTCTCAAGTAGGTTAAGCTGGTAAAGGCCTTTATAAGTTTCTGTCCATTCATATTTCATTCACAATGTTTACCTTTTGTCTAAGCAAGGGGGGTTTTGTTTACTTTGTGGAATGTAATTCATCTCTGAGCCCATAAACCAGTCCTACTCTCTGGTCCTTACAGCCTTTGACAGCACATGCAAAGTGAGCTGTACTGAGAAGTCAGATTAAAGATTCACCTTTTGTCTATAACCTCCACTCAGGCTTTAAGTTTCCAGTCACTAATAGTTCTTAAATCCTGTAATGTGATACACCATGTGCACAGACAGGCACCACTTTCTTCAGGGGTCCCACCTATGCCTTGTGTACAGAAGTTTCTATTACAATGTAATATGCCAAGCACAGCAGCCCAGACATGAAAATCACTGGCTGTACTTGCTGGCATATTGACAGCATTCCCTTCCCTCCAGATTTTGCTACAGAAAACTGGCATTTAGCTTTTTATACATGAATCTTTTCAAATCTGTCTCTTGCTTGGGACCAAAATTTGCTAGTGATGTGCAGGCTTTAGTACTTTACAGCTACGCCTGCGAGGGTGATACATGATAAAGATAAAGCAGACCTGACCGATACGCTGCAAAGCGACCCAAAACGAAGTGTGAAATGGCATTGTGAGTGAGAGCACAGGAAAACTTACACACAGCCTTAACTTTAGATAATCCTGGTTCAAGGTACCCAGAGTGTAATCAGATTGTGCTGTTAGGCTGTCGTTGCTGTAATGATATTTGTAATAAGCAGCTTTTCTCAAAAGACCGGTGTTTGTGTGGAGTGCTTTAGTCTCTGGGTGCATTTCTAAGGGTGCTGATGTACATCTAAAGTTGTTAACTCAAGGTTGCCTCCCAGTTCTTGGCTCCCAGAGAAATCAGGAGCAGACAAAAGTGAGGCTGAGCTCTGCTGCAGAGGGAGACATGCTGGCAGGGGAGGCTGTTGTCCCTTTGCTGACTCTGGACACATCTGCACACAGAGCAGAGCCTGATGCAAAGATCCCTGACCCTGCACAGATCAGGTTTGCTGCAGACATGTAAACAGCAGTGCCCTGCCAGGGTGGTCTTGTGCCCAGGCTAATTAGTGGGGGCTCTTAGCTAGTGCAGCTCTGCTCCCGGGGAGCCCTCGCAGTTTGCCTGCTCTGCCCCGTGCTGCGCTACGTGCTCAGGTTATTGGCTCACAAAGAGCCCATCTGTGGCATGATGCTGAGCCTCATAGACACCCCCCTTTTTTCTCTTGGGAATGCAGTGGATAAGACTGGGTATAAACCCCCCTAATTTAAACTCATATTGCTTAAAACCTGCACCTCAAGCAGGATGTAGGTTCTCTACGAGCTCCTCAGCGCTCGCAGGTGTGACATGCCATACAGAGAGCTGTCACCAGCTCCCCTCCGACACAACCCTTTTTACATCTGACCTGCTTTTTTCAGATAATGGTGGTTTTTGTCTTGCCCAAGCAATCAGTATGGGTTAACAGCAGAGAGCTCTGCGTGAGGCAGCTTCCCAATAGCCAGGACTCAGCAGCTCAATTTGTGTCATAATCCCACTGGCTTTAATCAAGAGAAGAGACTGCGAGAGGCTTGTAAATTCCTACAGCAAAATTCTCCATTCTCATTCACAGAGCTGATCTTGCCTCCAATATGCTTATCTCCCTCCCCCCTGTGTGCAGAGCCCTTGACGTCAATGGAAGATACGCTCTTTCGGGGAGAGCAGAAGACTGAGGTCACACTCCGCCCTGCAAACAGGAGAATTATATCCCTGGCGTTGAGCAAGAAAGCTCTACGCTTCTGCACAAAAGCAAAAAAGACTTGAAACAATGGCATGCATAGAAAATAAAAAGGTAGGCTGCTTACAGGAGAGATATTTGGAGCTGTTATCAGCAGGCTGTGGAAGGATGTGACTCTCAGTTGCATTTAAAAATGCGCTGTTTGCAGCCATGAATGGTGTGGAGGCTTTTCATTCATCCCCCGCCTTTGCGGATCTGGAAAGGGACATCTGTCAGCACCAAACCTGAACAGCCATCAATGGCTGCAGCATGCTGTGCTCATAACCCAGGGCATTTAAATCAGAAACCAGAGGTCAAACTCTGCAGCTCAGCCATCGGTGGCCTCTGATATTTATAGATTGCATTACATTTACGACAGCTTTTATGAGTAAAAGGTACTCTGCATGGTTAAATTATCAGAGGTTAAGCGTGTCCAATTGTATTTAACCTAATGATGGATGTTGCTATTTTGATTTTTCTTTCTCCTTGCACTTGAGAGGGCCAGGTATATAGGTTTAAGAACCTTTGAAGAAAATATTAGGTTTGTTGTACCTATCAAATTCCATTTTTAAAGCTGTTTTCACTGAGGAAGGGCTTTACAGAGAAGAGCATTTTTACCTAGCATACACTTTGGAATAGCATCCAGCTCATGCAAATGAAATGCTGCCATTTCCCTCAAAGAACTGTTTGTTTCTTCCTCGCAATAAAGGAAGTGCGTTCCTAACTCTGCGGGACTTATCGCTCTGCATATGAGGTATCCTAGTTGTACAGAAATATACCATAGTTCGTCAAGGCCAAAAGCCAAATGAGGTGACCAAAGCCAAAAGAGGTGCCTCTGGACTCTCCCCTCAGCACTGTGAGGGAGGATGTCTTCTGCAGGACGGTTTCCTCCTGGGGTTGGAAGTCAATCAGTGTGTGGCTCGCGCCGTGAAGCCTAGAGCGTGAACGGGTAGTTTGTGTTGCTTTCATCCTGTCTCATGTTGCTGCCGAGGCTGTTATTATTCACCATTTACCTTCTCAAAATATTGAGCCAATTAGAAAAGCAAATCTCTCTTTTGGTGAATGCCCAAAGGTGAAGCTGTAACGATGTGTGTTCTCCGCAAGCCCTAATCGCGGGTGTCCCAGTTGCGCTTGGGATTGCTGGGCTAAGCAAACTCAAATTCCTTTCTGATACATTTTACACCCGAGCCAAGCCACACTGAGTGGCCGCTTTTGTCCAGCTTCACAAACCAGGCAGCTGCGTCTGGTCAGCACTGGGATGGGAAAAGCAGCAACGGGGAAGGAAGGGATGTTGTTTGGAGAACATCACCCTGCGCGAATTGCAGGGGAAAGTCCTGGGTACTGGATTAAGCTCTTCTGCTGACAAACTGTAAAGTGCTTAGTGCATTTATTGAAATGGTGGCTATAATTTCCAGTGTGAGATACAGATAGACATTGATGAGGTTTTTTTCCTTGCTAATTGTCAGACAGGTGAGTTGTGGGAGTTATTAAGAATAACTGAGACAGGACTACTCTGGAGTGGGATCAGTTAGATTAAATATTAATCTAAGGTCCTTGTGTTGAAATCCTACATTTTTATCATTTGTGTTTTCTGTGGTGAATTAAGTGTCATACTCCTGAAGTTTCTACATGTGAGGGTATATTAGTCCTGTGAGAGAACTGAAGCATATGAAGCTTTTAGTAACAAAAGCCCAAGAAGCTGCGGTACTTTCATTCCCATGCCACCATTTTTGACCCCATGCATAAGGAAAGCACGTTGCTAACTTTAGTGAAGCCCTTTATTAAACTCCTCTGACGGCTCAGTCTGCCTTCTATTAGTACTGTTTCATACATCATAAGTAGTCTTGCTAAGCCTTCTAAAATGAGTATAACAATCTAACTGGTGCCCAATGGGATATCCATCTTGCATCTGACTGCAAGAAATAAATTATGCTCTTCTACTGATAATTGCTCATGCCTGGAGTTGAGGATTACAGTCCTGCAATGCTGATGATTAGAACTGGTCTCTGTCTTTGTGCACAGATGCTCCCTGTGATCCACTGCAGCTTCTGTCCCGGCTTTTCCAAATTGATTGCTCTTTGCAAGAGGAGGCAGACACAGTATCCAGTTCTGCAAAAGCATTGCGGGCAGTTAGGACGTGATTTAAATTCTGTGCAAGACAGGGACTGGACACCATGTCTTCTGATGTCTTCTAGGTAGTTTAAAGAAGTATTCTTGGGCAGTTTTGGTGGTTCTGAAAACCCAGACAAACAGTATTCAGAAAGAAATTGTCTCAGAAAATTCAAGTATTAAAAAACCTGTAAAAGCTCAGAGAAAATTTAAAAAGTAAGTCTATTGGGGACTGGAGAAACAGACATAGCTATGATTCTTTTTCTCTTTAAAATAATTTCCCTGTTCTCGTTAAGAAGAATGGTGACAAAGCAATGTAAGAAGTTACGCTTTATGCTTCACTGTCTATTTTCTCACCCTCAGCTTAAAAATAACAGCTCTGTAGCACCTTCTGTTTTCTCGTGACGTCTACACATACTTTATGAATAATCTTGAGGGGGAACGCTGTGCTTGATCTCTAATTGGGATTTTCCCGTCTTACCCAGTGTTGACTTAACCCTGCTTCCAAAAGTCAAGAGTAAAATGCCCGCTGATTTCAGCACGAGCAGATTTTGACTTTTCAGAAATGCTCAGCCATATGTGTTCTCATTTTGGAAGTATCATGTGGTTGCATTTGGCCCATGTTGTGTTTTAGTCACTCATAAAGAACATGCGGAGCTCCAGGCTGTCCTCACCTGCCCTCCCGATTGCGAGAGCTGAGGGCCTTTGGGAGGTTTTGAGGGCCAAAAGTTTCACTGTTGTTCTGTTTTGGGGTTTTGCTTATTTGTTTGTTTTTCTTCCCAGATTTCAAGAAAACATATTGCTATTCTAAGACAAAGGGAATGTGAACATTTCTAATGTGCTGTGAAAAATAAATCTGAGAAGAAATGTATAAACTCAGCTTATACGTTTCATTTGGTGATAAATGATAGCAAACAGTATTTTATTCAGTATGATACAATGCAGTGTTTTAAAAGGGGTAAAAAGAGTTTGGAATCAAAAGTTAAACCTTACTGAAAACCTTTTTAATGTTTTTCTTTAAAAAATAAAATGCTATCAGAACTGATACATCTGTGAAACATTTACTTATGGCTGATCGGTATTCTCTGAGGGAAGAATGTTCCCCTGAATATTTCCCTCTGGTTTGAGGGTTTCTCAGTCTTTAATGTGTTTACACCAATCCATATCAAAGGGAGGCTTAGGAAATACTCCCAGTTCATGTTAAGTGTTAGGAACTGATTGAGGGCAAGATGAAGGGCTGTGACTTGAGATGATAGGTAGCTTTAGCTAGGACGTGTACCTGCAGTCATGGTTTGTAGCCTGGTGTGATAATGTGAGCTTCAGCAGCTGTGAATTAGAAGCACAGCTCATTAAATCTTCTGCTCTCCAGGGTAATAGCCCCTGCCAGAGGTGCTGGGTGAACAGACCCGTATCTGCTTCAGCCATCTCGCCTGAGTCCACCTGTGATCATCAGCCAGAAGCCTTAGTTTCATGAGGCATTTACAGAGTCTAACTCTTTGCCTAAAATCATGCGAGAATCTGTGCTACAAGGATTTAAAACTAATCCTTCCTGAGTCCAAGGTTAATGTCCTTTCCTCTGGATTATCTTTCCTAGTTGCATCCCTACCCTCCCATCTGCTTAGTCATCTGTAAGGTAAGCTGGGCATCCTAGGGAGAGCTCTTCTCTAGCAAAGAGTGTAAGCAAATTAAGGAGACAAATGTAGTTAATCTGCACTTTCTCCTACATCCCTCACTCTGTGTCCTGCCATCATTGTGTGTTCTCCACTGTAGTCCGTGGGGGATTTGCGTCGGACATGCTACAGCCTTTAAGCATATTTCCTGAGCTAGACTTGCTGGTTAAAGGATATGCTGTCCCCCTAATGTCTCTGCACGGGCCGTCGAGGTTTTTCATTACTTTGTGAAGAATGAATTGCTGTCTTCAAGTCACATGGTTGTCCTGGTTTAAACACACTGGTTTGAGCAATGCGAGTTGGAAGGGGAGTCAGCTTGTGACTTTGAAAATGTGCAAATCACCCAAAAGAAATTTCTCGCAGTTATTTTTGTTGTATTTCAGCTGAAGTTCCATGGAAAGTGAAAAAAATAACACTCCCTTTTCCTAAAAACAAAGTCCCAAAACAAACAAAGCCATAATAAATAAATGCTTGCCAAGAACCATAAAAATCTTAAACTGTGATTTAATATCCTGTCTCCCTTTTGTCTTAGTGGAAAGGTCATATAGATGAAAGACATCTGCAGTTGTATCTCTCAGATTTTTGGGGCAAGTCTGAAGTCCTGTTCTTGGCTTTTTATGTGCGTGTGAGCAAACTGCCATAAACTCCTTCTATTCAGTTGTTTTAATGTGTCAGACCTTGAGGAGGATGAACAGGTCTGTGGCCAGTGATTTCAAATGCCAGGCTTCATCCCTTGTATTCTGTTCTTTGGAGATGGAGATGGATACATACCTGTGTGAGCATTGGGTAAAAGACATCCAAATATGACTGCACTCATTAGAGTGAGCTAGAGGTTCTGGCCAAAGCCAAGTCCTGGTGGCAGCTTATAGTGAAACTTTGCCCATGATCAAGTCAAACAACAGAGGATTTCTTCTGTGCATCCTGGAGGATGTCAGCCTAGTGAACTAAGAATAGCTGTGGCAGGAGGGTTGAGCACTGGCAGAGAGTTGTCCACACCAGATATCGTTGGGACAGTTTTTGGCATGCTTTGGCAGGGTTTAGGCAAAACTTGGTGCAGAGACTGTTTGATGCAGGCCAGGAACTGTTTCCAAAACCCCCGTACTTAAGTATCTTAGCTGTTGGACCCTGCGTGCAGGAAACATGCGACATTGCCTCATCCTGATGTGAGGCCTAAATGTCCTAGACACTAAAGAGCTGTTTAGGCTGATGGTGCTGGTAATGAGGGTTTCCTGCTTGCTGAATGTGTGCACATAGGCAAAAGAGAATTTAGGGTTCTTGGATCACGTAAAAACAAAGCAAAAGGGTCTTTGCAGTCCAGTCCTAGAGGCATTTCCCTGAGAGAAGAGAAGAGCAACAGGCTCCAGGCCCTTATTTCTAGGGTTGCTTTCAAGTGTCAGAAGGATGTGGAGTGGTAGCAGCTCAGCTCACAACAGGTCTGAGACAGAAGGTGATGGATGTTGATAGTCAATAAGAGCTTTGAGGTGAAAAGACGACAAACCTGGAAAATAGAAATAAGTAGTTAATGCTTGATACGGTAGAGATGGACAGAGCTGGAGAAGACAGAATGGTAAGAGATGGCAGGGTGAAAGTGATGGAAAACAACTGATCTGACCTGCCCTAATTCTTCAGTGTTCTTTCCATCTTCATGTTTTTATGAAATCTATTTGAAATGTAGTAAGCTCTGGAAAACAGTGCATTTACAGTCCTTGATTTTACTTGTCAACCTTTTCTGGTCTTTCAGTAATACCACCCCATTTTGAAAAATAGGTCTTCTTCAGAAAGCAGTTGTGTTGATGAGTGGGAAAATTGTGACCCTTTGGAGCCACGGGGGATGAAATCCTAGACCTGAAAGCAAAGGCAGCATCCCCAGCGACAGCAGCAGGCTCAGGATGTCACAGGGAGTGCTTTTGGCTGCTGTACTGTGAGCTGGGAACTCTTTGGGGATGGGATCTTTGCTCATGCATTGCCTTGTACAAAGAACTCCTGAATTTGTTGGCCTCCAGGCATTGCAAAAAAGCAAATGTTAAACAAGTTGTCCTGTGAGCAGTGAAAGCAGAGAAACATAAGTGCCATTGGATTCTCTGGTGTCTGGTAAAGGGTGAGTGTCAGCCTATTCCTCAGCAGGTCTTTTTGCTCTCCCCAGTTGCTTGTTCTGCTCCTGGCAGGTGGAAGGTGGTGTGCAACCCCCTTAGCAAGTGACCAAGACTTTGGAGGTGGTGGAGGGGATCCACACCCCACCTGCGTGTGCATGGCACATACGTGGCACCTTCTGCCTTTTCTCTACAGAGCTGGGCTGCGTAAAACAAACAGTAAATAGAAAATAAAGAATGCTTTTCCCTCTAGCACTTACCTGTTCTGGTTATCTTGGGTCCTCTGTCAATATCATCTGGAAGATTTTTCAAGGATGGGTCTGGTGTTATTTTGGTGGTTGGGTTGGTTTGGTTTTTTCCTAATTGAAGTTGTGCATTTAAACTGTCTGTGATAATTCCTTTTCCCAGTTGTACATGTGGAGTGTCTCCACAGGACTGTAAAAATCACGCTAATTTATGTGAGGGAAAAATTCATCTTTAAGCTGGAAAAGCTTTTGCTGTTTTTGTTTGCAAAATGCTTTTGGTCTTTAAGTAGAGGGCACTGCTTAAAAGCCAAAGGATCTGTTGGTTTTATTATTTTTATTAATATACTTTAAAAGCACCTCAGAAATATTTTGCTTGATACCTGAAGCCAAGACAGCAAAGTATGAACCACTTTGCCATTTACTAACACAGAAGGCATGAAACAAAGTAGATGCACTTTCTACTTATTTTTTCCCTGTCTTTGTTTCTCTGCTTCTGGGAGATAAAAATCTATTTTTTTAATAACTGACAACACTGCCTTTTTAGGCAGAAAATAGAAATAATTTATTTTTACTATCCCTGTAAACACTCTTCCACATCTCCCCCATTATTCTCCCATGAAAAACTTCCATACCAGGAAACCTTAAAAACCAGCACTTACACCAGAACCAATCTGCACTGATAATTTTGTGCAGAAGTGACTCCTCAGTTAAGAACCTTATCTTTCACTCTCTCAAGGGGCTTTTTTAAGGGCTGCTGGTGTGCGTAGCTCCCAATGAAATCAGCTGGGCTTGTAGGTTCTTGACATAGCTGGACTTGATACTGTTATGGTTGAGAACTAGTTCTGCTCTTGAGACACTAGTCAGGCTGTAAGGCAATCACTGCCTGCATTTCAAGAGGATTAAATATACAAAAGCATGAAAAATAACTGAAATTCCTAGTATGGTGAGGCTGAAAGTCTAGCCTTTATCTTGAATATAAATCTTATGTCTTCAAGCATATAAGCCACTTGTATGTTTACTGGAGATGGAGGGAGGCTCTTAAATCCAGTCATTCCATTGAAGGTCGAAAACCCAACCAGGACAATCCCGTCTCCACCTTCTGCCCCTGACCCCCTGTGTCCCCCGTTGCCGTTGGAGAGGCCGAGTGCGGATCTGTGCCACGCAAGGTGCCGAGCGTGTCCACCAGCAGTAGGAGGGCCCAGGCCATGGGAGCAAAGGGCAGCCTGAACTTGAGGCTTCCTGCCTCGTGTTGTTTCTGCCTATCTTTCCCATAAGAACTGTTTTCAGCTGGGGTCCTGCTTTTGTTGTCATTTTAAAATGTAATTTGGAATGTTAGCTTCAGCCAGCTGAAATTATTTCCTTTTTGCCCCCTTACTGAGAAGGTTTATAAATATCGAGTTACACAGGAAGCAAATTCTCTTGTTATCAGATTGTTCTGTAGTCACTTTTCTTTTCCTCAAAAGCATAATGGCAAACTTTATCAGTGCTCACTCATTTGTTTCCTATTAAATACAAGTGATTAAGATACTGTTTGTCTCACTGAGAAGAGTTACTGACCTGTTTTGTCTGTAAACGTAGCTTTAAATTAGGAGACACCTGAAACTGGTAGGAAGCAAGCATTAATTCGGTTCAAGTTCCATAAGCACAGATTGCATTTTCCCAGTGGGATGTGGTAAATAGCTATCACCAAGATAATATTAATTACATTATCTCCCAGAGCGGTCCCAAGAGGTGCTAAAATAGCACATGTGCCACTTGGGCTTAGATGCTTAGACACGAAGCTCAGTGTTTGCTGCTGCGTTGCTTTGCACTGTGCAGAGCAAGCTGCGTCACTGGGGAAGCTGAATGAGATAAGGAGCTTGGATTTTCTGTGTGATTGCTTGGGGTTTTGCTCTCCTGCATTTAAAAATCAGAATTCCATCTAAAGCAGTAGCTGACTTTCTTTTTCCTACCCTGAAACCCTGAAAGGAATGATAATAACCACCCAGAATATAGATTTTATAAAATGCCTGAAAAGAAAACGTTTCTCACAGCAGAGATCGTGTCTTCCCTGTAGGTTTGTTGAGCTCCAGAATGACTCTCAGTATCACAAAGCACTTTATATACCTCATTTATCAGAATTGTGCTCTGTGTTACCAACTTTACACCTGGTCGTAGCCCTGGCATTGCAGTGCTGTGCTGCCAGCACTGCCACAGCTGGTGTGGGCTGCACCCTGACCACTGTCCTCTGCGGAGCAGCAGCTTACAGGCTTTCACTGCAACAGCCCCTCTAGCAGTTTTGCTTGGTTGGTTGGTCATGGGCCCCGGGGCCTGCAGGGATGGCTGTCTGTCCGGCAGAGGCCAGGTGGGCACGTGCAAGTTAGACCGCTCTCACACCAGGACTTGTGCTGCAATGTGTCAGGCAAACTGGAACCACTGAGCCAGATGCCTCCCTTAGCCCTTTAGGACCATGTTAAGTCTTCAAGGAGACTGTTCAGCCCTGTAGTCCCAGCAACCTTCCTCCCCTGGGTATTGATGAGTGGCAGAAGTGAGAAGCAAGCAAATATACTGTTCAATGATGACTTGTCGCTAACTTCTTTGTTGGTAATTGAAGCTCAGCAAGCCAGATTTGTGTGGGATGTAAGTACACTGGCCTCGGAGCTAGAATTGACTCTGACCTGATAATCAGACTTTTCCATCTGGGCTAGAAAAACATGAACCTGGTGGTTTGTTAGGGACATGCTGGCAGACTCTTAAAGACAGCAATGGTAAAGGCACCACTGTAATTAGCACAGTCAGAGACTGAGCACGTAGATTTACTTGAAAACCAGTGTGTCTGTTCCCCAGTCAATGTGACCTCTGTGGAAATACAGTGCTGAAAGAGTATTTAGACTTTAGTCACCTAATTCAGTGTTACACATCCTTGTTGACAGTGTTACATATTATTGCTATTAATTAAAGGTATCACCATGTACCATCCTGAGAGCAATGACTACGAGGTAAGAAGTCACTTTCTACATCTCAGAAACTGACAAGTAGGTTGATACTCTAATTTTTAAAATTCAGAAAGTGCTTTTTCCTTTTTTACGTAGCTTAAATTAAACTCCAGAAGAGTTCAGGTATATTCAGATGAGTGGGAAAGATGCACCCTTCAGTCTGTTTCACAACAGCTCAGAACTAACATAACCACCTGAAAACAAAGGGAAGATTTCATCCTTGTTCCTGCCATTCCGCACTAAAATCTGAAGTGAAATGAGATTGTGCACCTAGAAGAAAATAAATAAGTAGTCCTCATTCTAAACTGCAGAAGAATTTGTTTCAATAGAAAAGTGTTAGCCAGCTTCACAAAATGTCACTAAGTGGATAAAAATGGTCCCCTAGTATTTCCCGGGTTTCTTATTCCTCCCATGATGGCACTTTCCACTGAAAGATGCATTGCTGAGCCAGTCTTCTACAGGACAATGGAAGAGAAGCTTTTTCTGGAGAGGGAAAATGTAAAGAAAAATGTGGGGGTTTGTAACACATTTTTGGTTTGCTTTCCTTTTTTTCTGTTGCTCTTGATTTTTCTTCAAAACAAGAAGAACCAATCTCAGACTGATTTTTATGGTGCAACTCACACTTATCTATCTATTTACTTATTTATTTATTACAGTTGTTAAATTCAAAAATCTGGATCTGATATTCTTTTAAAATACAAGCAAGCAATCTTTCCTTCCAAAGCAAGCAGGATACTCCCCTGCTGCTTGACTGGGCCCAGAAGGTTCTGTTTTGTGCTGGAGTCAGCAGCAGTTTCCTACAATGACTTCGTTTGACCTATACTGCTCTGACAGGCTGAGGCTGGCAACAATCTCAGCTTCAGCCATCAAAACATTCCTTTGTGGCCAAGTGCCCTTCTGCTTTCTCTGAAATATCTGGTGTCAGTTTTAACAAGAGGGGAAACAGACGTTCGTCACCATTAATTCGTCGGACAATTAAGTCAGTGATCTCTGACCTCCTGCCATTATTGGCTTTCAGAGCCAGGGTAAAGACCCCGCAGATATCTGTTCTCTGTCATTGCCTGTGAGCTGCTCTAGAATTTTATTTACTGAAAGGCTTAGCTTTTGCCCACCTCCAACCAAATGTATATGCTTCGTAATAAAAATTGCTAATAAGCTGTCCCAGATGGTGACATTAATCTCTGAGTGGGGTAACAGCAAGCAAAGGGAACAGCTTGTGAGCAGGAGTTACACATTTATTTAGATTTACGTGCATACTAGAAGTGTCCATCCCTCGTTGCAGCTGCTTATGGTGCATTGGGCAAGCTTGGGCATTTGGCACCACTCTGAACCAGAGTCAGGGACTTCACAGTGGGATGTTTGGGTGGTATGGGATCACTGTGTGGGGATGTTTTCTTCTTCTTCCTTCACCTTCCTGTCTATAACAGTACCTGGGGTTTGGTCTCCTGGAGTCCCTGGTGGTAGAATCGTTGTTCACCGTGGCCTGTTTCCTGGGGACTGTCAATCCAAATCAGTATCTTGGTTTAATTCTGGCCCCAGGCCTACAGGGAAAGCAAGTGGAAGTGCAGAACTTTGTGAGCAATGAGGAAATAGTTAAAATATCTCTGACAAAAAGCTGCTGTTTTGTGTTTATTAAGATGGTGCTNCATCTGACACTTACGCCATGCAACCTTCATGCCTCATTTTTCAGTCGCTGCTTTGAAGCACTTCATTAGCTAATCAGAGGAATCCTCTGCCTTTGCTTTACAAGAAGTTTCCTCTTTTTTGTCTTTTACCTTCTAATTTTCTCATTTTGTTTCTGTTTTTCCCGTTGAGTCCTTCAGTTGGTAGCTATAGTAACACCCAGGCATGAGTGACTATGGTACACTGCTGCGACCCACACCCCTTGGTAAAGCTCTGCTGGGCTTTCACATGCCTGCAATGGCTTATGGCTTGGCACTCTTTCTTGGAGGGGTTTTCTCTGAACAACAAAGGCTTAGCTTGGGAGCCAGCTCTGTCCTGCTCACTATTTGCAGCTGCAATCCACAATATATTGTGGCAGAAGGCATGAGTCACTGGCAGAGCAATCTGTTACATCAGATAATCACAGATTACCTCCATTAACCTGAATCCCTTCTGTAACCTTTTACAGTAATGATCCTAAATGCTGACGCATAGGGTTGTGTTGCCATCATGTCTTGGTCTGTCAGTGATTTTTTGATGATTTCAGGGGTGATTTAGCAGGGTGCGACAGTGAGATCCACAGAAAGGAGCCGTTTGTACCTTGTTGCTGGACAAGATGGTGAGGCCAAAGCCAGGCTTTGTAGCTAAGTAATGGAGAGTCTCCCTTAAGATGACCATGTGCATACCCAGCAGCCCTGCATACACGCTTCTAACCTTGCCCCTGCCATCTACATAGCACCTCTTTCCTCCAAAGCCAAAGTGTGTTCCAGCACCTTTTCCCCTCTGCCAGCCAGTCACTGCAACTGGCAAATGCTCTCTGTAACCAGACATTTTGGGGTGTTTTCATCCCCCTCTCCAGATTTCCTCTACAGGGTGTATGAGAGCTTGTCATATATCTAGGATTTAATTTATGCTTTATGTGTACATCCGTAGCTGAGAAACTGATGCATTTTTTTCACCAAGAAGAGACAGGAAGATGGACAGGGTCAGTATCTGCTTTTATGGTAAAGAAGATGTTGCTGATCCTGATCTCAAACAGAAAGCAACCCAATCTAAGTCACATTACAATGCTGTACTTTCCTTCCTGTCTGACTCTGGAAGCAAAAGGGCTTACGTGTCACAGAAGAGATGTTTCTCTACAACAGTGCTGGCAGTATAGCCCATATACACATTCTCAGGAGGTTTCCATTTGCAGTTTTTAGCTTGTTTACATCATCTAGACGTCTGAAAAGTGATGAGAGAGAAGGGTCAATCTAGCCGGGTATCAATGAAAGACAATTCTTATGGCCATCGGGCTATCGCCCTGCACTGTGAGACTGATTTAATGGTTCTCTAGACCTCTGTAAAATTACAGAAACACCACAAGCCATACTGAGCACCTGATAACACTTCCTCAGTGCCCTCCTACTCAAGTGTCCACATTAGGAGCTCTCCTGGGCTGGTATCTCTGGTGGGATTAAATGTGGGAGGGGAGAGTGTCATAATGCAGCGATTCGGTAGAGTATTTGCATGCACAGGCAGCACAAAGGGGCTGTAGGATCACTTCACATCTGGCTCTGTGTAGCCAAGACCTGGGTGTTGCATCTTTAAACATTTGGTGTCTACCAGTCTGCCTGCCAGAGAGCAGGACTGAGTACTCAGGTGGTCTGTCTATGAGCCTGAGTGACTTGCTCTGTTGCTTCCTTCATGGAGACTCCACACTGTTTCTTGCTTGCTTTTCTGGTGGCTGTTTTCCTGACTCAGGCATAAACCATCTCAACTGAAAGAGTGTGCTGTTATTTATGTATGGAAAGCAAAAGACATCTGGATTTCTGGGTTCTTATCAGAGCATCTCAAAGCTTTACCGATTCTACCAATTACGTGGAACTAATAAATCAGTCAGGGCTAATAAAACAGCCTGTCTCAAATCATTAATTTTTCATTATGTTTACTAGAAAGAATTCTTTTCTTTAGCCCTCTTGGCAAGTTTATTTAGGTGAGGGTAAAAACCCAGAAAAGAACGTAATTCTCAGAGCTTTGCTACAGACTGCTGATAGGAACACGCTTGAATTTTCACCTCCCATCCAACTGGATTTCCTCCCCACAGTTCAGAAATACTCCTTATAAAACTCAAATGTCAGGAACACAGAGGCTAAGTTCTTTTTTTAGAGACTGCAGAAGTATTTGCAGGAGAGAAAGCCCACACAGCTCTTTGACAGGGACAGAGCAAACCCACATCATTCCATGCTCAGAACTGGGCTTTTGCATTTTCTCCCCCTAGAAGTGGCACCAGAGTTTGCAGAAGAGCTGAACTCAGTGTATTGGGCTATACCAGGGCCAGGGTTCCTTGTGTGGTCCTTCTGCCCATCTCATGCTGCCTCTTGTGCCACTGAACATCAGAACTGTGCAATGTGGAGCAGCAAACAGGTAGAGGTTTCTTAGACTTCTAGTCATTTCTTCCAGTGTCTGCCTAGAACCCACAGAATCCCTTCAAGGTATTTTGTCTTTAAGGGCCAGCCCCAAGAACATTTGGGTTGCTTGAGGAACACGACTGAATCCAGGACCACTACCTATGCTTCTGGGCAGTCTACCTGGGCAGTGGGCAATACATGGTCCATACGTGGGTAATGAGTTGCAAGTGCAGGTTTGTGTTTGGAAGCATTGGTTTGCAGCTTGCGTACGTGTTACTAAAACAGGGTAGTGAATATATAGAACAGATCATAAGTTTAAAAAGCCATTGCCTAAAGAGGAGTTCCTTCCTGGAAAGATGTTATCAAGCTCTATTCAAGCAGGATTTCTGGAGCAGGGATTTGCATTCTTTCCTTGGAAGAATGGGAAGCAGGTCTCCTACAGTCAATGTAAATCACAGCTGTGCAAATTAACTTAAGGAAACACGTGAGGAATGTGGGAATTTAGATTCATTTGAACATTCAGATATGAGGAGGCCACGTTCCTTGTTTAATTCTTGTGTGCTTCAAAACGTGTGACGGTTGAGAACATTTCTGACAAAAGAATCTTCCTTTCTGATAGTGAAGTTTTGTCAAAAATGAAAGGGTATGCAGGAAAGTGTCTACTTAAAAGAAAAAAAAAAGATCTGCTTTTCTAGCTTCTTTTTGACAATACAGAAAGATCATTTTAACAAAGAATGTCAATTTACCATACCCATTTTGTTCCAATGATATAATATATCTTAATACCCTATTTGAGTATGTTCTATGATAATGTTTTGACATTAGAGAACTGAGATGACTCAAATGTTATCAAAATGAAATGGTTTAATGTCTTTAAATCAGAATTTTCTAGAATTTTGAAATACTGACTCTCAGCTCCAGTTTGGTGGAAAACTCCACTAAGATATTTAGCATTTGTAACAGGGTAATAACCTTGATTCTCAACAGCTCTGTTCAAAAGGTTGGCCTCCCGTAGTAATCATCAATACTGAAGTGCTACAGATAAAAGTTTTCTGTTACCTGCACCACTGATGGACAAAATCTCTTAATACTTCCTAGGTTCAGACATCACAGCCTCTGTGTGCTCCTTCGTGAGAGCTTCGAGGTCCAGAAACAGCTTCCAAAGGAGCACAGTGGCTTCAGATTTGCCTGTTGTGTTGTCTCTTCTGCTCTTGTTGCCAACTACAATGACAAATACTATCCAGGCACGTTTCTGTTTGAAGCCGTCAACTCAGTTCCAATCAACAGCCTGTTGAACCACCCAAACCACGGTGCACTCCAAACACAAATAAACTGCCTGGATTTGTGCCAGTAGCCTCGTTTACTCTGAGGTCAAGAGTAAGAAGTTAAAATTTTGGGCTGTGCTTAGTTTTACTATTTTATATGACAGCTGTTTTCATTTTTATAAGATTTACTATTTGTTTGGTTTTTGAATAGCTTGCAAATATTCAGTATACTTTGTATCTTCTGGATTATTTTTGTTTGTGGCATAAAAGCCAGTGATCTCTTTTTGCTCATTCATCAGCTCTAGATAAACACAATACAATTAAAATACAAGGCATGAAAGAGATGCCATAACAGACAAACTAAAGGTGCTTACAAAAGGGAAAGTTCAACTGCATCCAGGGAAATCACATCACCAAACAACTCCCTGTTAACATGAGTAGCAGTGAAACCTACACCCAGTGTATGTGACCTGGCCCAGGAAACCCAAAGATAACTTGTTGAAATAATCTCAGTTGTGCATTTAAAGTACCCAGAAGGGATGTAGGCAGACTTGTATGGAGAGTGCCACCATTTCAGATGGCCAAAAGAAAAAATTAAAGGTGTGGGTTTTTTCAGTTTAGTAAAGATCCTTTCAATATTCTCCAACAGGGCATAAAGGTTATGTAAAGACTTCTTTATATTCCTAGAGTAGTACCAAAATGGCCTTGACATATGATAGTCAAGCCCTAAGCATCAGTCTTCAAAGACTAACCCCTTAGCTTCCTCAGTCAGGGCAGTGGATGTTATTAAAACATATTATTAAAATCACATTATTATTAGGAACATATAAAATGTATTATTAAAGTCATGTTTCAGCCACTCATCAGTATTTACAGCACTACTTGACCTCTTATTGAAGTAACAGGTAGATATATTCCTACAATGAGCATTTGTTTATGAACAGTGTAAGCCAATGTTAATAGGACTTGAAATGCTAGCTGTATGCAAAATGTTTTGCCCTCTGGTAACCAGATTGCAAAACCAGCCTGGCTCTGTTTGGGAGAAGCTTGCATTTTTGCTTATGACATTCCCATCTCTGTGCTTCCGAAGGCTTAAACATGAAATACATCTGCTGTTCATTTCCAAAAAGCAATGGGATGGTTTACACAGCGGTTGTCAGGCTTATGTATTTGTAGCAACGTGCAGTTGATTTATGTGCAAACATGCCATGACAGCAGGGAAGCTGGGCACAAATCCGTCATCACGGTCTGTGACTATTCAGAGAACCACATTCATCAAAAAAGGCTGCAGGAGATAAGGCAGATTAGCATTGATAAGAGGAGCTGTGTAACGTGATTCTCTTTTGAGAGCATGTTGTAGACTTTCTTGTGGTATCTTATAAATGAGAGCCCCCAAAGACTGGTTTGCAGAGGCATTGTGTCCCAGCAAATGGCAGACACCAACCTGCTTATGAAAATCCAGCCCTTGTACTCTCCTCCTTTTCCTTCAGGTGGTGTGGAAGAGGGTTTGTAAGGAGGTTCCTAATGGCCTTCTGCTTGTTTTAAGCACAGGTTACTCAGGAGTATCATCTAAAGTCTTGTAAGGGTAGAATGGGGTTTTTGTTTTTTCTTCTGCTTTCCCAGATGAGAAGTGTAGGATGAAGGGCAGACAAGAAACAGCATCTTTCATTCTTTGAATACAAACCATTTTGTTTGCTGGTACAGCTGAGAGTAGGTGGGACTAATATGGAAGAAGAATGGTGAACCTGGGTCAACTTCTAGCTGAACCAGGTCTAAGATGAGTGGAACTGTTTGCCTTAAAGCCTAGTTGTGTTAGATATGAAAAATTCTTAGGGGAAAATGGTGGGCTGATACTTTTTATTCATGCTGTCTCATTAGGAAGAAACACTTCAGAAAAATAAGCAGTTTAAAATTGGTATTCTTTTTCTTCACAAATACAAGGTTAATCTCTGGGACTCACACCCACATGAGGCAACAGAGCATTCAACAGTCCAGGGCATTTGCCAGGAGCATAAGAACAGCTTGAATTTAAGTAGCATAGATTCTGAAAAGGAAGACAACATTTTTGGTAGCTAAATATATTTCTGGTTTGTTAGCCCTATCTAATTAAGGGTATGGAAGGAAGTTCCTGCTTTACAGATACTTTAGAAAGAGCTTTCTAAGAGCATCCTCTGAAGCTGCCTGTGGTCCATCCTGTACTAGACAGAGTGTTCCATTTCATTTAATATGGCAATTCCATATATACCATATACCTTTGATTGGAGAGAGCGAGTAAGGAAAGGCTGACAAGAGGGAGCAGAAATGTAAACTTCTTTTGAGTGAAAATAGGAAACCAACCGTGATTTTTTGGCTTTTGATATTTTTTTTTGAGTTTATTTCACTGCTTTCATGTGCTGTGTGATCAAGGCCTTGCAATCAGAGCCTACAGAGCTCTGTACTCTCATTGGGAGGGACTTGGAGGAGAGCCTAGTTACCATTGCAAAGTTGAAGACACAAACTGTAGTTGTCCTTCAGTAGTCTGTGGATAGTTTACCTAAACTGTGGATTAACTAGATGGCAGATAACACAGTTGAAAGCAACAAAATGTTTGGCTGTCTCGGGTTAGCCAGGCCTGGCAGCATGGGGAGTGATGCAGACCTATCAACTTCGGCGAGAACAGAGCAGAAGTGTGAAGCCAGATTCACCATGCTTAAAAGCCACCTTGCACGGATGGTGGTATGAGGAACGAATGGAATATGCTGCAGGAATGACACTGGCATGAATTCACCCGTCGTTATGTTTAACTCTGTGCTATGGAGTATCTTGTAATCAGCTGAGCAGGAGCATGGCTTGAATCTGTTAGCAGGATTAACAGGCTCAAGCCTTGGCTTCAGCTCCTTGCTCTGCCTCTGATTTCTCATGTCATTTTTGACAAGCCACTTAATATCTCACTGGGTTAATAATGTGCAGGTGCTTTCCTACCTCCGCTTGGTGTTAGGAGAGTAAGTATATCCTGAATGATGGAGGCAAAAAAAAGTAGGCACCTTAGGCTAAAGGTAGCTCCTGCTCGCAGATGTTTTACATATGTGCCTCCGGTTATGTCTCTCTCCTTGCAGCCAGAGATCAGAGCTAGATTTGCCATCCAGCATCACAAGATGATCTGAAACATGCCATGTATTTTTCAGTAGGTAGGATGTAGAGCAAATGCTTTTGTTTCCTGTAGGACTGGTTGACACATTAGAGAATTAGTTTCAGTCCTTGGTTTGCAAACTCTGAGTTGTTGAGAGCATGCAAGGGAGCAGAGCTGAGATTTCCTGCTGTTGATGGGAGCTCACCTTTTGTCATCATCACCAAACCAAGATTTTAAAGCAGTCAGACCCTCCAAAACCACGTGATGGAACTCACATCTAAAACATGACACATCTGTCAGGTCTTTCCATGAGAAGCTGCCTCGAAGATTGCAAATCCTCCTGTCCAGAATACAGTGCCAAGGCAGCAATCAAGGCAAAAGGTGTAAAAAGCTTCCCTTTGCAACCCACACAATTACTGACCTATTCAGAGAAACCTCCCCTTCTAGCTTTTAGCTCTGCTAGACAATTTACCCTGTCTCAGCTGTCTCACTGCATTATGTCCTTCAAACCCCCTAGAATTAACGTTTGGAGCCAGCAGTGTTTGCTGGCTCCACAAGAAAGGCTGAGAGCGGAAAGGTCGGGTCGATTAAAGCACTTGATCGGAATCTTTAACATAAAGACGTCACAGGCAAAACAGTAACACTACTTCACGCTCAGCTAAGAGCAAATGATTCATCAGGCAAGGCTGCTTATTTTTGGAGGATGGCCACAAAAGAGAAGAGAACTCACTGGCTGTATCGATTACGGTTGTAACAGGGGACCACAGAGCTCGTCTCCAGTTTTGATGGAAATTTAAGTTTGGAAATACCTTATCCAATGTAAATATGTCAATATACATTTTACATCAAATGGGTTTTACAAGTGTTCTGGCCCAGATTAGCAGAAGCATATCAGCTCTCCACAAATCTCAGAGCTGTCATTTAGGGCAAAGGGCTGTTTTGCAATGCTCTGCACAGCTGGATGCTGCTGAAGATGCAGCCAGGTATGCTCTGAAATCTGCAGTGCTTCGTCCTACAGGTTAGGCCTTCAGTGGGTGAAGATGTACCAGTGCCAAGCAGATGCATGCTAAAGGATGCTTTCCTCTGGTTTAGTCCCATTGCCTCCTGCATCCAGAAATAATTAGAAATACTCTTCTAGCAGGCACCACTGCCCAAGCATCTGCATACCTCTTGAGCTACCTCCAGTGCCTGCTCATACCTTCAGCAGATTGCTCCTGCCTGCTCCCTTAGAGCACCCCTCTCTGTCTTTTCCTTGGTGAGAGCAGAGTGGGTCTCTGCAGTGGGAAAGGCAGCGGGCAGAATGGAGAGGTACATGTTTGTATGTGGAGGTGGGATGAGCTGCTCTGGGAGCTGGCAGCCTGAGGAAGGGATCCAGACATGCAAATTCAAACCCTGTATCTCTCAAAGGGGGATCATTCTGCTGTGACACCAGCCCGGCTGTTTCCCCCTCTCCTTGCCCTCCCTTTCCTTCCCATCCCTCCCCCAGTGCTAATAAATACGTACTTAATTAATTTAATTCCCATGGAGGTTTGACATCAAGGCATAGAACTTAAAGTCTACAAGATAAATGACGGTGAGGAAAAACATGAAGCAATAGTTCATGGAAGAAAATGCAGCCAAAGAGAATGACTAGCAAAGAGAAGGAAATGGGAATTCCTGGAGGAAGGATCATTCCCCCAGAGAAGCATGTGAAGAGAGTGAGCAGAGAAGTGCAAGTGTGGTGTGATGAGGCATAAGGGCAGGAGCATAAAGGAAGGTGGCCCTGGAAGAGAAGGAGGAGAGGGGTGAGTGGAGGTGGCAACTGGGCAGGCAGCAGCAGGAGTGGACTTTCAGGGAGATGAAAGCCAATGCAAGACCCTTTGAGTTGATGAACCCAACCCTGTGGCCACTGGCAACCAGAGCAGAGCCATGTGTTCCAGGAGTTGGTGAACCAGTGATCACAGTGCACACCCCTGCCCAAAAATGCTCCTGAGCACCTTGTAGCATACCTAAGACCTCCAGCGTGCAAAACTAAGTACTGTATGGTGCAAGAAGAGAGCAAGATAGCCTTTCCTGGGATGCTGTGGATGGAGGGATGGGAGAGGAAATGACTTTAGCAGCAGTGTTTGCGATGTGCTGATGAGAGGAGGTTGAAGAAGAGTTCGTTGTAGACCCAAAGAGTACATCTACATTGCATAACACAGTGTAGTGTGAAGGCAGACGCATCTCTCTCAGCTTTGCTGGAGACTAATTCCTGGAAAGGGTAGCGGAGCTGTCCTCCTGGCAGGCTAAACAAGCTAGTTCCTTCATGGCTACTGCAGATACCTCTGCTCCACATCGCACAGACATACTGTAAGTTCCTGTCAATAAGGAGTCTGAAGTAGTTCAAGACAAGCTCTGCAATGACAAAGCCATTGGCCACCAAAAGCAAAGGAGTGAAAGGTGAGGTGCCGAGGAGCGCTCCTGTGCTGCAGGTTATCCTGTCTTGTCAGAAACTCCGCAGAGAGCATTACTTCACAATTTTTTCCAAGGCTCGTGTTTTCTCGGTAATGGTCTGCTATGCTTTGAGTCAATGCGCTCCTAATTTAGCCTGCAATATCATGGAGTACCCAACACACCCTGAATCTGCAGTTGTGACTCTACCAGCCCCTCAACAGAATTAACTTGGCTCTGAATTAGTCATTCGATGTGCCAGCGCATGTAAAATAGACTCAAGTGAATCAGATTTTGCGTGCAGGGACTGAATTGCAGTAAATACAGAGACTCAGAGAAGCTCCATCTGCATCTGGGCTTTCATGTCCGGAGGGATACGCTTTCTCCGTCGGCTGCACAGCCTCTCTGAGCAGGACAGGCACACAGATGAGCTGGGAATGAAACCCCCAGCACCACACCACACCTCCTGTCCTCCGCAGTAATGCTGGTGGGGCAGCAGAACGTGTGGGGGCATAAAATGAGTGACCCACGTGAGGGCTGGAGTGAAAAATTGACAAATGACAGTAAAATAAAAATTAAAAAAAAGACAAGAAAAATATAAAAATGTCCTCTAAAGCTAAGCTGCTTCAGATCTGAGTGCCCATCTAGCAGACAGTGAGGAGGAGCACGCACAGTATGTCAGCCTGCATTAGGCTTCCTTGAGCTGACGGAGCCTAACCCCACAGGCAGTGTGTGGGCTGGTGATCCCAGCAAGGAGCAAAGTGAGGTATGCTGGGAATGCTACCTTTACTGGTTGGAGCCCAGTGCGGAAGGCATTGCCGTCAAGGAGAAGTGGACAAGAGACAGACCCTCAAAGCTGTGGTACTCTACACCATGACAGCCATGGTGCGCAAGTCCCTCATTCCACAGACATCAGAGATTTTAAAAGAACAGGAAAACATAGCTTTGCACTGGAAAATGTCACTGCAAGTGTTTGACACTTTGCTCTGGAAACAGCAATAGAATGGTTGAAGTCAAGCTGGTAGATTTTGAAGGGTCTTTTTAAAAAATATGATGGTGAATCATGTTTGGTTTTGCTGCACTGTTGAAATAAATCAGAATTGGGCACCTGGGAGTGGAGGAGGAAAAAGAATCAGAAACTAGAGGGAGAGGAGGGGAAAAGAGATGAGGAGGTTGAGTGGAAAGAAGGGGAGACAAGGAAAGTGTGGGCAGCATAAAAGAGTAACACCAAGAGCATTTAGCTTGGCTGGATAAGCTCAGAGGTGGCACCTAAGAGATGCCAGTGATGCCTTCAGCAGGGTGTTTACAAAAGGATGTTGATGAGGGAGACTCACCAGTGTGGAGGGGCTGAGGGTCTTGGACCTGGTTCTGCCAGAGCTGAAGGAAACCATCTAGGTTGTTCAGCTTGAAGACAGTGCAGTTCAAGAAATTTTGGGGAAGAGTGAAAAAGGGAAAAAGAAAACAAAAAGAGATTTTCTCTTGATGAGGATATAACATTATTTTTCTCCTAATGGTCTCCTCCTGTGGAAGCAGCCCCAACCAGAGTTTGTAACATCAATGGTCATGCCATGTTGCCTCTATATGTAATGTGAGGGGTGGGGGGGGTGGTGAGAACTGAATTTTGGTCTTCAGTTTCTGGCACTCCTTTTGGGATGGAATCAGGGCTTACCCCAAAACCAGAAGGAGGAGCAATCTAATCCTCATATTTCTTTCTCTGCAGGGGGTGGAGGGAAACGCAAAGGTAAAAGCAAAAAGTGGAAGGAAATCTTGAAATTCCCTCACATTAGCCAGTGTGAAGAGCTCCGAAGGACAATAGGTAAGAGCTTTTCCCTTCTTTGGCAGTAATAAAATGTGCTATCAAAACTGGTTCAGCAGAGCAGCATTAAAGCTGCTCATCATTGAACGGAATCATTTTAGACACGAGCATGTCATGCATATCCCTCCCGTGATGCTGCCGTGCAAGCTCAACGATTCCTGGTTCCTTCCAGACTCTGCGCATCAGGAAGGAGGACCTGGCACAAAGGTTGGACCAGATGATCCTCGAGGTCTCTTCCAGCCTGGTATTCTATAACTCCATGATAAGGCACTTGCAAGGCAGAGCCTGGGGCTGGCAGTGGCTGTGCCCTTTGCTTTGCACACACTGGCTCTGGCAGCCGATGGGACTTCACTGTCAGACAGTACCTGGCACAGGGGACAGGTGCTTTGGCTCGGTACCTACCAAAGTGGCTGGAAAAGGACATTCAGAAAGGAATCCCCTCATCACAACTGTATTCCCTTGTAATAAGTAGCTCTTTATCCAGGAGGAAATGAGACTTGATGAAAGCAGAGATTGCTGATGTAGTTGAAGGTTAATATTAATTATAGTCTGGATATGATGTTTGAAGCAGCAGCCACTGCCCTCTGCTCAGCAGGGCTGCTCAGCAGTACCATCCTCTATTCAAACCACATCCACAACACTACATTATTATTATTTTTATTGCAGGACGTGTAAAATTTTTTGTTTTTTAAATACCTTTGTTTTATTGACGTGGGCCAAGCACTGCAGATTTGGAAGGGAGCTTGCAGTAGCCATTTCCACAGCACAGCATTTCTCCTGCTCATACCTGCCAAATTTCAGCATTCTTTTAACTGCTGCCTTGGCAAACAAGGCTAGCACATACCTCCTTCTATGTATCCTGCCCAGTGTTACTGGTCTCACCACAAGAGGTTAATTTCAGCAACTGAGGCTCCTTTTCTCTGCTGCACTGACATAAAATCCAGCCACTGGCAATGAATGAATGAGAGGCAAGAAACTGTAACAACTGAGATAACGGGCAGCATAATTTGTCTAACTTGGGTGAACTCCTGGGGTCTGAGTGACAGTGCCCTGGCACTATTCGAAATTCACAGTGTGTTTATGCAGAGAAAATATGTGGAATGTTTTGAATCTCTTTTCATCGTCTTCTTCGGTAAATTTTACTTCCCTCATCTTTGCTGTAGAGCTAAAAGGAGGTAAGGGGTAGGCGGGAGAAAAAAAGTGTAGGTTTTCCCATTTTACAGCAACTCAAGAAACACTCAAACCCTGCAACAATTTGTGGAGGTACAGAACCTGCTGGAAGCAAATCTGACTTAATATATTGTAATTTGCATAGGCAATTATCTCCATTGCTCCATCAACCTTGGTTCCTACACAGGAAATGGCACCAGATAAAATGCTTCCTCTTTACAAAGGTGTAATATCATAAAATGAGGAGTCTTTAAAAAAACAAGTCTGCCAATAATTTCTGTTTCTGAAATGATGTATCTAGCTCTTGTTTGTTTGTTTAGGTTTTTTTTTTTTTTTTGGTGTCAGCTTTATCCTAAATGTAATTTGCTTGCATTTTTTTGTGAATGAATAGGTGAAGTATCAGGGCAAGAGCCCTTGTGATACTCTTGGTGGATTTGGCTTCACTGCAAAGATTACCTGTTGACTGGGAATTCTAGCAACTGACATTTACACAATGGGAAATAAGGTCCAAATATTTGTTCTGGGATTCTGATTTTTATTGAGTAGCTTTCCCACTGAGCTGGATGTGATTACACAAGGAATGAGGCACTGCTCAGCCTGAGTAAGGTCATCCATCCTTGCTGGCTCTGCCATTTTTCTGTTAATACAGCTGAGGTTGAAGCATCCAAAGCAGTCAACATTCCTAAAGTTCTCCTTGTTTATACAGGGAATTCAACATATATTAGATGAGCCAGACTCCTTGAATCTATAGCATTAAGTTGTTTGCATGTGTGTGGTTGATCTGAGGTGCTCAGGATGGCTTGTTGCACGTGCAGAGAGATCCATCGCGCTGGGTTCTGTGTTGCTCATGGATATCCAGAGACAAGTACCAGTCATTGCTGTCTGGCCTTAAACCTCCTTTTTCACTGTCTGTGCCGAGGAAGAAGAAGTCCCTTGGCTTTAACCTATCCCCCTTTGTTATTTTCTGCAGCTCCTGTATAAGGATGTCAGGATTTCAGGTGACAAGGTGATTTTGTGAGGGACTGTATTGAAACGCCTTATGGGAACCAGCAGCCAAACTGCTCTATCACTTGTATGGGATCCAGCTGCTTGTTGTGTCTACCCATCAGTCCATCCCCTGACAATTTCTTAGCCCACTGGTCAGTGCCAATCGAATTCCATAATGCAACAGAGATCCCAGAAAGGCTTTTTCCTCCTGTCTCTATGAATATAGGCACCATCAGAGAACAATTTTAAACAAGGAGAGGCCCACAGTCTCAATTCAGTGTGTTTAGAGATCAAGACAAATACTGGTAGGTTCTGCTCATCACAGACCTCTTTGCTGTGTGCCTGCCCCCCAGCACTTTTGGTCAGACACAGTCTTGCCACTATGCCACAGGTTAAAAAGAAAAAAAAAAATCACACCGTGTCTTAGAGGGTTGCATGAACTGGAGGACTAGACTGTTGAGGTTTTGCTGTACTCCTCTTTTCTGGATGCTTCCCAAGAGCCTCCGTGGAAAAGCTGGAAGCAGGAATGGGATGGACCTTTTGATTTAGAGCAGGGATGGTCTGCTGTGAAGAGAGGCAGGGCTTAGTTTAATGCAGCCGTAAGCCACGGGTGGAAAATGCTGCTGTTGTAATTGGGGCAATACAGCCTACACGTGTGTGTGGGTACCCACATTTCGGTGTAAAAACGTGTGTGTGCTTTTGCACCCCACTAAGGTGTACTGAAAAGAGTCTGTGTCTTAAAAAAATAGTGTAGTGTGAAAAGAAATCTGTGAAAAACAGGAAGGCTGAAATAAACCAAGGGTCTGCGACCTGTGTTGACACAATTATGAGTCAGTTCATACCTTTTGGTTCCCTCTGTGTTTACAGGAGACTCTGTGTTTGACTATCCATCATCTGGTGTCTTACTGAAAGACTGGCTTACTAAAGCCCTTTTTTTCCCCTCCTTCATGTGCATAGAAACAAAAATCAAAACACCCGAGAGAAACACTGTTTTTTTGATAAATAAACAAACTCTGGAAACATCTTTATTAAAAGTGCCATTTAGCCAAGGAGCAATTTTTTTGGATTGCACTTAAAAGCAACTTCTTTTCTCCTTTCTTTTTTGTCCAAAGTACACACCGCCTTCTGCAGGGAAATTCAGTGGCCTTCATTGTGTGCTAATTAAACAGGCAAGTGGAACAGGGATGCTATGCTATTGGGCTCTCAGAGAGGCTTGTATACGTACACTTGTATACTATGAATGCCTAATTTATGTTTCTATTTGCAACCCTCTTCCTGGCTTTATTTAATTGTCTTACAACACCCAGCTAACTTCCTAACTTCCCAGGTTAATCCTGGCATTAGCAGCCCTTTTGATCGATGAAAACTGGTGTTTGAGATGCTAGGGACAATGCCTCGTGATGCTTCTAGACAGTGGTGTTCTGCCATCTTTAAAACTCACAGCTGATAGCTGGGCAAAAGAGAAGTGTTTCACCAGAAGGGAAAAAGTAGCAAGGTGCAGCTGTAAAAATTCCTGCATTTGACAAACAAGGGTGGCATGAAGAGGTGCCTTAAGTTAGGGATACCTGCTAGTATAAAGGCCATCAGTAAACAAAAACATAAGAAAAAGTTGTAGTTTTAAAGGCCAGAGTGTCTTTTTGATGATAAAAGATTCTGAATGTCTGTAAATATTTCTGAATGACGCAAAAGGTTCTGTTGGTTAAAAGTGTGGAATTTGTATTTATTTTGCTCAGACCCATTCTGTGCTTTTTTTTTTCTTCCGTAAAAAAAAACCTGCTTGGGTGAAAGAGTTGATTATTCTGATCTTTGGCAAATTTTCTTTCACAACTGTCCAAATGCTATATAATAAATCAAGATTTTTTTTCCCCCATAGATTGAAGTTTGTGGGGAGACTGACACAGAATGTGTCTGCTGTTTGTTGCAGGGAGTGATTTGTTGCATTATTGCAGAAAACTTTAACTCCTTCAGGAAAGCAGTTTCTGGCTGGGTATTGTACTGGGGTAGAAGGAGATCTCTAATGATTTCTCTCAAGTATTTATATTCAGTGAGATTTCACAGTTAGAAAGTTCTGTCCTATTAATACTAATCTTGCCATACTTGGTTTAAAAAGGAGGAAAAAAATCCTCCCTCTGCCACTTAACCTCTTATGTGACATTTGCGTCCCATTTATCCAGGATAAAGGTAGCTCGAGCTTACAATTCTGGAAGGTTCTTTTCAATGATGTTAAAAATACACTTCTGTGTGAGAAATGCTTTGTAAGAATGGTGAATAGAGTAAGTGGGACAAAATTGAAGCCACAGCGTTCACACGCTCACTTTTTACAAGTGCTGTCTCTTTTTTTCCGCCACTTTTTTTTGTATTGTGCTTTTTCAGATATGATCAAGACCTTCACCTACATGATTTTTTTTCAGTCACTTTGGAACTCATTTACCTAGAGTCATATTGATGGTGTAGGCTCTGCAGTGGGATTCAGACCTACCTAAATGAGGGTTTTTTGAGCCACCAGCACGGGTGCTGATAGCAGTGAAGAAGCAGCAGTATGGATATCAGTGACAGCGATGCTCGAGTATTTATCCAGCTTCCTAGAAATGCTTTGTAGCCTGCACTGAGCTCCATCCTGTGGCAGAAAGACTGCTGCTATACCCTGGTTATCTCATTTAAAGGTACCTTGGGCACCTCTGTTTTGCTCCATGGTACTGGGATGTCTTTCATGAGTTCCCACCAGCAATTCTCCAGTTCCTTGTGTTCAGAGCTTTGCCAGCACTGCAGAGATAAACTCATGGGTTAGAGGTCTTGGAAGAGAAAAGTATGAATTTCCAGGATTACTCGTGAGGGAAGCTGCCTCTGAGAGATCAAGTGATAACTTGGTGTGCAGATGTTCATCATGGGATAACATGTTTGGGTGGCACCCTGCTCCGTTTCAGCTGGTGACGGATCAGAACCAGGGCTGTATACGCGCGGGGAACAGAGATGTAGGCAAAGCAATACAGGGCATGTGCAGATCCCAGAGTCTCAGACTACATGGTGGTGTTGCTCATAAAGCTCAGGCCCTGAAACTGGGAAAGAAAAGGCATCAAAAGCCTGGTCTAATCAAAACCACAGAGAAGGAGCCAGTTTTCTCTCCACCGATTTCTTCAGCTCTGGTGTTTACAGTGATTAAAAAGCAAGATTTAGAAATGTAATCCTGAAGCCAACAAATAGATCAAAGGAAAGAATTACAGCTTGCCTTCCACTGTAAATAACCGAGCACAACTGGTTAGAACTTCTGAGACTATCTTATAGTATCAGCCTGAACACTACACCTAAGGCTGGTCTCATGGTTTTGGCTAAATCAAGAGGTTTTGATAAATATTTTCTTTGTAGAAAGCATGAGCTTTCCTTGGAAAAAACCTCACATTTTTACTGGAAATAGTTTTTCAACAAGTTGTCAGAATTCTGTGGCATGAAATAACAGCAAGGGGAATTGTCTCCTATTTTCTTTCCAAATGTGTAGGCATACGGGTAGCTGTGTCGGGAAGATGCTGTGGGATGTGTGTGCACACGGCCAGAGCTGAGTACCCAGCACGGGGCCCTACAACAGCTCTGGGACACACGAGGTTTTCTGCAAACCCAGGGAACAGTGGAGTAGAAAATATTATCTAATTTTTTTTCAAAAGGCAATGGTTATACTGTTCATTGAAATATGTTGCCAGAGAAATTCATATCACTTAAGTCCCAAGCCGATAAACACATGGTTTCACAAATAGCTTTTTGTCTACACAGGGAGACTCTTTAAATTCAGTTGACACCAGATGGGCTAGGTTTTTGCAGCAATCAGAATTGTACTCTGTATGAAAATAGATTTTCCCACATTGGTGCCCTTAGATAACTGCAGCATAAGATATAATTCAGTCAATATCAGCAATGGCAAAGTGGTATCTTGCTGGTGTTCTTGCATCACCCAAGTATCAGCTCCTCACCCAGGTGTTTGTTTACAGCCCAGGCTTAGGGATGGGAGTGAGAGTCCCACTGCAGGGGCTTGGTATTGCCCTTGGGGTCACACTTACTGCGCCAGGACCCAAGGGCTAGCTGTGGCCCTGCACTGGGGATAGTCCCTTTGAGGCTGGAGCGATGCCTAATGCCCCAGGTGAGTGGTGGTTGTCTGGGGGGCAAGCACAGAAAGAGGTCAGAGAGAGTGGAACCCAAGAAGGACTGAAAACAAAATTGGAAGAACTGCCACATGCTGTGGGTATGGTTTATTGCTCTGGAAAAAAGTTATGTGGATTTTTTTTTTTTTGGACAACATTAATGCAGAAAAAAACAACCCTCTAAGCGATTTATTTCTACAGAAGAAATAAAGTCCTTCCCCTTGACAGTCCCCACTCTGTACATTTCCTTTCCCCCTCACTTCTTTTCTTTCTTCCACACCAGACACAACTTTCCCTTCTCTTCCTTGAGCCAAAAGGTCTCTGTTGCTCCTTCGAAGTACAGCTTATGCAAGCTTTCCAGCATAGACCTTGCCTTCAGCAGTCCCCTGCAGTTGCTTGCATTTTACATGCTGTCCCATATCATGAATACATCTAAATAAAATTAGATACTCTTCAGGGGCAGGAACTGGCCTCATGATAGAAACTGTTCCAGCACATGAAATGATACGGCTGACGTCAAAACCATATTGTTTGTTTACAAACCCACAGTTGATTCAGTTCCTTTCTTTAAAGTCCTTCAGAATCAACTCTAATTCTATCATAAACATAGGTTTCTAGTGCTCTAATGATGGACAAACAGAGCAATGTTTGCTGCCCTTGCAAGATTAGCTGTATCTAGTTTATAGCGATGGGTGGAATTGAGAAGGGTTGTATTTTTTTTCTTGAATATTTTTTTTTAATGCCATCACAGCAAGTATGTGAAAAACAAGCTGTTTTATGCATCTAGTGAGACTCAAGACTAACACGGGGAGAACAGGCTGCTTGCAGGCTGCTTGTACTTGACAGCTTCCAGGACGGGAAGGGGACACGGGGGAAATGAGTTGAAATGATCTCAGCCCACATTCTATTTGCAGAATTTATTTCACAAGACTTAATCCATTAAGTATTACCTTGGCAGTGGCAACCCTGAAAGAAACCAAGAAAGACGTTGCTATTCTCCATAAAGAACAGACAGCAAATCCACATCTCCTTACCAAACAGTGAGTCCACACCAGTCATCATTCAATAACAAGCCTCCTGTGCAACAAATAATATCAATAAACCTCTGTATCTTTATTCTGTGGCAAAGACTGTATTTGGGGCAATGAATTGGTTTTTGCAAATTAAGAAGGAAAAAAAAAAGCCACGATACACTTTGAGTTATTTCCAGAAGTTATTACAGGGATATGCAGAAAAGGCATCAGAAGGGAATGTATCCTTTTAAAAGATCCATTTCATCACTCTCTGAAAATAGAAGTAGATATTGTGAGCTGCAGGGTTTTTCATTATCTTGTTAGGTAATATGAGTCATTAAGGCTAATTAATACTTATGCAGTGATTTGGAATTGTAAAATACTATAGAAGTGCTCATGGGTCCTGTTAAATAGTAGTACTTGGTTGTTAAGGAAATTTATTTTAAAGGCAGTTTAGCATTTGCTGGATATGGGGAATGAGAGGTAGGGCTACCTTTATGACAATACTTACTCTTCTCTCTCACTTGTAACTTTGCTACTGGTAGCAGTGAGAGCAAGGTGGCAGGGCAAAGCAAGCCCCTGGTTTGGTTGACTCTCTTCTCCAGCTCTGCTGGAGTCAGTGAGAACATTTCCCTTAAATAAAATTCTACAGGAGCCCTCTTATGATGAAAGGAGGGAACTGTGGGGAGGGATTACAGGAAAGATCCACCAGACCTACATTATAGGAATGATGTGAAGTGTGCTCATGGGATGAGCAGCCCCAAATTCTTGCATTTGGGGATGCATTTGGGCTTTTAGGGAGGGATGGGATTAACCTAAATTAATGCTTCTCCAGGAAAAGAAGTCCTTTGGAGTAGTTGGTAGAGGAAGTGTTATTTTGACTTGGCTTCTGGTGGTTATTACAGAGGCCTCTAGGATTGTAGCTGGGCTTTGGTTTAGGCTCTGCTAGTACCAGCCATGCCAGACGTATGGCCTGGTGAAGTGCTGCAGGTCAGTGTAGATGAACATGAGAGACTGAGCCCCCGGCTAAAACATTTTGTAACAAAACCCAGCTTTTTGAATGAAATGTGTCTGGTAGGAAAGTGGAGTTATTATTCTGGTTAAAGCCTGAAACCCAATGTTTTTCTCTTTTACTTCCTCCTTCCATGCCCTTCTTTGGTGGAAGAGGGGCAGGAGAAAAAGAAACATTCTATTCCTTCCTTAAAACCGGAAAAGAAATGGTAGTCTTAAATGATGTGAAAGTCACACAAAGTCCAGAAAATCAAAATTCACCCACTATAGATATATAGTTATCTGCAAATTATGAAAGCAGTCTTGTACTTCTCATTTCAATTTTATTTCTATCTTTGCAGCACTTCTTTTGCTGACGCACTCTTTACCATAAAGTGTACTTCTTTGGCACAAGGTGTATTTCTTCCTTCGCTGTAAAGGTCCTTGATCTGTGCACTGCTGTTCTGCAGGCTTAGTTATCTTTTCCCGACAGTGCAAATGGACAATAAAATGAATATAAATACAATATTTCAGTTTTAAATGTAATATAAGACACTGCAAATTATTTTATGAGTTATCAGGGTTGGGATTCATACTCCTTGTAAATCCATGTCTGAGGCAAGTCCTGAGATAAAGGGCCTTAGTGCAAATCTGGCCCATTATGATCCTAGTGCTTCTGATTCCTGGCTTTCAAGGAAAAGGGAGGTTGAGAGCTTTTAGGGTAATACCAGACATAACTTTTAATTCTGGTTTTAAGATACAGTGTGCGTGGGGGGGTGGAATTCACATGGGAAATGGTAAAAGCCTGATTTTTTTTGTGGTTTGGCTGGATCCCCAAAGTCATTGAGAGATTCCATTTATTTTTCAGGTAATCACTATACACTGTTTGAAAACAGTTTAGAGGTGGTAACTGGAAATATATCTCTGTGCTCTGTAGATCAGATATTGGGTCATGGCCATGAATTCTGCTGAATATTGATATTAAAATAGAACCTCTACTTGGCAGGGTCAAAGCAGGAGTTTAATTTCTAAAGAAAGTTCATGGTTATGCCAGTACTTTTATTTACTTATTAATCACATTTTTACCATGCTAAACTAATGACATGGAATTCTAGCACAAGTAAAATAAAATATTCCCTACCCTAAACTGCAGTCTCTTAGCTATAGTAATGGAAAGGATGAGTGAAAGTCCAATGCAGGGGAAGGGAAACAAAATTATAGAGCAAGATGGTTTAATGCAAACAATGAGAAATCCCCAATGTCTGGGGAGGTAGGTAGGCTGGTATTAGATTTTGTTAAAGAACTCCCAATTGTCCTGAAATTGATAAAGTTCATTAAAAAAAATGGCTCAACAAGAAGTCTGAGCTCTTGTAATCCTTAAAAAATATGTTATGGACCAAGACATTTAAGTCACCATTAAATTGAGTATATTAAGAAAAATGTGAAGGTTTTGACCTTTCCAGAGAATAATTGATTAATTCCAAAAGATGGGAAGTCTCGATGGTATTAAATGACCCACAAAAATACAGTCTCTGCAAATAGTTACAGACTTTGTGCCTGCCAGATTCGCCATCCTCCTGCCCTGCACCATCAGTGTATTTGCACAGTGGCACCTGGAGGGTCTCTTCACGTCACATTGATTTTCTGAGCTCTTGCTTGGACAAGGTAGTGTTGACAGATTGGTGAAGGCTGTTCTCATGAGCAACAGAACCTGGCTCAACTTCATGTAAGTATTTGCAATGTTGAAGCAGCCCCTCTACAAGTGCTCTCGGGCTTTCGTAACTCCTGGCCCAAAATATTTTTGGCATTTGTAAACATGGCTTATGGAGAAAAATGGGTTTGAGCACAGGAAGAATTTGGTGTAAGTCACTTCAGAAATATACTGATCAGTCTAAACAAACAATATTCAGTGCTAAAGCATCGCATTCATTGCATATACCTTTCACATAGGTATAGTTTGTCTCATGAACAGTGACTTCAACACACTGAGCCCCAAGTGAGGTCTAAGAGGTAAGTAAGGATACCCTGCAAAGGTACAACACTGACTCTAAAACACAAAAGAGAGGAACCTATGGTGGGAAATTAATGAGTAGCATGGACTATTTGATTTAAGGTAGTAAAGTGTGACATATTCATGCTGATCAGCTATCCAACAGTCAAAGCCAACTGGGAGCCATGCCACTTGAGCGAGATCCTTTTCACATCTCTTTGTCTGAACCTGCTAAGCCTGAGCATGAGTAACTGGGTGGGATAACTCTGGGAAAAACCTCCATGCTGCTGACAGGTTGGGCCCCACATGGAGGGAGTTACTTGTCGCTGGGGTGGGAAAGGGCTCCTGGAGGCCTCTGTGTGCCCCTGGTCTGTGTCCAAAGAGGATGGTGAATGGAAGATGGGAGAGCAGGTGGGTTGTGGGAGGCAACTGTAGGTTGATAAGAGTACACACCTTTTGCTTTGTTAGTAGGAGTATTCCTGAGGCTTATGCTGCTTGGGAGAGGAGACAAAAGCCAGCACAAAGAGAGCAGCTATTAAGTAGTCCTTGTGTTGGGAGTGGACCTCGTGACCATCCTTAGCTCCATGGAGGCTTTCTTCCTTCAAGGTAGAGACTCCTTGTGAGACTGCTTTCATCCCTGACCAGGGGACTGTGGGTGTCCATGGGGTGACATAACCTCATTATCTTCTATGAAAAAAATATTGTCTATGCCAGTATTGTCTATGCCAGTGTGACTATGAATCATTGGTCAGATCTGCAAGGGAGAATCACAGCCTTTTCTCCCTGTTCTTTGCCATGGACAACCCCTAGTCCTATGACTAGGACTAATGTCTCTTTTAGAATCTACTTCAAAGTCTTGTCGGGGGCCAGAGCCTTTCTTATTAGTTAAAAATCAATTCGTTTAGGTAAGATCTTAAGGAGTGGAAGACAGCAATGCAACATTTCAAACTCTGCAGAGGAGCTGCCAACGCAAAGGTCACACAAGGTTGTGGTTACTCCGGCTGTTTGCTGCAATGGGCTTCATGCATTAGTACAGACTGGGATTACAACAGGGCCAGCACAGAGAGGGAAGACATGGATCCACCCTGTAGCCCTGTGGTTTTCACAAGTCTTCTGGCACTGGCCTCTGTTCCAAATCCTAAAGGAGCTCTGATGGAGACCGGCCATCCTGTTTAAAAAAAAGGGACAGGATTTTATTCTCAACAGCACCACTGAACTCCAGAGAAAGTACCCATCACCCACCATCAATTACTAGTAAGCACCTATAGGCCACTTGAAATCTGTGAAGAGCTCCATAAGTGTTCACTGTAACTCACAGCATAGGTAGGATATTCTCTTATTTTTTCTCATATGATGTGACGTCAATTGAAAACTTGTCCTTCTCCATCCCCAAGGAGAGATTATGGTCTTTTTTTCCTAAGCCCCAGTGATTTTAGCCTTCTGTCTCACTAGTTGCTGGAGAGTGATGATGCTAAATCACATCTCCCAAAAAGCCTTTATCCTTTTTGTAAATTAGCTGATAGCTTTCTTCTGATATGAGTCAAAACAATGTTTTAGCTGGCAGAATTGTGTCGAATTCTGCCTCATTTGTTTTTTTCCTCCCATCAGCAAACTAGTATTTCCCTAACAAGTCCCCGGATCTGGCAGTTTTCCAGGGTTTCCCTTTTTGGTAGGCAGCAGTACGGAAGGGAATCTCATCTTGCTGCCAACTCACCCACTTACAACATGCATTGGGGAGGGATCAGAAACCCTTTCCTTTGACAGCCTCATTGTACAGAAGGCACTGGGAGTTCAACTGGAGGCTCTGCCTGTGAGATATGGATCATCAAGACTTGAATTAGAGAGCAAATACACCCCGTTGCTTTTCTTACTGCCTTATTTTCTCTTCATTTAAGTGAATTTAAGTCCTGGTGACAGGTAATGCACAGATAACCCTGAAAGGGAGATGATGTGTTTATCTCCCAGACAGGTGTGGTCTGATTTCCCTTCAGGGGTGGGGCTACAAGGGCAGGAGAGGGAACATTTCAGTGCCCATGATCACTTGCTCTTGGCTGGCTCTGGCAGCCTGGATGCCAGCTGTGGTGGTGGGTTTTGCATAGTTGTGGGTTTGATACCCGCTTAGCTTGCCAGCTTCCAGCATAAGCTGTGTGACTTGCAGCTCCACGGATGCCATGCCAGCATCTGTTTCTTATGCTACAGTGTTTTAAATAATGCACATTTCCAGCTGTCTTCCCCTTCCTTCCCAATTCCAAAGCACAGTTTCTTGGTTTCACGAATTGCTCTGAGATGCATTTCCAGGCTATGCACTCCATATGCAAGGCAAAACTGGTCAGGGAGCTGCAAGATCTGACATGAACTGTCCATGCCCTCATCCTCCAGCATGGTCATGCGTTGAAGCAGAAGAAATCCTCAGCTGTGAGGAGTCCTACTGCTTGTGGAATGTGCTAATTAAACAAGCGTCTCTGGAAGGAGGTAAAATGGTAGAGGACCTCTGCAGATAACTTGGCAGCTCCCTAATACAGTATTCACAGCTTCAGGTCTCTCAGGAAAGAAAACTGAACTGCCTTTACAGAAGGTTTTTTAAAGCCCTACTTTCCAGTAGGAATGTAATTGAAGAATGCTGTGAAGGAAGCGTGCTGCTCACAAGCAGAGGAAAGATTAAATTCCAGTGCTTTGTTTGGGGTAAATTGCTGATCTTTCTCTTCAGCGTTAAAGCCATCTGAAGGAAACCATTCTTAGCATACAGCAAGATGAGTTGCTTTTGCTGGATTCTTTCCTGCATACAGTGTAGTAGTTTAATACGAATATGGCAGGAAACAAGGAAAATTGAAAGCGTAATTCATTTTGAATGGCATGATGTAAGAGGTGATTTCTTTTAAGGAGCTAGCAGCTAAAGGGATCCGTGTTCAATATGTTAAGTGGGCTCTTGAAACAATCCCTTAATGGATTTTTTCTCCCCGCCCTTCCTTTTACGACTGTAAGATCTATGTTTCCAGCTAGTTCTCTTTTTTTATTTATAGACTTTAAGACCTAAATCAGAACAATTTTACTCATCAGGTTATAAAAGTCCTTTATCATCTGTCCCACAAAGTCAATAAGTGTTTGTTTCTTCAGCTCAGTAACAGTTCCCCATTCTGCTTTCTGGGCAGATTTACTCAGTACAATTTCTACACACTGAGTCAATGTCTCAAGGCACAACCTCTTCCTGCTGCACTACAAGTAAGCATTTCCTATAGTAGCCTGATAATTTTCCAAATTTCTCCTCCCCCTTCAGAGCCTGGGAAAGCAGATGGACCCTACAGGATGCCCTGGAGGTCATGAAATCCAGGCTGTTAGAACTGAAGTGGGGAATTGCATTCCAGAGGAGACAACCCTTCCACCAGGAGTGTCTGCAGCTCGGGCTGCTCTCCAACCCACACCGCTGAGCTGATACTGAGCTCTTCAAGTGATTGCAAGTGACATGGCCCCGGGCATAGAGACAGCAGATGTCTGGTATTTAGGTTGTTATGGCTTGGTGTTTTCCACTCAAGCTGGAACTCAACTCCTAGCTAATGACAGTCATGGGGACCCCGTGCAGTGTATGTCTCAAACTGGGTACCCGGGAAGAAAAATCCACTGAAAAGCATCATGCTGCTCTCAGTCATTTGAAAGGGGAGCCGGCGTGCAGGGAGCCAGCAGAGGCATGAATCACCGTAGAGAGGGCCATATCCAAATGTCAAGTCCACAGTTTTCTCCTCAGTCGTAAGGAGAAAAACACTTGGCAAATCCAACCCAGCCCTGAACCTGAGTGACAAAGCAGCCCCCTTCCATTTGGCCTCTCGTAAGTGCTGGCTTTTTCACCGTGTTTAAATAAATCAGTTTTATTTCTCACCCCAGGCTTTTAAGCTCCAGTTATGTCCCTGAATCATATTGGATTGGCTTGTCACTCAGCTGCCCTAGAGCATATCCAGTGCCGTCCAGATGTGACGAACCTTCTCCCCTGTCAAAGCTGTAAATGTGAAATAGAGCTAGGAGTGACATGGATCTCCTGTGGCAGTTCCTGGGGTCAGAGAAGCATTGCTTGGCAGTGCTCTGCATCTTCTGTCGATGAAGAAGGGGAGGCCATGTGGTCAATGTGCTATAATAAATATAACTGGCCTATCTGAAAACTGCTGTGGACAAATAGTTATCTGTAGCCTGGAGGGGCTTACCGGTCAGCGCAAGGAATGCGGCATCTGGGTCATAACTCAGATCTAGAATCAAAGAGATCTGGGTTAAAGACTCTGAGAACAAGAAAACTATGGTCATAGTAAAAGATCCTGCTGTAACTCAAGGCAATGTAAAGGCCACACAAAAAAATGTAATCTCTTGGGTGGGCAGCATGAGGCTGAGATTAGTAGGAAACAGTAACGTCACCATGAAAACACACCACCAAAAGGCAAAAACAAATCAAGAACAACAAAACCACCAGTACCACAGTTGGTACTCTGGTTTTGTACAGGTGAAAGCTCTTGTGTTCTCTTGATTGGGTAAGCAGAAGCTGTTTGTCCAGGGCCCTTCCCAAGCAGTCGGTGAATTACAGGTGTAATTGCATGTGTTTTAATGCAGTGTGCATGGGAACAGGCTGACCAGGGTGGCAGGGAAGTAGCTAAGAAGTAACAGGAGAAACTATTGTTTCTAGAAAGCTTCACCCCAACTGAAGGTAAACATGCCATGGTGTTTCATGATTGCAGCTGGGATAGCCTAAAAGGCAGTTTCTGTCTCAGACAGTACGTGCACTGTCATTTCATCGCCTTGATCTATTCAACTTAAAGAGAGTGCTTACAAAGTAGATCATACTCAGACCTCCTGGTCTCTAATTTGCAGCAAGTGAAACTTGTAGTGCTAGTAATTTTAGAGAAAAGATATTTTAAGGATTCATTTCAGGCATTTGTTACTATTAATGACCTTTGAAACTGAAACTCTTACCCAGAATTCAGCTGCCAACTACTCACACACATTGAGAATTCTGGGATCCAAAAATGAAGTCCATGCCTTCAGTATAGCTGGACTGATGTAGAGCTTTGCAACTATGATGTGATACTAGGCATGAGAAATAAAAAATGGTCTTTCTCTTAAGTGTGGGTAGTAAAAAACTCGGAGTTTGTTAATTAGTAATGTCTTACCTTCCCTTGATTTGAGGAACCCAAATATCTTTTGACTTAATTGTGGAGACCTACATAGGACATTTAAAGCTTTTCAAAGTCTTTGGGCCCCTCTGAGTAGAGGTGATTTCAGTTATTTAATCAGAAAATTATGTGAAGGCTGGAGTGAAGAATGCAGGAAAATCTGATAAACTGAAAAAGTTTACAAGTTACAGTGTCACACGAGAATGCTGAATTGTGAAAAATAGAGATGCAAACCAGATGAATGATCTGATCTGGACAACTCCACAGTATCACACTTCCCAATGAAATCAAAGGACTTCATATGAATTCTTGGTGTACCTTGCAACATTTGTAAAACTTTTCACAGCAATAGGTGCAGAGGATAATTATCTGGAGAGAAATGTGTTAGAATGCCTTCAGTGAGGCCATGCCAAGGGTAGGACCAGGCAGCAGAATGGATGGAATCAGACTGTCAACACCAGGCACCTCAGGTAAAGTAAATGCTGCCTTGGGTCTGCTCAGTGAAAATACCACTTGTGAGAGAGGCAAACAGGTTATTCCATACTAGAGATGGGTCTTGCCACCTTTACTGGTCTGTTCAGTCTTGATTGATGAGAGTAACCAAAACCAGTTTTCGTGATTGTGCTAGAAATTTTCAGTCTTCCTTCTGTCATATGTTTGGTGACTTGTTGCCTGTATTTACACAAGCTGTTTTCATTGAACAGTGTAGACTGATTCTGGGGAAAAAATAAGGCGAGTCAGCCATACGCTCCATGTTGACCATGTGATTCAAAAGTGGTTTTGGCCGCTCTTAAAAAAAAAATAAAGAGGAAAGAAAATTCTCCTGGTCTTTGGCAAATCATAGAATGACAACCTTCCAAACACCCTAATTTCCTTTCATTTAAAGTCTGGCATCCAAAAAATGAGGAGGCTGTCGTCACATCGTGAGTGAGTTCATTTGAGAGCACAATGGTGCACACAAAGGAAGCTGGCCAACAGAACAGGGAGGAAGACAGGCCGTTTGCAGACAGGTTTTTTCCTATGGGACATACCTGGGACCCTCCAAGGCAAACTAAGATTGCTTTCAACCACAACAAATGTTCTCCAAGTGCTATACCACATTTGGCAGTGTCAGACAGGGTCAACTCAACACCTGATGTTGCTTGGGACTGAACATTCTGGTCTACGTAGTTTGTTGTGTAGAGGACTAACAGAGTTCTTTTAATGGAGCTTGTGTCTGCTCTGCTTCGACATTGCAGCCTATATGGCATTTCTTATTAAGAGTTGGATGTTAAATGTAGTGTCCTGGACAAATTCCAGCCTGGGTGTTTATATACTGCTCACTTGAAAGCCACTGTTGGATCATTATATGAGAACAAACTGTGGTGCTTGTCCTTTGCTAGTAATGAATATGCCCTGAAGACCTGCTTTATGGGGAGGCACATTGGCTCTCTTCTGAGGACCATGAAGTCATGATTCATGTTAATAATGATAGCGTGCACCAGACCAGACCTTGTGAATTACTTTTCCTTTTTTTTTGTTGTAATCTCAAGGTTTATTTGCTTACTCTTTCAGTATCATTGATTTTTCTACAGCATTAGTGTCCCTGAATTATCACATGATGTATCTCCAGCATGCTGCTGTACCACAGGTCCACATAATGGGTGAAGGATAAAAAACAGATCTTTTAAATCAGAGTAGTTTCTCAAATGCATAGTTCTTCAAGAGGCTTGTTTAGTCTGTTTCTGTTTTGCCAGAACTTGTGTTTTTAGAGAGTCTCCTTTACCCGAATAAATCACAATTCTCTTTTGCTACATCAATAGTAGCGGCTGAACCTGAGAAGACTTGGAAGGTGTCTCCAGCTGGCGTCCAAAAGTAATGAATATTTATTCGTATTCTCTAATCCTTTCCACTCACCCGGGCAGGACTGCCTTGTTTTTCTGTGTTTATTCAGTGCCTAGCACCATGCTCCCCTCCATATGATCTTGGTCCTGTGCCATGATTAGACATTAGCGCAGTGAAATAATCTTTATTAGTAATAATGTTACAGATTAAGAACAGGAAGAGTGAATGAAGAGGCAGGACTTGACTTTCCCTGCTTTGATTCTCTGGGAGATTTGTCAGGCAAGTCTATTCCATCAAGGCAATTCTGCCAGGATGGAGCAGAGAGCTACTCCTATCTTCTCTTTAAGTCTCCTATTAGTGAAGTAGCCACTGATTTCCCCTTGTAAAGAGGCTGAGCTGGGTACCCAGTAGGCTGTACCCACTGCTCACACTGCTTTCAATATTAAAATGCGTATGTAGGAATGCTTGACTGTTCCCACTGGGATTTCCCACTGAAGGCTGGTAGCTAAACCAAACCATACCTTGATGTATTACAGAGTTCTTCCTCCACTGGGGCTGCTTTGCTAACAATTCCCTCTGCAGCCCAAAGTCAGGTATTTATTTCATTTTTTAAATTAGTGAATTATTTTATTTTCTATGCAGAAAGAATGGTAGGAATTATTGAGCTGCAGAGAAGTGGCTTGAATCAGCCATGGTCAGGCATAGTCACCTATTGAAAGGTCGAGAGATTCTGGGGTTCACATAAAAGAGACGGAAGCCATGAGGTAGGGAAGCAGTTATAGATCTCATTAAGCCTGAGTACACGTGTGTGCCATTTTATATTTCAGGTTTATTTTCATTCTTAATGGAACATTAAATTTTACATTTTAATTCAAGAAGCTAATCCTACATGTTATATTTTAGATAGTCTTGGGCCAAGCAGAGAAAAGGAAAACTCATCATTTCCTTCTAGCTGGGTTGCAGCAAACACAAGACCAATAGTTTCTTAGGGGGGAAATGAAGACTCAAGCCATCTTACATAATGCAACTGGAGGCTGGAGTTCACACATGAAGAGCTTGTCTTTATGTGTATTCTGAAACCAACACAAGGAAAATATTCTGTTGTAGCTTGAGTAACATCTAACTCTGTTTCCCAGCAGTTTAGTGCACACTATTACTAGCAGGATGCAACACCACGGCTTTAATACAAATTCATTGTGTGAACTAAACACACCCAGCCAACCTCAAGTTGCTTTTGGATCCTTTGACTGACAAACAGTAGATCTGCATGTCTGGTTTTTTTCACAGGGGGGTGGTCCCGTTTAAAGGGTCAGAGCTGTGTTAAAGTTGATGTTGGTCATGCAACAGTCAGTAAAATGATCTTGCCCAGCAAAAGCTACTTCCTACATTTTCTCCTTGACTTCATCTCCACAGATGAGATCAGTGGAAAGGAAGATGGGGAGGGAATAGCGTGGAGATTGCAAAACATGCTGGGAGAAATGTACTTTTCCATGCATGTCTTGCTTGCTGGACTGCACATTCCTCTTCACCTGATGACAGTATTATGTGCTGGGTTTTGCTGGTAGCTAGGCAGCTACCCAGAGCAACAAATCCAGGTGCCAGTGAAACTTTCCATTGACTGAAGTGGGTTCAAGGGCTGCAGTAACAACTCACAATTCAGTCTCTTCTGAGGCCACAACACAAGGTCCCATACAATATATTTAACTGCAAATTATTCTAAAATCTCTCTCAAAACATAATCTGTACTTCATGCTGCATATCTGTACCAAGAATTTAGAAGGAAAATGGGTTATTAGTACCTAATTTACATTTTATGTTTTATCCTTCCTGGCAAGTTAAAGCTGTGGTCAATGGTTCGGCCCCAAATGGCCTTTCATTACTCAGGCTGTTCAGACATTCATAACCTTATGAGCCCTCACCAAAGAGGCTCATATTTGTGCCAGAAATACTGAGACGAGAGCACTCGTGTGAAATATGCATAATGGAAGAACTAACTGGAATAAATGGTAATATTAATTCCTGATAAGCACATAGAGATGCTTAATTGTTACAGATCATAAAATTATACAGGGCACTGCAAACATATTAAGAAGTCTCTCTTCTTTTTCCTCATATTCTGATGGTTTATATTTATCTATTTAGGATGAAAAAAAGTCTCTGGAAAAGAAGCTGATTATGTTTTGATTCCCTTATATAGCTCAAAGATAGCATCCTCTTTGAATTTTCCAGTCAAGCCTTGTGAATTCAGTTAGTCTTCTCACAGGGCAAGGTCTTAAAACATCAGCAGGCAAGACAGAACTGACCCTATAACACATAATAAATAATTAAGATGTGCCTCCAAAAGCCAAACCGTCTAAGGGTTGCTGTTACTAGTGGGCTGGGTAGCACCATCCATTACTAAGGTTGCCTAATATTATACTTCATAAGATTAAGGTTTTGCCAGAGTTATGTAGGCTGAAATGTTCCAATCTGGATGTTTTCTGTGCTTTTTTTTTTAATTATTATTTTTATTTTTACTTCCTCCCCCTCTCCTCCCTCCCTCCCTCTTCCTCTCTTCCTTTCTCTCATTAAAAGCAATGGGCTGAAAGTGGGAGCCAGGATTGATCACAGACGAGTAAGCACCATTAGTCCACTGAGGGAATGACCACTGGTGAATTACCACCACTACAGCCATGCCCTTAAATATTCAAGCTAAGTGCAAGAGAGTTTATTCCGCTTTCAGATGGGGTTAGTTACACAGTTACAGAGCATATAGACGAGGGAGTTCTCAAAGGTTAATTGAATTATGCTGCAACTCATCTACCTATACATCCTCCTAGTCAAAAAGAAGAGGCCATCTAGGGCGCATTTCAGGGAAAGATCCCATCTTGAGGATCTCCAAATGGTTTTCCCTCCAGTGAAAGAAACTAGCCACTTCAGACTGAGATGCAAAGTCTTAGCAGATGTCTCCCAAACGATGCGCACGTGGAGAGCTGTTGCAGAGCTGCTGGTATGCAGTAAATTCACATCCCACTTGTATTACTGCTTGCTGGTGTAGGACAAGTCCTGGAATCAGATGGATGGGGAATTTGGGAGACATTATCTAGAAAGATTGACATTGAATATAGAAGTGGAGGGAACCTGCTCACTTTAGGGGAACTAGAATGGAGAAGCGGTGCTTCCAGGAAAGATGGCGAGAAGTTAGGGAGGGAAGATGAAAGAAAGAAAGAAAAAAAAAAAAGAGGAATCATGGTCCAGAGAGACCCTGGAATTGAGGATGTTCACATAACACAATTTGCAGCTCCTTTCCCAGGTCCCAGCAGCACAGGTGGATACAGTGACATCCCTGCTTCAGCTCTGCTGGTCTGGGTGTCAACGGGATGGAGTTCCTGTTTCAAAGAAAACTTAGGAAAGAGCTCAGGAAAAGCTGTGATAAAAGGACAGTCTTCAACTTGCCAAGTTGAAAGTTCCCAGCCTCGTTTGTGATCTCTCCATAATGAGCAAGGGCTTCTCTGTTGGTCCACAGATTTATTTTTTTTTCCCCTCCAGTTTTCCATTTCCTTAAAAGCTTAGGAAATTAAACATGATAAAAAAAAAAGTGTTAAAAAGATGAGCACAATTTTTAATTAAGGCTGCCTATGCAGCTTGAATTCCTATCTCTGTATATTTTCCATGTTTAATTTTCTTCCCCAGGAGCCCTAATGCAGTCAGTTCAAAAGACTGAGTTAGTCTGGCGATGAAGCTGGGCTGTCTAATATCAGAGGAGAGAATGACTGACTCATTTATTGCATGAGGTAAAAGGTGTGTGATAAATTTAAATAGGGGTTTGCAGCATCAAAGGAAATGGTCTCATGGCCAAAGCAATTGAATAGCTGACTAGGGGACTGGACAAGGATAGGTCTTACGTGATGACAGGCAAGTCACTTAAAATGACTCTTTTACAGTTGGCCTCCAACTGTGCATTTTTAATTTTCTGAGTAGCTGCCTTGAGATTTTGGGGTCTCACTACTGACATCTGCAACTGAAGCAAATGGACTTTTGGCTTTTAGCAGAGAGAATAGCGGATAAAGTTAAATACACAGAAAATCAGGTTGCACCAATCAGTGCATACTTTTTACCTTAATCTTCATATGTTTAAGTTCCCCATCTGTAAAACTGGACTAAAACATCCTCTTCACCTCCCAGAGGTGGTGTGAAAATAGATCCATGAATACATGTAAAGTATTCACAAGCTACAGTGAAGAATGCCACAGAAAGGTCCATGGGGAAATGAATCACTCTGTCTTCAGATCAGGCCTGACTGGTGTGCAGTAAATAAAGTCTAGGGCCACACATTGAACCAGAGGAGAAAACGAAATACTGAATAGCTGCTCATTAAGTAAGCACTGTCCGTTCTGTGTGCTGAATGAGGTGAAGGTCCTGTGGGAAAACCAGTTTGCAGTGATGTAATTAAAGACTACCAGAACGCACACACAGAGAGGAATGGCATTTGGGCTACAACTTTAATTTTAATCCTAGGTTTTGAGGCTTAACTTTTCAACCTCAGTCACGTTCCTTTAACACTACAGCTGAATTCTTCCTTGTGGAATATTATGTCTTAGGGAAAAAAATATTCTCTAAACAAAAGTGGACGTGTTGCATTGCTTCCTGTTTGCAACCGATGCTGCTACGGTTAATTGCTTCTTTCCTGCGGGTGGAATGAAGACTGTTGAAGTCCAATGGCCTCAACCATGGGCTGCTTATTCACTGTGGCGTGTAAGCAGCAGGGATTTCCTTGTCCCTGGCTAGGGACCTGCATACTTTACCTCTCCCATGCAAGTAGGATGAAATTAATCAGTGTTGGTTTTCTCAGCAAGCAATGAAATTTCAACCGCTGCAATGTCGGAGGAGGAAGACTCCTCAAAGGAGACCAGGAGAAAATGCATGAATGAGAAGTTCCTGCCAAGACATGAACAGTACACTTGAGTGTGTCTGAAATGTTGGGCGCAGAGAGTAAATAATCCCCATGACAGGTCTAGCCTAAATACCCGGCACTTCCATGGCAGGTAGCCCATACTTTCACCGACCTTGGCATCACGACGAGGATAATATTTTTGCAAGGATGAGCTGCACTCGAACAATGTCTCTAATGTTTCAATGTCATTGCAGACATGCTTTCCTTTCAGATCAGCCATGTGGCTCTTCTTTTTCCATCCTTTTTTTCCCTTTTCCTTTCATAGAAGTACATTTTATGTGTCTGCCGCAGAGGAAATCCCTGTCTTCTGTGCAATTCTTGGGCTCACTTGAGGACTCAGAAGACAGTGCACCTCAGTCCTGGGAATGTAGGTGTTAACCCTTAGCTGATGGTTCTCTTCTATCCTAGTTCACTGTACTTAGTGTTCCCATAGCTCACTCTTGTAGGAGAATCTACATATCTCTAAGGGTATAATATCACACACAGTGCTGGCTTTCATATTTTGTAAGTTCCTCCCAGCAACTGTTGCACTCACTAATGAAGTAACAGGAGCAGTCTAACCAAGCAGATGGGCCACAGAGTGTTGCTGGTGAAGCGACAGCTTACTCTAAACATCCAAGCACCACCAAGCCATATACAGCATCTACCCTACCCATTCTGGGCATCAACTTGAAGGTACAAGCACAAGAGACTACTCTTTTTGGTGGCAACCCAAATCTAAGCGGCTGCCCTATAAGTGATCCTTTTGCCCAGAAAAAAATGTTCTAAGAGCACTCTGAGCACCATTTCACATTTATGGACGCAGAGCTGATGTGTCACACAGAGAGAAGGTAGCATCATCCAGCTGATAAAAGGCAGTGTGAGCTTTTGCAGAGTTCCCTCAGGTGGAAATAAGCTCGTGCTTGTTTCTAGCCTGTCCACCCCACCTCCCTGTACTATCTTGACCAGAGTAACTTGGGAACAGGTTTCTGGACTAGATTTCAGTGAGGTTTTTTAATACTTTGCCTTTTTACCAAGCAGTGTGTGCAGACAGCCTGTTGATACCCTTGAGTGAAGCAATGCCTGAGTGGGTCAGCACTTGTGTGGAAGGGTGCTGCAGATGTGCTTTACAATCTAAGTTACTGATGTATTTCTTCAGATCTAACATGTAGTGCAAAGGGATGTTGAAGTACCATCTTCCAAGTGAGAAGTGAAATGGCTAAATATGTTTTCAGCATCTAAATGCCAAAGCACTAATTATGAGGTAGGCAACCCTAGCTGAAGTTCTTGTTGTCGAACTCATATTTTTGTCTTCTGTCCACTAAAATTCTTTCGGTAGCTTTGGAGGTCATAGTCTGGGCTTCTTGTTTTGCAGATCTGAACACCATTATTTTGTGTTGCTGAACATTTGCATGTTGAAATTTAAAAACTAGAATGTTACAGGGAAAAAACACTTTATAAGGATAAGACATTATTCATACTACAGTGTGAAACTAAACCAAGAAATAGGAGAAAAAAAAAAAAAAGAAGAGATATGAACTGAAAAAAATCGAAATATTAGAATAACATTTAAGATTACAAAAGCTCTTTCTTAGTTTCCCTATGACAATCCAGAGTTTTCATAAGAGTAAAGAGGAGGTTCTCTCTAAAATTGCAAATTTTATTTGTAGACCTGAGTAAGACTGTTCATGGTTCTTGTGTCTGGACACCAGCTGACACACTTTCTACACCCAATCTCTATAATTTGGTATGAAGAGATCCTTGGTACTGGCAGACGTGTCAAGAAAGAGAAAAAAATACTTACCTTTGGCAATTCCCCACTTATACGAGTTCCTTTTACTGTATTTGGGGTTTCTAAATGAATGTAAAATCTCTTTTTCACTCTTCATATCAATTTTACACACTCCCACCCAGCGGGAGCTGTAACTCAGCAGGGAGTCAAATCAGCCTGTGAATATAAACCAAGTCAAAGTCAGTGTTGGTGTTATTACAAGTGCACCACTTGTATGTGGGCAAAAGATCCAGTTAAGCTGTGATTTAGCAGTGTTGTCAAAGGTCACTGATACCCTTAAAATTGTTGAAGATTAATTATTTTTTTCAGTGTATTATAGTCTCTTTGATTATTTAGGTTGGTGGTTGAACTTCTTTTGCTTTTTCTTTTTTTTAAACTTTGGGATTGACAAACGTTTAGAAAAATAACTTCCCAGTGGAAGATTGTGGAGTTTTGCTGTACTTGAAGTTTGGGGTTTCAAAACATCAGGAGAAAAACTGAAAGGAAAAGAAAACCACCAAAAAACAGTAAATTTAGCAATGAAGTACCAACTAATAGCATCTAGCATTTCATTAAAGGAGTCACTAATAAAATGGCTGAGACGTTTGGAACTTGCAGTGACTATTGAAGGGCATGCAGAGTTAGTAATCCCCATGAATAGTTTTACTATGTGCCTGTCAGCAACATATGCTTCTTAAATATACATCTGCAGAGTGCCTGTGCTGGTGGCTATATGCATTCTGCCATTTCATTCACCTGGTCAAAGTTGAGTCTTGACAGCAGCTTTGGTTTCTTCCTGGGCTAGTTTAGAAGTCAAAGAGTAGTTTTGCAGAAGTCTTTTCGTCTTAAGAAAGCGATTCACAAGATGTGTCCTTTAGTTTCCTGGAATCAAAATGTTTATTTTGTGCTATGTACAACAGCAACAGTTCTGTAGATTTCATAACCTTAAACATTCAAATTACAACTTTTACTGAAATTTTCTTTCAGCACGTATTACTCAGAATATCACTGGGCAGGAGTCTAAATAACAGCACTAGACAGAAAATAAGTTTGGTATTTCAGTTAAAATCTTTAAGAATGGACATAAAAGTCTCAAATAAAAAAATCTCAGTAGCTACCTTCTTTGAGGAGGAAGCATCCAGTTCTGTCATCCTGATCCAAATCAGAACAAAATGAGAACAACCAAGTGTTTGTTCCCTGAATTTCCCAGGGCACTTCTGAGATGAGCTTTCATATTTCTTTGAGGGATTTTTTTCCATTACTCTGGCCTTGCTGCAGAGACATTGTTAAAAGTCATTTAAGCAGATAAAGGCAAACTCCCTTTCTAGTCAGGGTGGTGGTCACGGTTATGGTGTGGGCAGCTCTTCCCCCGGGGCTGCAGAACAAGCACCACATTCAAGAGCTGGGAAATTGTGGTAATGGTGCATCTGTGATCGATGTGAAGCAGTTTGGAGGTCCACCATGCCCTGAATAGCTTTGTGCCCAGCTATGAAGACAGCAGTTCAAACACACTGTGCAGGATACTTCAGCAAAAGCATTGATCCAGGGGCATGTCCCTTTCAACTGTAATTTATGGGATAGGAAACCAGCTACTTATTTGAATGTTTTAACTGGAAGTGTAACATACCTGTTCCTCTGTCTATCACTCGGTCAGTGAGTCTGTCTCCCTGCTCTTTTTGACTTTTTGGTCCCTTTCTATGCACTGTTATTCTAACTGGCAAACAAATGCAAAAGAAAGGATGTGTTTAAGGACACATTACCTCATAATTTCACTTAAAAAAGATTGTTAAATATTCCCGTTGCACATTTACAATCCAGATTTCCTGTTGATTAATCATGGGGCATGCATTTCCACTGTCATGCTGATGTTGACCATGGAGCTGAGAGACAGACTGTTTTATTCATGTAAATTGTGCTTGACAGACATGGGAAAAACTAGTCTTGATCAAAGACCCACTGAAATTGATGGGAATCTTTCCATCCATTTCAGCTTTCATTACTTGTAACAATTGTTTGTTGTCTTTCCCTGCACCCCTTTCACACAACTATATATATTTTTGCTTCTAAGACCTAAAGAGGCTCAAACATTAATGGCAAGCTCCATCTTCTCAAGCTAAACCTGCCCTGACCCTGCAGTATCTGCAGTCTGCAACTCAGGGCATGATCAGTAACCCACATGGAAAGGGTGCAGCTGCCTGAACGAGCAACCTTTAGAAGATACCAGAAATGTTAGAGGAGGGCTGGAATAACTTAGAAGAGTAACTCAAAGTTTGTTAGGATGNATCTTTGTCCAAAATCAACAAAGCCACATACGCGTTCTGGTTCAAGTGCTCGTGCAAACATATTTATGCAACTGTTTGTGGGATTTGACTTTCAAATAAAATTCCATGAGAAAAGTTTCAATACAGCTCCTTTCAAAAAAACAAGTAAGATCCATGTATATCACCAAAGTGTATTAAACTGTGAATTTTTTACAATATTCTCCAAGCATTTTTTTCCATACTGGTCCGCCTCTAAAGGTTTGGAATCTTTCCACCTTCAGTGTAATGCTGCTGTGATGTGTGGAGTTTATCCCTGTAGCCTAATACCATGAAAAGAGTGGAAATAAGGAAAGTTATACAAACCAAACACTGTCTGCATCTGAATTACATTAGATGTTTGATGATCAGGACTTGAAATTTTGTTTGTTTTAAGAAAGACAGCTGACAAGCAGAGCAAATTAAGTTGGCAGGACTTAAAACCAGTTCGGGATAATTCCATTGTCTCAAGTAAGCTTGATTGCATTTGTATTTTTAATTAGTTAAACTTGGATAGCCAGTGCCAAAGCAATGCTCTCTGCAACAGCATAGAAAAGGGTCTCCAAGTTTTTTGTAGAAAATCCTAAATTCAAGGGGAAAAGAAAAAAAAACTTCATCCGAGGCCAAAAAATGTGTTCTTCCCTGGGGCTTCATATGTAAGGTCTAGAGCTTCCTACATGAAACAAAGTCTCTGATGAAGTGCTGGTTTTACCTGCAGACCTGCTGCTGCTGTTTAAACTAAGGGATCTATCAAGCCATTATCCCGTCATAAGTTGTAACAATTTCCATATTTTGTTAAAAATAAAGAGAACAGATGAAATATTTATTGTTAGTGGGAGTGTGCTCTTACCACCAGCTAGAGAACTTGATCACAGCCCTTGGCTTCAGAGTTTCTGTCCTGCACCTGCGTAGCTCTGGCTGTGCCAAGATAAACACAGTCTAAGACAGGGGCTACATCGTCGTTTTTCATCTCTGAGAAGTGCCAGGTGAAGTTATGGAGCAGTATAGTGGTTAATGTATAAAAAGACTCTGCTGTGCTCTCTTGGACTAAATTTCCGCTCCGGGAGTTTGCCTTGCAAGTAAATAGCAAGGAGCCACAGGGCTATCCAGTAGCACTCTAGGCTCACACACTTTAATATACTTATTCTGGCCACACTGCTCTGAGGTAGGGCAGTGCTGTTAGCCCCATTTATAAATACTGCACGCCACTGAGGTCTGCAGGACGCAGAATATTAGTTGTACTGGTAACTGAATTCCCACAGGAGCCCAGATGCTTGTATTAGGCTTTTAGAACATGACTTACTGCCACAGTTCCTGGGAATTTTGGAATTAACAAAAATGAGGCATTTTTATTCCTGTCTTGTGTTCTCTAACCATCTGGCTTGCCTCACTTCTTAAATGCGTTGCTGGAGACAAAGCAAATGGGGAGTCCTCAGCATCTCAACAAGAGGTTTCCATATTAAAAAGAAACAAAAACACACCAAAAAACCCCACCAAAAAAAAACCCACAAAAACATCCAAACAAAAACACCACAAAACAAAGCAAATAAACCCCCAAACCCAGGGAAAAAAGCCAGACATAAAGGAGAAGAAACCTCTTCTGTTGCTTCCTCCCATTCTTGCAACATTTCCAAGTAGTCACCATGAAAAGGAGATCCCTCACTACCTTATCGCACATGTACATGGCCAGGTTCTACAGTTTAATCAACAATATCCATGTTTCTTCATCAAAAACAGGCCCCTATTTTCAGTTTCTCAAATAAATAAACCTGGTTTTTTTTTTTTTGCAAGTACATGGGCTCCCAGCAAAGGTCATGAAGACCTGACTGGCTGTGACATCTCTGCTACTGGAGGCCATTGAAAAATCAGAAGGTAATAAGTAGGTCTGCAGAAGTGTTAAGATGGCCAGTCTTGGGATCTTGCTTTTGAACACAAGGATTNAATAACTTAGAAGATTAACTCAAAGTTTGTTAGGATGAGAATTTGTCTTCCACTGGCAAATAGCCTAGGCTCAGGGCAGAGCATTCGCTCTGTGCCGTCTGACTGTGCTCTTGGCACAAGGCTGGGTGACCAAACATCTCCCCTGAGACAGCTGAGGGTCCCTCCCCAGGCT
>VWZY01008308.1:0-47722 GCA_013399075.1 Chloroceryle aenea
GACATCCTGTGATCCTGTGAAAAATCAGATTTCTATTCCATGTGACATCTGTGATTTGACAAAAGGGGAGAGGTCATTCATTCATTTGTGAATGAAAAATTGAAGCTCTGAAAATTTTCCAAAGAAAGGAAAATTTAAAAAATAAAAAAAAAAAAAGAGAAAGCTTAGCAACATCAAATTCCAATGTCTAGAATGAACTAGTGGCTGGTGGATCTGAGGATCCGCTAGTCAGCAGTGGTTTTCAGCCTCTCTCTGTTCCCACATCCTCCCCAGCGCAGGACAGAAACCAGAACACACAGAATGTGAGATTTGGGTTTCAGAGGACCTTTGTAGGAGGGAAGCCCTGATTAGACCTGAGGTTCTGTCATAAGGCTTTCATTACTGCATTGTTTTTGGAAAAGGTAAATGAAATGAGACTTACCACTGCAATCTTGGATAAGCATGAAGAAAGCAAAAACTGACAATTACCAATTTGACCTAATAGTGTAATAATGTAAGAATCTGAATTTAATACATAGTAAAACAATATGAAGCAATGGAGATACTATAATTAATAAATAATAAATATATGTTTATTTAAACCCAAAATATATCTAAGAACATGGACTCTTGTTTTGATTAAAAATCTGAAATCACTAAAGCTCTCGTTAAACAATATAAATTTCATTTAATACTAATCTCAGATCTGCACGCTGAAGACTTTCAGCACACTGAAAACTAGATTTCAGTGAACTGTGGAATGATTTGTCTCTTGGATTCCAAAATGTGAAAAGTAACATGGATTACCCAGCTCAGAATTGCCCATCTTGCATAATGTTGAAGTTAGCATTTAGCAGTGTCCAGCTTCTGAAATAGTATTGTCAGGGCTGTTACGTGTAAACTCTATAGTTTTGAATAAAAAACAAACAAAAACTGAATTCCAAGATGGAATTTTGAATTGTCAAACTCCTCTATTCTTACCATGTATTTTTTAAAATTACATTAACTTTGAATAGATGAAAAAGACTAGTTGCTTTATGTTTTCTTTCATGTTGTATAGTGTATATGTATAGAAAGTGGAAAAAATAGTATAATAATGAATAAATAAAGCGTGACTTTAATGGTCTTCTTTCCCTTTTTTTTTCTCTTTTTAAATTTGTTTGGTTGGTTGTTGTGCATGGGTTTTTTTCCCCTTAATAAAATATTCTGGAAAAAACAATTTTACCAAATGGAAAAACCTTTTTATCAAATGCTTCCAAAACAAGCAACCAAATAAAACTTGCCAGTGCAAGCTCAGGTATGAAACTGAAAAATATGATTTCAGGATGTAATTGGATGTGAAAGGAAGATGTATTGATGGAGTAATGTTTTGCAAGGCATTTCTGATCAGTTCCAGAAACAGCTTAGTGTTTAACCACTTTGTTATCTCATTGCATTCATTCTTTTCCTACTTTTGTGAGGATATTTCTCTTTGTTTCTGTTACAACTTTGAAAGAACTGGAAAAAGACTTATAACATTAAATCCTTTGTTTCGGTGTTTATAAAACCTCCTAGCATGTGATTTTTTTTCTTTCAAAGTCATCAAGCTTGACCTCAGATTTCTTAGCAGAAAACTTAATCTGCTTATTTAAAAAGAATATGACATTTCACTGACTTTTCTTTTCTTAGAGTTTCCACATGTCCACTCTCATTGTCTCATCTGGTCATTTAATCTGCTTTCCATATAACTCTGAATGCTTTTTGTAAACATTACTTTTGAATTTTCAGGTTTTAGATATCCTTAGTCATTGCAAAGATATGTGCCACCCAGGGTGTATTTGGTGTAGTGATGGAGCCAGTGTCATCTGTAGCTTCATTCTTTTATCTTGTCGCCTCCCTGCACTTAGGTTGGATTAAATATATTAGAGCAACCTGGTAAAACCATTAAAAGTATCGAAGAAAGATGGAAATGCTCATGGTGGTGGTAAACCTGGGAAATGAGTATTCTGCAGCATCAGACTGAGCAGTGAGAAATACGTGGGAAACTCCTGATGAAATGTGAAAATAGGAATTCCTGCTGTCGTACATTGCTGGGTAGCAAAGCCACCAGTAAAAAGTCCATCAGTGTCTATAAGCATGTAGGGATAGGGTTGGAGCCTGACCTCAGCTCAGGGCTTTTTGGGACTCCGGTGTGCAAGAAGACTTTGATGTATTGCAGTAGCATCTACTTCTGATGATTTACTCTGTCTTGGACTAGGTAATCCCTTCAAGGACTGTCTCCTAGATCTAGGATATATCATTACTTTCCTCAAACTGGGAGATAACAAGTGTTTTGGAGCAGTGTATCACTCATGTCGATTTATTAGAACAAAACAGAGTCCTAGCCAGCCAGTGGTCAAAAAATGCACATGAATCCTCATTTGCATAAAAATCAATTCATTCTGAGAAAGATTCTGTATGAAACAGACATTTGAGCTTTAATAATCTGTGTTTCAATAGTTCTGAGTCATCCAGGGGCCATCTTGAACTTTATGGATTGGGTTTTTTTCTCTGTTGTGCCGGGAAAGCAATGTGAATGGAAGCTGCAGACTTCCATGCTGGATGCCACACAGAGAGAAGGTGGGTGTTGGAGCCTTTTCATAACACAGACCAGACACTCTGGGCTTGCCATATGGCTGTAGGCAAGTTGCTTACATTTAAAGGCGATCATTGTTTGTCTATGAGAAAATGCCAACTTGTTTGAAATTGAAGCAAGAAGTAGTTTATTTTGATTAATTTCCTGTTCTAACATTCAGGATTGTTTGATTTGTTGGACAAATGGCCACATCTCCAAATTCTTTAAAAACGTAAACCTAATTTTTAGTGGGAAGTTTAAAGTAAAACAAAACAGAGTATTGGCAAAAACTTTTAAATTCTGTTGAAATTAAATGTATCAGAGGATCCAATCTAACATCAAGTCTGAAATATTTCTGCTTTTCATCCTAACGCAGATTAGATTTTCCTCCCAAACTTCTTGTAGGGCTGGTGATCTGTTCTTGCCGTGCTCTGTTTCATAATGCTCCAACCTCAGGGTCTTCACAAATTAAATGACTGTTTCACTGTAGACAGAGCAGCAGATGTTCTAAATTCCATTTGTTTTTGAAATTATATTTTTTCCTTGTCACTTTGGCTTGTGTTTCTTTCCTAGCTTTTCTCTCTCACTCTGCCCCACCCAAACAAACCCAATGGAATTGATCCCTCAGCATATTCCTGATGAGAAAAATACCATCCCATCTGAGGACTTTACTGTGGCATGGGAAAAGGCTCCATTCAACTGAGACTTTCTGATGACTTTTCATTAAATTGAATTGTAAGATTTCATGGTAAGATGCTGTCTCAGTTCCCATATTTTCCTTGTCCCTGTTATTCAGTGCCAGCTTTTTTTTTTTTTTCTCTGCAACTTCAGGTGGGGCTGCCAAAATATAATAATCTGTGTGGCTCTGATGAGGAAAGCCTTGCATATATCTGTATTTGAATAAAATAACATAGATTTGTTCGGTTTTGTTTTTAAAAAAACACTATTTTTATTATTGATTGTGTATTTTAAAAGAAACAATATGTGAGATAGTAAAATCATTAAGAAGTATGTGATCTAAATGACTGGCGTGTGGGAAAACAAATTTTCTGAAAAAAAAAATCATTTATTTAAATAAACCTATGCACCCAAAATCATGCATGTTACTGGCAGCATAATACCCATGAAATCTCTGCTTGCCATAACCAGAACAGTGCAAAGTCCCACAGGACTCCCGATTCACTGTGCATATTGAATATTTCAGAGACTGAATTATGTATGGGAGGACACCAAAACAGCTTCTGTAAAGCTATATGATGCTCTAGTTCAAAAAGCAGCCATGATAAAATAATGTATGTTTAAATGTTTCATATTCTTCAACAACCTAGTATCTTTATCAACAGCTTTCATGTTATTTATTCTCTAATTACATCTCCTAGGTGCTAGTTATTAAGCTCACATACAGAATCCCATCATGGAGTGTGGAAGGGATGTCTGGAGTTTATCTGTTCCAATCCCCCTGCTCCAGCAGGGTCACCCAGAGCAGGGTGCCCAGGATCTCATTTTCCAGGTGTGTTTGGAATCTCTCCAGAGAAGGAGATTCCACAACATCTCTGGGAAGCCTGAGACAGGCTCTGACATCCTCACAACAAAGAAGTTTTTCCTTTTGTCCAGATGGAACCTTCTAGGTTTCTAATTGTGCCCATTGCCCCTTGTCCTGTCACTGGGCACCACTGAAAAGACCCGTTCTCTTCACTCCCACAGGCCCTTTAGCTCTTGATTAGCACTGATCAGATCCCATCTCAGTTTTCTCTTCTCCAGGCTAACCAGCTGCAGGGCTCTCAGCTGGAGATGCTCCAGTCCCCTCAGCATCTTTGTAGCCTCCACTGGACCCTCTTCAATGAGGACCTAGAACTGGACACAAATCCCCAGAGAACCTCCCTCGTCCTCCTGGACACACTCTTCCTAATGCATGTGTTTAAACGGCCCAAGTCCTCTGCTGACTGGCCTTCTTAGAGAGTCCTTCTGAGCTACTTAAATGGTTTGAGAACCACCCCTTCTCCCCCAGGCCTGGTTGCTCAGCTAGTGCCCTAGTGTTGGTAGGACCCTGTGATTCTCTGAAATAAAGCTAATCCATTTCATTGAAGTGTGTAACAATTTAAGTGTCCAAGCATTAGGGTACTGTACCAATTTAGGAAACTGGTCTTTTAAACTTGATTAGTTATATCAGTGTGTTTATCCATTTATTTCTAATTCAATCATTGTCTCTAAACAGAACTTAGTGATAAGTAACTGCAAGAGACAATATGTCCCAAGGACCACTTCTCCATCTTGAGTATTACCCGGAAGAATAACTGAATTTGTATTCACTAGGCTTAATCAGCATCAAGAAATTGCTCGTTTCTTATAAATGCCATTGAGAATCTACTTTGGATTGTTAGCAAGCCCATCACAGGTAAAATTTAGACTGTCATCTCTTGGGTGATTTTGTTTTCTTTTAGTCTTTTAAAGATAATATATTTAAATAATCCCTAAATGTGAAATAATTCACATTTTGGGAAAAATAGGGGAGTAAAACCAATTGATAGGAGAACACTACTGCAAAGCAGTTCTAACTGGAACAAGCCAAGCCCTATAAAGTAACTTCCAGAAAGTCTCGGGACCAAAATAGTCACTTCAGTTGAGTCATAAAATGTGGACCTAGCACAGACATTTAGATTTGCAGCACTACCCACACCCAGCCAACACCTCAGATAATTACTTGAAATCCATAAGGGAATTGGCTTTTATCACTACTTTCCTTGCTAACACCCCCGCCCTGCTCCAAAGTTGCTAAACACCATTTCTTCTCAGACTGTCAAACCGATTAATGTCATTAAGTTAAATGCAGGCTGCCACCTACAGTTGTAGGTGACAAAGCTATTTTAAGGGGTTTGCACCTTTGGCCCATCACAGCTGAAACAACAATGCCTCTTCTGAAAAGTCATTGCCATCTTCCCTTGGAGGAGCAAAAGCCAGTGTGAACCTCTTGTGCTCGAGCTGTTATAGCTCTGCCAGTTTATGCCTCTTGTCTGTCTCTGTCTCTTCACTCTCTAGAAGAAGCTGTCCACCAGCTTCTTCTAGAAGAGGACATAGGATCATTGCTTTAATCCTCTTCCACTGGGGAATAAATGACAAGGGTATCAGGATGCTTTACAGAAGTGTAACTGGGACAACGAATTGCATGGCACACGGGTGTTTTGAGGACAGCAGTATTATTAAAGTGACATGATCTCTGTGGCAAGAGTAGCTGGGGCTGAGGAGGCAGGTTATGGGGAAGTTGCAGTGTTCCCTAGTTCTCTCTCCCTGACATTTAACCTGTAAAAATGCTCTCAGTTCCAGCTCTATGCTTTGATATCAAATGGTTAAAATTAGGTTTAATGACCTGCTGCCGTTTTCTGTTGGCTTCCCATCTGTCAAGTCTTCCTTTTATAGTTGAGCTAGCTGGCTTATATTAGTCATTTGGGAGGTACTGCATTGATTTACATTACGGCGTGTCATAAACTGGTATGTGATGAATCTAGTGTGCTAATAAAAGCTAATGATACAAGTAGAACAATATAAGGTGGGACAATGCTAATGTTATACCATTCTGAGAACATATAATTAAACCTTCCTCAAGATTTTACTACTCTATGTGGGTTTTCCCCCATAATCTCAAGGTTACATTTCCATAGTATTTTTAAAATGGTTTAGTTGTTTGTTTTTTGTTTTTTTTTAACTGAATTCCTCACTACAAAGGAGTATAGGCGTGTTTATGCACTTTTAAAATCAGTGATTGATTTAATATATGATACTATGTGTAACTTTTCAATTGTTCTAGCTACAACAAAGTCTCACTTCCACAGAAAACACTGCTGCTTTTCACTTGCTGAAATTCTGGTTTTCCGTCTTATCGATTTTATTACTTAAAAGCAAAATGCTGTGCTCTCTCCACAAGAAAAGGAGGGAAAGATGTCCCATCGTGGACATGGAAGTAATTCTCTATTCCTCTGTGTTGATAGTGTCACAAAAACGTCCTTCACATATTGGGTCTGTCAAGAGAGAAGTTTATCAGAACTTCCGGTGTCAAGAATAATTAGGTGTTAATTAAAATGATATATTTGCCTTACCTCCAGGGTCCTCTACTCTAGTTCAATGACAACAGGTAATAAAAATATTGGGGCACTTTTTTTTTTCCCAGCTGCTTCTAGGAAAAAACAAGTACTTTTTCAGTTATCAGTGGGTGAAAAGTCATTTTGTTTCCTGTGAAACAAAGGGAACCTTGTGAGTCTCCCTCTAATCTAGTTTTTCTTGGGCATCTTTGAGGGTGCCTGAGCCCTGGCCCAGGTTGCCCAGAAATGTGGAGTCTCCTTTTCTGGAGAGATTCTAAACCCACCTGGACAATATGATCCTGGACCCTCTGCTCTGGGTGACCCTGCTGGAGCAGGGGGGTTGGGCTAGAAGACCCCCAGTGTCCCTTCCAACCCCTACCATGCTGGGACTCCGTGATCTATGTGCAGAGAGACTCTGATGGAGCACATTCACTATATGCATAATCCATGAGTACTTGGCATTACATGTGGGCTAATATGCATAGTATAAAGTTACCAAGTAATTATGCCGAGTGTTAATATGTTCATTACCCCCCTGATGGGCAAATGTTGGTCTCTGGTGCTCTTCAGAATGAGTCGATACTTGAGTTGTTGTCTTCTTATTTTTTACTTTTATTAATACCTTGGGGTTTAAAATCTTTTTAAAAAGGTTTAAAAACCTTTAAATATCAGCATTTTTCCTCTTGAGTCACTAAGTACTGCCATCTGAAATATTTATTTTCTATGTTTTTATTTTCCACATCCTGTGTGGTATCAATGCAGATATATTTGCACAGCTTGAAATCCCACTGTGTCCACAACCAAAATGGATTTTGGGTCACAAACAAGAAAATCAGTGGGGTGCAGGTTACATTTTCATTTTTCCTTGTCTCATGGAATAGTAAATCACCGCTGCTGCTATCAGAAAGCAGATTAGGTCTCTCGTGCATCTGCAGAGAAGGAAGGAGATTCATTTTTAACTTTCCATAAAGGCTATGGGCAAGTGCAACTTGTGTGTTCAAGGAGCTGGGGAACAAGTTGTGAACATGTCCATAATTGTCTCTGTAGGGTGAGACTAATATTTAGATGAAGTCTGTTCCTGGCCAAAGCCACAAGATAAATTTTCTATCTCTGAAGCAAACTATCTTCCTAGCAATGGTGGTCTTTTGGACCTCTTCCAGCAGTGCAGAGTAGTTTTGGTCATCATTATGTTGGACTATGCAGGAGCAGACAAATTCATATATCCCTTAAGGATTTGAAGGGTCTTAGTATAAAACCTATATCAGCCTCTCCTTCTCCACTTTTAGATGTGAAAATAGCAAAATATTCTGCTGTGCATCTTTTCTCCCTCCCTTCATAAGGGGTTGTGTGACATAGACTCCCCCCCCCAGAATTCTGCTTGCTAGCTTATGCTGCAAAGATTAATAATGGAGAGAATGTGTGATGAACCTTAGCTAACATATTTTTCCCAGAGAGAATAAATCAGAACAAACCTGTTTCTCCACTTTCTTTTCTGTTGAGACTCAAAGCCCTGGTGACTGACTCAATTGCTAATTATAAGTTACATTCAGCCATGAAGGGAACAGAACAACAACCACCATGTGACTTATGTGAATAATCACATCTTGCTACTTCAGCCTGAACTGGGATTGCTGAATGCTGATGTATGGTGTATTGGGTTTGCATGGCAAGGCTTTGGGACTACAGGGGTGACTTCTGTCAGAAGCTGCTAGAATCTTCCACTGTGTCCGGTAGAGTCAGTTCCAGCCAGCTCAAAGTAGGACTTCATGCTGGCCAAGACAGCCCATCAGTGGTGGTGGCACTACCTCTGGGATAACAGATTTAAGAAGGGAAAAACCTGAAACCTGTGCAGCAGCAACTGCAGCTGAAGAAAGAGGTGAAAATATGTGAGAGGACCGGCTCTACAGACACCAGGGTTAGTGAAGAAGGAGGGGGAAGGAAGTCCTTCAGGAGCCAAATCAGAGATTCCCCTACAGCCTATAGATATCCATGGTGAAGCAGCGATCCATCTGCAGCCCATGGAGGACTGATGGAAGCTAAGTGTCTGACTGTTTTGAGATCCTCTCATGGCCCCAGTCTAAGAAATTGCAACTAGTATCACACAACACGGCCAAGAACAACACAGTGCATCAGTTTGTCTGCTTTAAATCCTCTCTGATTTACACCGTTAGAGGATTGTAGCCTGATGACTTCTGTGTTGTTTCCTGTATAAATCTTGTTTCTCTTTTGTGTTCAGCAAAACAGAACCTTTTATCAGAATAATTTAAAAGGGTGAAGGATGGACCAAGTGATCTGTGAATAAAGATAATCACAAACACCTGAAATTTTTCAGGACTAAGGTATTGTGGCAAATTAATAAGCAAGGCAAGTTTGATATCTGACAGACAAAAAATATTTTAAAGTGGTCTTCATCAAATATTTACTGCTGAGGATAAATTGCAAGATGGGCAAAAGCCATGAAAATAATGTTAAACTATGTGAGTAAGGGAGAACTGAATTTACTTTAGTGTCTGATGTTTAGGAGCAAACACTGATGAAAAACAAAATGCTTGAAAATGTTTAAGAAAATCAGTTCTGTACAAAATGGCTTCTCTGGAGCATCTCTTGTCTGTGTGTTTGCATTAGGAAATTTTGTCTTTTCTGGGTTTTCCTTTCTTTCTTTCTTTCTTTTTGGGGATCAGTCATATACGTAAGAACAAACACATCAGCAGTTTTGTCACCAGAGTACTGAAGAAAATATTCAAACATGTACTTAGTCTCAGACTCAATGATATTCGAGGGTAGTTAAAAAGCCTTTTCAGTGAGAAATCTGATGCAATTAACCAGCTTCCAATTTGCGAGATCAGCAAATCATGTATTTGTGCGATGCAGACAAATGCTGACACACACCTAAGAAAGTTTACTGAGTTTACTGGCAGTCTGAACTGAATAGATTAAAAATGTTTTGATGCAGAATCTGTAATATAAACCCATTTATTAAAAAAACCCCAAACAATTCTCAGATATTACTCAGATAGTATAATTCAACAGATGGACTTGTAGATGTCTAGTAGAGGTGTTTTTTTAATACAGGAGTATTCATTCTTGCTTTTAGGCAATATTTAAGTGTTTTTTTTTTTTAATTATTACCTTTTTTTTTGTAGCAATCTTATTAATTTGATTTGTACATGATTATTTATGTATTTATTTTGACACTGTGGAAAGCTATGAAGTCACTCTTGCATCCATACACCATCCTGGTCTGAGAACTTAATGTCACCACAGACTCATACTCATCAGGTCTATAAAAAAAGTACACTTTGTGTACCGTTCAGAGTGTATAACTTTCTGCTGAGCCCTGGGCAGCACAGTTGACTTTCTTTGCATCAGTGACACTTGAGAATGTTGTCACAAATTAATTAAAGGTGTGAAGAGAATGCATTCATTAAAATCCATGAACATCTGCATGGCTTCTCTCAGTCATAACTCATATTCACATTAAACTGCTTTTGCATAATAGCAGACTACTTTGGGATTGAACAGACCTGTAAAAGGTGCTTATGAAAACAACAAGAAAAAAAAATCTCTTGCAGGAGCTTTGGCTTTGTGATAGCCTTGGAACTTGGCCCAAGCTCATCAAAAAGTAAGAGAATGTTTTAAGTACACTTGGGATAAGATAATTTCAAACGAAGGTGACACTTGTGGTCTGAGACAGCTAGTGAAACACCATGATTTTGAGAGGATTCTGCTTGGGGACTTAAGATTTAGTAGCATGTCAAACTCAAAGTCAACACAGCAGAATTTAATGCTGTGTAAATGGGAGCCAAAGACAATGCCCTCATGAATCCACGTGATAGATGTTCGCGCATTTCCCACAGCTGCATTCTCTATCCTCGGAGTTTTACTGTGATATAGCATTCATTTCTAGGAAGAAGAAAAACACTATTGATTTTCAGTTCTCAGGGAAGCTTTCTGAAGTATTTTTGCATGAGAGGAAGGCTTTACAGTTTTTATAAATATTTTTTTTTTTTTTTAATTTTTTCAGGTGAAATAAAATTGCTAGCACAGCCAGAATTGAATGGTGTTGACTAGCTTTTAAGACTGGTCTTAATGGAAGTAGTGAGTAACAATTGACTTATATCACACAGAAAACATCCAAGGCCCAGACAAGCTGGAATATATCTGATAGTCACTGACAGTTTGCTTCATGGTATGGCTGGCAATAGTTGCTTTAAGTTTGCTTGCAGCTGCTTTGGTTTCCATTAACTGCGTATTGTGTAAACTAAAGGATTTCACCTGACAACTTTCTGCTCTACCTGGAAGTTGAAAGATGTGGATAAAACACAGTAAACATTGCAAGAAAACAAAGCTGTCTATTGCAATATTTGAAAACATATTATTTATTTATTTTTATAAAGACTACATGATTCTTTAGTGTGGTAATGATTGTTGAAAGTGGAGAGGTGTTTTATTGTATGAGTTTCAATGCAGTTGAGGTTGCTTCTTCTTCTGTCTTATACACTAGACATTCTTAGGAGTAAATAGCACCCCACACTTGGGAGGTGAAAGCTCAATGCCTCTTAGGACCAGGGCTTCTAGCCTGGTATCAAGCAATGGTACCATTTTTGTAACATGTGCAGTGCGTCTTCTCTAGTTCCTTTCATCCAGACTCCTCTCTAGCAACCATCTTTCATTTTAGAGTTGTCCTGTTTTGCCCAGTTTCATATCTATGTGATGTTCGCTTTCTGAAAATCTTGTGTTCATATTAGCTAAAGGTACACTGATTTTGTGCCCATTCTTCCACATTGGGACTATACAAAGACAGATACACTTTAATGGGAACATACTTATTAGAACTGGACAGAAGGTTTTTTTCTTTTAATCAAATGTCATTCATTCAGATGTTTTTTTCATCATGAAACAGTTTCATCAAAAACAGGATGGATTTCAATTCGTCTTAATAACAGTTATCGAAATTGAAAAAAAAGTTACATTTGTTATCTTTCTGAGGTAATAATGTTGCATTTTGGGCTAGACTGAACATTTGTTTAGGCATCTCAGTTAATGATACAGTATATACAAAATGGAAAAGGATAGAAATCTAAGTGAAATATTTCAAAAGGATGGAGCAAAATAAGGAGGTGAGGTTATTTCCTTTGCTGTGCAGTCTTCCCTTTTCTATATTAAGAGAAAAAAAAGCAGTTCTTAGGTGTGTTTGCCTCAGTTCTCTATGGGTTTGTTCACAGACCTGATTAAAACCTCTGTATAGTGCTCATTGCTTGTGGGAATGCCTCCTGTGATAAAATTTAGGCACGTTAAATCCTTCTGTCTTCCTACTTCCTTTGGCAGCAATTTGCAGAGATTACAAAGTATTCATTGTCAGAGATTATATCAGCACTTAAAAGGTTTGAAATAAGTGGTGCTTTCTGTTGTTGTGCAAAAGAACTAAACAAACTAAATGCTTATAGAGGTTAAACCATTATAGTAGTTCTCAGGGCTGAAGTCAAAGGACCTGCCTCATTTCCAGTGTTTTCTCTTTTTCTTTTGCTCACTGAAAAGAAGGAAAAAGAAAGGAGAACTAAAATGACAAACCAAAGTGCCTATTTATTGATGTTCCCATTTTCTTGCTATGCTAAGAAAAAAAAAAAAAAAAAAGAAAAGAAAAAGGAGAGTCTTGTGGATTTTGTGGAGTCTTGTAGCAAGAAACCTTTTAAAATTAAGTTAAATTAAATTGTTTGAAATGTGACCTTTAGCAAAATGTTTCGATCTTTCCCATCCCGTTTTCATTCCCCCTACCTCATTGCTGTTCCCATTTGTAGAGCACAGCTAATTTAGAGCATCTGCCTCCAAACATTATGAGGTTGTTATCATGAACACTGCTGTGCTGGAGAATATTTCTGTGTAAAAGCAGAATCTGTCATTTGTTTGATGGAGAATACAAGTAGTCTGTGCCAGACCAGACGGTGCTCTCATCAAGTATCAAGAGAGCCAAAACTTAGCAGAACTGGTTTACTGCAAACGTATCTGTAGGGAGTTTAACCAATGATAAACCCAGGAGCTGGTGGGTCAGAGATTGCCACTGATGCCGCAGCTAGATTTTGATGATAAAAGGTATACCAGAGTCAAATAGATAAGGAGACAGAGCAGGAAGACTGAATAGCTTCAAAAAATTATGAGGAAGAAGATAGCTGGGATAGGAGTCATCATGAACTCCCTGAGAAGGCTGTTGGTTAATTGGGGATCCTCTGAGATGTTCACAGAAAAAAACCCATGGTGGGTTTGCTTAGGAGGGAGGGGGAATGCCTTCATTGCAGTGTTTTTCTGTTTGATAGGTTATGGTAGTAAGAGATGACTGAGGAGCTCCGATTTTATCATAAAGCTTAAATTAGCACTTTGGAAATTATATTTATACAGAGACAAAGTTGACTTGACGTATACCCACGTCAATGCCCCTACAATGAGTGCCTCATTGTAGGGGCTACATTAGTGGTCACATACATTTGCTGTGGTGAGTCATCTGGCTGATGAGGATAACAGTGAAGTCAGGCTGAATCCAGATTCTTCTTTCTGATAGAGAAAACAAAGCAAAGGGAAGAGTTTGACTGCTTTGTATTCCAGAGCCATTTCACAGCATATATCACTGACACCTGAGCAACCCCAAAGCATTGAAGATATTATTTTAGAGAAGTTTTGGAAAGCCAGAGCATAACAAAGGTTTTCCTAAAGCATGGACAAGAGGTATCACAGAATCACAGAATCCTAGGGGTTGGAAGGGACCTCGAAAGATCATCTAGTCCAACCCCCCNCCAGGACCCCCAGGTCTCTTTCACCTACACTGGTCTCCAGCAGGTCAGCCCCCAACCTATACTGGAACATCTTGTTGTTCTTCCCCAAATGCAAGACTCTACACTTCCCCTTGTTGAATTAAGTAGGTACCATAGATCTGCAGAAGTGAAGAAGTCCACCTGAACGGTTGCTGTTTCTTTCACAGTGTTTCGTGTTAAGAGTGAATGCCCATCTCCTTTTATCAATCACTTCAATACCTTTTAGCTTTTTTTTTTCTACCTAAAAAGAAAAATCTTCAAGATCAGCTGTCTAGAGGCTGATACCATTTACAAACTTTTATTCTTCCCAGAATCAGAAGGAAACAGAAGCCTGAACTTTCTTTACAAAAGAATTTCAAAAGCTCCTTTTTAAAGTTCCTGCCTTATGAAGTTCTGTAAATAGGAGTATACTATCAATATTTTTTTTGTGTCATAAAGCAAACTACTCATTGTTGCTATGCAGGTGTTTGCTAAGCTCTGTCTAGTTTTTCTTTGCATTGTCTTCCACAGAAATTCTAAAACTTTTGGAAATCTGAGTTAATTTTCATTAATTACTTTTCTGTTTCTATGAAAGCACAGGATGAAATGAGTGTCCTCAAAACAGCCTCGAAGTAGCTCAAAGAGGTTCAAACTACAGGTAGACATTAAACCTACTAACCAAATCATCTGTTGCCCGTGGGGATATTTTAACTTCAAAGTGGATCACCAAGGTTATGATCTGAAAAATACAAGTACCACTCCTGCAGTTTTGAATGCAGAGGACAGTCAGAGCAACCCTGTTAAAGTCAATACATATAAGCTTAGGTAAGTCTAAGCCTGTTAGATTGATGCTGGGTATTTTCATTTATGTTTATTTGTTTAGGGTATCCATTTAATTTATTTTTCACAAACTGCTTCACATATCTATTTGTCTGAGATATCACATTTCTGCTAGGTGTACATTTCTTTTCCTGCCATAGTTCTATCCTCTCCGATTTTGATCTGTTTCAAGAATATGCACTTTTATTCCTCTCCTATCTGGGAGAAAAAAAACAAACCACCTTATAACCACAAGACAGTAATTATGTGTGTAATGTACCACTTTCTCTTGCATTTAAAGGACTTACAGTAGTAAATAATATTTTATTTCTCCTTAGTATTCAGGTAATGGAGAGGACAAGACTGTCGTGACCACCCTTGGAAAGTGGCAGATCAGAGAACAGACATCAGGCTTCTTATGTTTCACTCTACTGCATTGTTAACCCCGGGACCCAATAGCAAACCCAACAATCTTTGATTTGGAAGCTAAGTGATTAACTGCAAGATTCCAATATCTTTATTCCTGCTGGTCAGTATCTCACTGAACGAGACTGTTTCCAGGTAAGAAAACAGTTGGTATGTGATATGAATAAAGCTAACACTTCCAACTTCCAAGGTCTGAATATGCCTGAATGCATATCTCTGCAATTTAATGCTTTAAACTGGTTAAAAGTAGTGAAAACTGGCAAACTCCAATTATATTTCAGACACAAAGCATGTTTAGGAATGGCTGCATGATTTCTGTAAAACATGTGAAATGTATAAACTCCCAAGTGGCAGGAAGTACAAAACCACTGTTTCTTGTCTGCTTTAATTTTCTATATGTGATGGTGCAATTTAGAGTAGACCGTGCCATGCCAAGGTGTAACAAAAGCTTTGTCCCCAATCCCCATTCTGAGTGAATCTTCTCCACAACCCTATTATGGATTTCATAATGTACCTCGAGATAATTTCAAGCTCCCATTGATTTGAGATGAGTTAGACAAGCTAAAGAGATGATGAATCAGGCAGGTGAAATTGCCAGCATATAAGAGAGAATATGAAAACTTGCTCATGCAGAGATATTTGTGTCTCCCAATTCATAGCGACAAGACAGCAAACATGAAAATCTGTAGTTTGTTTTTCATATGAAGTGCAGAACCTTTGTGCAGCAAAAGTAATTGAACATTTCCATTTAACTGCCTTGTCTGGGAGAGTTTTGTTTCACACTGCTGAAATAATGGCAGGCTGACTTAAAAACCACAAAAAAGTTGCTGCAAATCTGATTTTGTCTCAGTTAATATTTTTCAGTAACTACAAAACAATGGGTTAATTGTTAAAACTGCTTGTAAAGTACTGGTAGCAAATATTTGTGCCTTCTTATGCAGCACCATTCTGCAGTGGGATAAAACACTTGGGTATAATTAAATGTGACAACAGAGTTAATTTTCACACATATTCTCCAGCACATATGTCGAAGGTGGTGAGATCCATCCGAGTGCCAGCTGGTCTGTCACATCTGACACTGGAGGCTCTGCTTTGGCCTCAAGTGTTGAATTTGAGTGTTTTTATCAAGCCTTGCCCACCTTGCTTTTGCAGTTTCAGTGCACTGATGCAGGCACTTGTTGGAAATGTTTATGGCTTTGTGCTGGGTGGTTGCTGTTATTGCTTCCACACTTGCTACAATAAAAATTTGTCCCCATTTATTTACTTTTATCACACCTCACCTGTCACACATTCCAGTTTCTGTTGCAATATCCTGTGTTGTTTTAGTTTCCTGGCATTTTGTGCAACTATAAAAATAGTATAAAAGTGAGGTTTCACACTTCTCACGCTACCTTCTTCTTTCCCCCTGCTCTATTTTTAAACTACATGCAGTGGGAAGGAGGAAAAGATATCAAGGAGAAAAAAAGTGTTTTTCAGTTTTCAAAGATGGACACCAAAAGCTTTTTAAAAAAACTGAAATGGGACAAAAAGACAATCTGCCTTTGGAGAAAGAGTTTATTGCACTGGGAACAAAATTGCCTCATGCGATTTTCTGAAGAGTAATTCCATGTTGTCCAATTTGCCTGCTAACATTTTAATTAGATAACACTACAAATGCTCAGTAATTGATCCGACTGCTCAAGTAGATTTGATTCAGACATACTAAAATGGTCTGGAGGTCTCTTGGCCTGGCAGTTGGGTAAATGAAAGAAAATTTGTCTATATATCTTTAGTCATTTTTTCTGCTATTTTCTGTGGCTTTTCTTATGATTGGTGACCAATGAAGTTTTAAGAGAAGAAGGAGGTGGCTTTTGCTGCTCATTGTAGAGACTGACCCTAGGATAAGGTCCATATTACTGGACTAGATAGGAAACATTAATAAAGGGAAGCTCCCCCAAGTTCAATGCTTGGTTACGAGTTCTAATAGCTGAACTATTCTAAAGCTGACCTACTTTGCTTGGATTTGACTATAAAATGAAGTTTTCCTTCAAAACCTCATAACAGAAGATGTTTGTCAGAAATATTTTTTCTTTTCTAGCACTTTTGCCTGATATCAGATGTACATCCTAAAGGTATGACTGGCTAGACTCTGTTCAAATACCAAAAACTGATGATGAAGTCTCCTGGTTGATACATGTTTTACTGGATCTTGCTTCATGGTAGTTGTCATCCAGGAACTGCGAAATGGAAGCAAATAATTCAGTGCTGCTAATTAACAGAAAAAAAAACCCAACAATATTGAGTGTATACATGTATGCCAACTGGCAACAGGCACTCAGTCTTGTTCCTGAATGAACCTAGGGGCACAAAGCCACGTATCTACTGGGCTATCGGATCCAACAACCTCTACCACAACTGACGGCTTCCCTCTTGGATAGAAGCATGTACAATCATATTAAAAAATATCTTCCTGTATGCCAAACTTTTCACATTGTTCTAGCTCAAGGTCAAGATTAAATTCCTTTATTAGGAATATTCAGTGGTTTACTAGATTTGTATCTCAGCATACTGCATTCCATGTAATAAAATATAAATAATTATAGCTGTAAATAATTTTTTTTAATACGTCTACACATCAGCCAGTATATGACATATTAATAACATCTGCTTTACAGAGATAACCCATGTCCAGGATTGCTGTTATTTTTTGTACTGCTATGTCTTTAATTCTAAATATTTTTCTTTTCTGGTTTGCCAGCTGAACTGAAAGGTAACACAGTTTTCTGCTTATGCATCTTCTGTTACTAACCCAGACAAATCTTCTGGTTTAACCACAATCCCTATCTTTGTCAGAATTCTGCTAATTGCTTTGTTTTTTAAAAGTGCTATAGAAATCTTCCTCTTTTTTTATGTCTGAACAAACCATGGACTTAATGAGTCTGGGATAAAGAGGCAGGGAGATGGGAGACCTCAAGGCTCCAAAATTGGTGCCTCAAACCCAGGGAATGAGGCTGCTTCTCTCTAAAGTCATTTGTGACCCTGCAGACCTTTCTTTCTTCTGAATGTGACAGATATCAGGCTTTTCTTCATCATGAAATTAAAAGTTCAAGGGGTTTCATTTAGCTCCAGGAAAAATTTCTGAATTTTAGCCCTGAGTAGTTGTCCTGTTTTGAGCTAGAACAGGACTGACTCTGTTCAGTGATTTCACTTTCCAGCTCAGCCTCTTCTCAATCATTGCACTGTCTGAAGTTCACAGCAGATTTTCACAGACAGTCTCTGCTCCCAGCAATGATAACACTCCCTGTTTAGAGTCACTGCCAAGGGCTGGAATGTGCTGAAAGGCTCTTGCTGATCCTTGCTCCAGTACAGACCAAGGTCACTGCTCAATATTGTGCCCCACTTTGGGGTGCAGTAAGTAAGAGGTGGCACCTGCAGGGAGGTGCAGCCAGGAGAGGTGACCCCAAGCTGACCATGGAGGGGTTCCACCCTGTGTAAAGCATGTTCAGTATAAATCTGAGGGATCACAAGGGTCAAGCCTCTAATTCAGTGGCTGACAACCAAGGAGGACTCTGCCTGTTCTGCCTTTGTTCCTGATTCATGTGCTCCTGAATCAAGTTCCCATCTGCCTCTGAGTCCAGTCTGGGACTTCCCCAATGTCCCCTTCACAGCATTAGTGCTGCTGGTAATGTAATTGCCACCAGAGGGGTTGGATTCAATACTGGTTTTGTATATTTTTGTATATATTCCATTTGATTTTTTTTTTCCCCCTTAGAGCTGTATTAGTTTTCTTTTCCCATCCATAAGTCTCTTTGCTTTATTCCCTTTCTCTTCCCCTTTGGGAAGGGAAAAGGGTTAACAGAGAGTGTCTGTCACTCATCTGTTGATCAGCCCAGCTCTAACCTTTCACAGTAGTCTCATTTTCCAGGACAGTGTGATGGCATGGAAAGATACACTTGCTGTTATGGGCCAAACTACACCTGACAGAAGATGTAACTCCTCATCTATACTGCTGGATATCTTTTCTTAGTGCACGAATGCTCTTCAGCCCATGCTCTAACATGCCACTGCCAGCTCACCAAGCTGAATCTTTCAAGGGTGAGCAGTGTGAAGAACATGCTCCATCCCTCCTTAGGCAGTGAGAAAAAATTACAGTGTGGAACAGGCACTGATACTTAGATTGAAACTCCTGAAAGATGGATTTGCATCTGAGATATTACTGACATTGTGAATGTCAAAAAAATCTGGTATCTACCATGAGGTAAATACCAGAATGCTTAATTACTAATTTCTTCAGTCTTGTGCATGGGTTGCCTCTAATGATCCTTAAATGCACTGCATTATGGCTAGATGGAGAGCTCAATATAGTGGATGTTATAGAAAAGTTTCTGGTAATTATCTTCATATTAAAATGTTTAATTCTTTTTTAAATGGACTTTTTAATTTTTTTTTTTTAAATCACGGTTTTAGAAAACGTAAAATCTTTCCCTTCTTCTAAAAAGCCACAAAATTTTCTATGATGAAATGCTGTGAAATATGAACATACTGTTCAATGTACATATTAACAATTTATCATATATGATACTGAGAACCAAAATACTAAAAAACTTCCTATTTTCATAATTAGAAGAACTTAGTTGAATGATTTCTGGTGTTTCAGTGCTAAATAGTGATGTTTTATTAACTTGTGTTTTTAAAAAATTGTTTTCTAATTTTTAAAGGCCAGCCAAGTTCTAATGAGATCTAAAGTTTTTGTGTTTCTGTTACTACCATACCTCTGCAGCTTCTGTGTTGAAGATCTATAATGCATAACTAAACACGAGGCTGATCTTCATCTCAGAAAACCCTATGCAAAATGCCAACACCTCCCATTGAACTGGATTATATTCAAGAAAAAACACTTGGGAAGGTCCCCAATCCCGCATGTTTCTATGTATTTATTTTTACTGTGTCTAAACCAAACACTTCTAGAGATCTTCAGAGAGGAAAGAAAACTAGAGTCAGAAGATGTTCCCACGGAACAGGCTGTTTTAGATGGAAATGTCTCTGTGCTCAGGTCTTTGTGCTCAGCACTGGTAATTGAATGTCTTGCATGAATTAAATAAAAAAATACCCACAAAACAACACTCTTGTTAGCATAAGTATTGACATAGCTAAAATTCTGCAAGTCTTCTGTATTTGAAGAAGGGAGATGTCCTCCAGACAGAAGGGCAAACCAAGAGCTGAGACGAGCAAGGACAGAGCAAGATACTCCACCTTCAGTTGCTGAAATGGTGCATACGATTGTGAGTTCTTCATGGTAATTATTCAACTGTAACCTTCCCAATGCCTTGTCACTTCTTAATTTATTCTGTATTGTAAACACCTGCAGGCGCAGATGGCTGTGCTATTCTCTAAAGCTTTGGCTATTTTGCAGTGCTAAAATGAGTAGGACACCAGTGCAATACAGATTAGGTTTATTGTTGAGAATTGATGACAATATTCAGTTTCACACATTCGTGGATGGGAGTATGTTCCTATATGAATCTGTCCCAGCAAGCTGCCTTAGGATCTTTCTGTCCTCACCCCCACCCCTTCCTTAGATAATACCTTCTCTTGGTGGAATCAAAGTGCACGTGACAGATATAGGTAATAGACTACTCTGGTGAACTGGCTGAATGACTTCAGAACAGAAGTCATTTGCTGCAAATCACACACGAAGCAAAGACTTACCAGTGTCTTAGCTGAAGTTCCTTGATTTGGGGTAACCATATGGCTATGGGACAAATTTTGCTTTCCATGTATTTCCAAGTTCAGGCAAGGTAGCGGGACCCAGGAAGCCTGTCAGATTTGCAGGATATCTCTGACATCCGTTATATCTTTGTGAATGATGTTTAACAGATACATCACATTTTCTGTTAAGTAAAATAAAGGTGAAAATCAATTTCCATCATTTCTGCAGTCAGCCTTTTGGAGGCTAGGACTTACATGCCACTAGAGCCATGAAGGATGGGACTTCGGTCTTGACAGCTGAAACATGACTGTAGCATGGAGAATAACACTGATCATTGTTAGTTTTATTGCTGTGCTGATCTCAGTCAAATCCCTCTAAGAAGTGGAGGCAAAGTGAATGAGAAGTCTCTTCTGACCTCCACCAGTCAGCTTCTGACCTCTGCCAGTCAGTTTCTTATCTCCACAGTGAGCTCTCCAGCCACTTAGAGACTCTAAGAGTGGAAATACTCATCTCTCCCACACATGGGTGGTATCCACCCATTGAGAAATATGAGCTGCATATGTAGTACCTGTATTTCAGCATAAATGAAATAGAAGTTTTAAATAAAAGAAATTTGGAAACAAATGATGTTTTCAACAAAAATGCTGCAGAAAGGGACAAAGGACTTGTGGGTTTTGTGTAACATATCTACATTATTTTTGTTAATTACTCAAAACTAGCTGATGGTTTACAAATCCACTGCAAATAATGTCTTTAATACACAGTGACCACAAAAGAATAAAGAAAAAATATACTGTCTTTTTTTTTTTTTTATTAGAAATATGTTGTGTTTATTATGCTAATTTGGGGATTTGAGACTGAAAATTGAAGTCTCATTTTTCCAGTTCATTAAGATTTGACTTTTGACTACTGCTCTGCAATTGATTAGTTAGTTTAATTATGCAGATACCAAGTGTTCTGAAGGCCATGCAAGCTCTTTCACATGGCCACATGCAATCTATGATAAAATGTGCTTTTGTTAAATAATAACAGGAGTTTTTTCTAGTGAGATAACTGCTTCATTTAGCTTGAAGTTAGTAATCCACCATTTCTTGTCACCCAAACCTTTTGTGGTGTCCTTTAATTAATACTATGAAGCATACATGTTCTTTGAGTGATGTAAATTACATTTAAAGTGACAATTAGTCTCTACCACATAGTAAGACTTTCACACTCCATTAAGAATAAAATTAGGAATAGCATTTTCTCAGCATAATCCATGGTCATTATAAAACCATCCATGGGGATCAAGCATTGTGGCTGTTATTGAAATATATCATTATAACAAGGGTAATGATTGCAGTGCTCATCCAGCTGTAGTCATCTATTGCTCTTTTTTTGCTTTGATTTGAGAAGGAAAAATCTGCAATTAGAAAGTCACATATTTGCAGAAAGTCAATGAACTGATTTTCTGCCACTTCTGTGCTTTAGAACTTCATGACGTATTTATCAGAAAGCCCAAGAAAGAGAATAAACACAGTTTTATTTTATAAAAGAAATAAATGCTAATTCAACGACTAGGTAAATTAATGTAAGGGATAGAACATGTGACTTTAGATGCTAAATGAAATAATCTGAGCATATGACTAATCTTTAGCTACAGGGAGCTCTTGCCCTCTCCCTCTTTCTCTCTTTCCCCTTTCCTGCATTTCTTGTTCTCAGAGCATGACTAATATAATGAGATGACTCCATATTTTTAAATCCAGGGACATTCTTGGTCATAGCTCTTGTTGCCTTCAAGCTCTGTGCACATACTGCCTTGTGCCTTGCTCTTTTTCATCTTTGCTGGTGATCCCATTTTCCTCTAGGCATATGGTGGAAGACATGGTGAGTACAGATCTCTGACAGAAACAGTTATCTGATGTCTGATGCTGAGTTATTCCTCTTGGATCTGCTCACCAAGTACAGCAACAGGACTGGCATGACTGTCTGAAACACTTCTCAATCCTGTTTCCAATACATTGGTTTTCCAGGTAAGTTGTTTCTCTGATAATGAAGCTGTAACCCACCCCTACTATGATAATAAAAAAAGGTGCCCTTTTCCCTTATGCTCTGTCCCTGGCTGTAGTTCCCCACTGTGCCTTGCATGTTTTGCTACACAAGCATTTCCAAGAGTTGTACTTCCCACTTCTTCTGTCTTCCCACTTTGTATATATGGTCTTGCTTGCAGTGACAAGATCCAACCCTGATATAGGTGCAAGATACAGTGCCCTTTAAACTTAGCAGAGTTAAGTTTATACTGAGCACAGCATCTGGTGTGGATCTAGTGGACATCAATGTGGATGTAACAACACTAACTGTTCTGGGTTGCTGGAAGAGTGGGTGCTTCTGTGTTCAGAAGTAGCTCCATGGCTCTCTTGTCAAAAGCAGCTGCATTTGACCTAGTGCTTGGTCCTTCACATGGGTCACAACAACCTTCTGCAACACTTCAGGCTTGGGAAAGAGTGGCTGGAAAGTGACCAGAGAAAAAACTTCTGGGGCTGTTGGTTGACAGCCAGGTGAAGATTAACCAGCATGTGCCCAGGTAGCCAAGAATGGACCAGAATCCTGGTTTGTATCAGCACTAGTATGGCAAACAGGACTAGGACAGGGATCATCCTCAGCACTGAGGAGGCTGCACCTTGAATACTGGGTTCAATTTTGGGCTCCTCACTCCATTGTGGGCTGGAGTTTCTTCAGAGAAGGCCAACAAAGCTGAGAAAGTGTCTAGAGCACTAGTCTTGTGAGGAGTGGCGGAGGGACTCAGCATTGTTTAGCCTGGAGAAAAGGAGGCTCGGGGGAGACCTTCTTGCTCTCCATAACTCCCTGAAAGGAGGTTGGAGACAGCTGGGGTTGGTTTCTTCTCCCAAGGAACAAGCAATAGGACAAGAGAAAATGGTCTGAAATTATGCCGAGAGGTTTAGATTGGACATTAGGAACAATTTCTTCCCCAAAAGGGTTGTCAGGTTGCCCGGGGCAGTGTTGGAGTTGCCATCCCTGGAGAGGTTTCAGAGCCCTATAGATGTGGTCCTGAGGGACACGGTTTAGTGGTGACCCGGCAGTGCTGGGTTAATGGTTGGACTGGATGACCTTGAAGGTCTCTTCCAACCAAGATGATTCTATGATTCTGTAATTCTGTCTTCTCTGGACAGAATGGCTTTGGTCACATAGTGAAATGTGTGCACTTGTTTCATCTCTTGATTCGCATCTGGGTTCATTGGTTGGTGTCCTTAGCATCTTCAGAAGAACTTAACCAGAATTGATCCAGCTTGTGAGTATATTGGATGTCTCCAATATGATCTTGTGGATTACATAATTGGATGTTTTCTCATTTATCTTGTCTTTTTTTTAATCCAGAAATCATCAGTTGCTGGAAGATTATGCCTTTCTGCTGTTTCTTTAGACCAGTCACCTTCAAGGTCAATAGTATCCACTTTTATTACACAAATCATCTTACGACTCAACAGTTACATTCATTTGTACACCCATGATCTTAAACTTATGGTTCATGTTTCTGGCTACTCTAGAGGTTGGCACTGACAAGCAGGGAAGTCCCGTTCAGATGATCCAAAATGCGCATCCTCCATAACTCCATTATTTTAAAAGGGTTTAAATGGAACATACATTATTAATCATATACACTCTGATGTTATGTCCTGATTCAGAAAAAAATACATATGGGCCAGCTTCATTTCACACTCCTGATGAAATTCCTTGTGATGTCAATGTGCACGTACTTTCCTGTTGCAGGTTTTTTTCCCAAGATTTTTAGGATGCCCTGCCTTTCTCTCCCATCATACCATCTTCTAGCCTTCATTATTGCACTGGCCTTCAAACTAATCTGTCTCTGAGTTGGTAAACTCTCAGCGAATGCTGAATAAAAAGTAATCTTACGGATTTGGGGTAGTTATACCAACCAGCAATGGGCAAAACCAGTTTTGTTGATGCAACACCTGGGGTTTCTGCATAATGGGGACATGTCACTGAGATTTCATTTCCTGCAATGCAATTAATAGTCTTGAACATATGTTTTAAGGAGACTTTTCCAACAACCTTTGATAGATAACAGGGATGTTTTAAAGATGTTCACTTCTTGCCTGCATTCAGTCAAGGTGCCAGTGCCATTTTTAGAGGTCAGGTCTGATGGGAAATATTTTACTTGTGTTTTTATAGCAGCATTTACTAATATGCCCTGTCAAACACAAAATTAAGAAAGGCACAGAAATCATGACTGCATTTAATTCTTCCCACTCTAAACCAAATAAATTCAGGCTGCGAATCAGGCATATGTATATGCATATTTAATATCGGGGAGACACATAACAAGGGTTATGCCATTTTCCCCGCTGCTGTCAGGGCTTGAACAAAGACTGGGTGTGCTTTGAGGTTTTGTGTTGGAGGAGAGTCCTGAAAAACATCCTTTAGAGGAGAAAAACAAAAAAGAAAAAAAATAAACAAAACCAGAAAGCTTGTGTTACACAGAAAGCCATGTGAGTGGATTGCAATTGTTCTTCCTGATCTGGCTGGTTTTTAAATGGATATATTTTGTGCTAATAGGGAACTTGGTACTTTTGCTTCACTTAAGCACATAAGTTACATAGGGTTACCCCTGGTGTCAAAATGTATGATTCTCCTCAAGAATTGAAATTCAGCAGATAAAATCTGAATTTCTTTGTTCCCTATGAAATGAAGTGAACAATATTTCATTTTGGTTCAGACCAAATTTTTTTAACTGTTTTTTCCTTTTCGAGATACTTTTTTTATTCTAGTTATTTATCCCTTTAACCATCTGTTTTTCAATGTAGACATATTTTTTAGATGAAGTTGTATTTAAGGACTCATAACCACAATTTACTGTTTCGTATTTCAGAATGAAATAGACTTTTATTTTAAAAATTGAGCAACAGACTCTACCCTTCCCTTCTTATTCCTTGACAGTTTGTGTTGAAGCTCCTTTTTATTGCAAAGATTAATAATAATAAAAAAGATTTGTGTACAGTTTAAAATTTAGAACTAGTTAAGAGAGAATGTTTTCCCATGAGACCTTGGACCCAAATTTGGCTGGGAGGAGTGGTAATGAGAGCTTACCTACCACTACACATTGCTTATGATATGCTTATGTATTTGATAGAAACATAATTAACCATCTAGATGCTTCAGTAAGGGACAAATAGACATTTGTTGTTATATTATATATAAGCATTTTTTTCTTTTGAATAATGCCGTATGGAATACTTACTGTGGAATATTTTTCTTGTGCTGCTTGACCATGTTTCTCCTGCTCTTAACCAAGCTGAATCTTTCTGTCTGACAGTATTTATAATGAAAAAGTCTATTTTAGTCAGTAAATGATATTGCTGCTAATAGCTGGGACTGATCTAGTAAAACCCTTAAGCATATGGATAATATCTGTTGAAGTTAGTTGAGCTGCTGGCATCACTGAAATTACATATGCTTAAAGATCTGATATCAGGAACTAAGTCAATTCCACTGAGTTGTATTCGTCTGTGGGTTCATCTTGGGATGGGATCTAGGGGACTATATCTGTCTTTGCCAGATCTCATTCATCACCTGATGTGGGGGTTCAAGACCCCTCTTTCGGGATGGGTGAGTATAGCTCAGCCTTACAGGGACATAGGTCACCTCTTCTGAAAACTCAGTAAATTATTAGAATTAATCACTTCTGTAGAAATCCTGATAGTTCTATGCAGTTCCAGCCACTCACCACTGTCCTCGTGTTTCTGGTGGAGCCTACAAGTTGCATGTCCCTCACAGGTGCCTCTGTGGGCCATCTTCAAGCTTAAGGTTATGGTGACATTGTTGATGTTATCAGGTTTCAAAACTGATACCTGTTTCTTAACATGACTCAAATGGAAAAAGCCATAATGGACAAAAAAATAAGGAGAATATGTTGGGAACCACTTTTGTCAGTATTTACTCTATCTTAGGCAGATCAAACTGTGTGCTTGAGCAGACTAGTCCAGGCCAAGCAAATGAGGCTCCATGGAATTGCTGTCACAGGCTGTAAGCAAAGCCCAGGTCAGATGGGATGGGGATGGCCTAGAGTGTGTTGGTGTGGTATGGGATACTCACAGGCTTCTTCTCCAGAAGAGTGCTGAGGTCCAGGTCTCGCAAGTCATCCTATCAGAACAGAATTATTTTGGCTTTTTAGACAGGTTTATTTTATAAAGATAGGAAACACAGAACCTTCATTTATAGTGACTACCTCATACTTTCAGAGCCAAAACCTACTCAATTTTTCAAGGCAGAAATGCTAGTTAGGCACATTCTGTTGACAGAGAATGGGAATTCATGTGCTTTGTAGTGATTTACCTTTGAAAAGCTTCCCAGAATATTTTAAAAATTATGTATACATCACCACACTTGTACGAGTTTAGCGGTTTTAATCTGATGGGTGATTTACCAGAGCAAGACTGCAGCTGATGGTGCTTTAAATGCTGATAGATCTGGCTTTCTTAGGACCACTTGTCTTTAGTGGCTGCAGTATTATGAAGAATAGCAAATTAAATTTTGATAATCACTAACAATGTCTTTCCATATGCTCATAGAATGGTTTCCAAAAAAAAGGACTTGGGAATAGGTCTGGGAATGCTCTATACCAAATCATAGAACCACAGAATGGCTTGGGTTGGAAAGGACCTTAAAGATCATCTAGTTCCAAGCCCCCTGCCATGGGCAGGGACACCTCCCACTACACCAGGTTGCTCAAAACCGTGTCCAATCTGGTCTTGAACACACCCAGTGATGGAACATCCACAGCTTCCCTGGGAAACCTGTTCTAGTGTCTTACCACTCTCAGAGTGAAGAATTTACTAATTTCTAATCTGATCTCCCCTCTTCCAATCCGAAGCCATTATCGCTTGCCCTATCAATACAAACCCTTGTAAAAAGTCCCTCCCCAAGTTTCTTGTAGGTCCCCTTCACATACACATAAGTAAAGCTGACAAAATGAAGATGGCTTTCCCCACTTCAAAATGATGAGTGTGATACTAAATAACACACTGGTAGGTGTGTGGTGGGGCATGAAGTTGATTAGATAAACAGGGGTAGACATTATACTTGCTCATCAGGTAAGCTCCTGCTTTGGGACATTACTCCTCATTAGAAGATTTATTTCAATGGCTTTAACTTTCTTACCTTATCAGAACTTCCCTTTATCTTCACTATATATCACCTTGGCATTTTCCTTGACAGAAGTCTACTCTCACTTCTCTTTTTACTGTGTCTGCAAATCTTTCTGTCACTACCTTTGCTATGTCTCCCAAGTCATTATTATAGTACTTAATAAAAGATACAGTAAAGTCATCTTAAGGATTATTTTTAGTTCTCAAAAGAGAGCATATTCAAAATTAAAGAGTTGCCTGGGTATTAATAACTATGGTGTAAACAGGAGTAATTCCATGTCATCTAATGAAACCACACCCATGGAAAAGTTCTGCCTATTATCCATCACACTGTATATGGATTCTATATCATGTCAATCTTCTACATTCAGAATCAAATACGTTCCACCATGTAATGTATCTAACCACCATGGTTCATATTAAAGAAATTTTTCAGACATTTAATTGAATTTTAAAATGTCACAGTAATTCGGGCTCTACTTCACTTACACTGGCACAAATCTGTTTATGGTGTCTTGATGCAATTTTTGTCCATTATAAACTGGCTTCAATGACTTGAAAAGAGGATTAGTTTCCCCTTTCAATTCCCTGAAAGCTTTGTAGAAGTTAATAAAATGGGTTCTCTATGTTACTTTTTTGCAGCAGGCAGAATCTTCACTGCATAGTACCTTGTTCGGTTATTAATTTACTCCAGTACAAAGGGAGTATAATGTCATGGTCATTAATACGTGACATACACAGGACTTTTTAATGTGTTTTGGGAAATTTTTCTTGCTGATTTTCATCTAGGACCCATTCATGAAAATGCAGCTAGTGTAAAGGACTTAAGGGACTGATTCAAAGGGAGATGACAAAGGTTTGGCTTATGTTAATATTTAGGACAGGAGGGTGGAGTGAGGCTTTTATGTCCTTTATGAGACAGACAGGGACATCTCATTAAAAAGTGGGCAAAGACCATAGTGCATATTTGAGGTTGTGTCCTTTTGGAGGCCAACTCTGATGAGAAGGTGAGACATATAATCTATTAGTTGTTTCATCTAAATCTCCACTTCATCTTTTTTACCTTCTCCTGCTAGAGTGGGCAGGATAAATACATGCGCATTGTACATGGCTGTCATGACTGCAGCACACACAGAATTTTGTTTAGCTCCTCTTCCTTCTGCTTTGTTTTCTTCCTCCTTTCTCATGCTTCTAAGACGTGTAGAATTCAACCTATGGAATCAATATTTCCTTGTCTTCATCAAACATTTATTTGTTCTCAAAACAAGTGTGAAATGTTCTCTGCCATTTCCACTACTTAGCACTACATAGGCACATCCAGTACCCATCATTTTCCTGAGGAATCACCCAAAATAATTTCAATCACCCCCTAACAGCTTTTTCACTGTAAAAAAAAATCTCTAACAACTTTGTGTCATTGTAACATCAAATCCAAACATATTTGGAGGTTATTTATTTCTTTTCTAAAGATTAACTAAGAGGAGAAGAAAAGTTTTTCTGTCCACCACACTAAATTACTTCTTCTGAGTCCTAACAAATTAAACATGATACAAAACTTATCAATATTAGTTACACAGACAAGATAGAAGCTCTAGTGTTAAATCCACTTGCCGATCCATGTCATTTATCTAACTGGAGATGCTTCTGTATCATCTTTCAAGGAGAATCTAAGCCTGATGCAGACATAAAATCATTTGGCTAACACCTTGTTTAGGAAGACTGTCCTGGTTTGAGTGAGAACAGAAATAATTCTGTTCAGTGCTTTTATTTTTGAGCTCAGTTCTTAGAATCATAGAATCATAGAATCATAGAATAGGCTGGGTTGGAAGGGACCTCAGAGATCATCGAGTCCAACCCTTGATCAATTACCGCCACAGTCACTAGACCATGGCACTGAGTGCCACATCAAGTCTCTTTTTAAATGTCTCCATGTCTTCTAACTAACTGCACTTTCTGAAGTTAGCAGCCTGTTTTCACAGACAGGGTCTGCTGCTAGTAGAGATAACACCTTATGTTAGAATTACTACCAAGGATTGGTGTGCAGACAAAGGCCACTGCTGGATCTTGTGTACCACACTGGGGGTGCAGGAAAGTGAAAGGCTGCATCTGCAGGGAGGAGCAGACAGATGACCCCATACTGACCAATGAAGTATTCCATCCATATATGTCTTGTTTGGTATAAAGCAGAAGGATCTGGAGGGTCTATAGCTTGTGTGGGCTTCCAGGCTCTTCTTCCCTCTTGGACTGCTTTGCCAGCTTTGGAGACAGATGGTGAGGCACCAACTGTGACTGAAATGCCCAGGAGAGCATGACTGTATGAAGACAGTGTCTCTGGTCCTTTACAGGCTTGCATATCAGCCATGGAGAGGATGGCTAATGAAACCAAGAGATCAGTTGAAAAAATGATAGAAAAAATAGAGAAGAGGGAGAACAGATATGATTCTTCCCCTGAGTGGACTCGTGTTGAAGCCACTAGAAGACAGTGTTCTTTGAGATCAGCTAAACAGGAACAGTACATGTCATGATGTACCCTGTGATTTCTTCTCTATGCCTTTGGAAAGAAAATGAGCAGAAAGGATGTAAAACCTACCTCTGCTCTACAGGCACAAATACTCTACTTACAAGGCAAAACAAAGAGAAGAGAGAATTATTCCAGAAGAGAGGTGGCTCCTGTCCTCTTACGAGCAGTCCTTCGGTCCAAGTACATGGGCCTCAAGTCAAAATGTGAGTAGGGGAAATGAAAATATGGTCCCCGTAGACAATACAAATCCTGTAGATTGTGTAAATCTCATAATTGGTGTCCCCGGTGCCTGCTCCACAGCATCTGCGGTGATGGTGGTGTCCGGTACCAGAATCCAGCCCTTGAACACAGTTTCCGTGTTCTGCAGGACCCAGTCTGGGACTCCCCTGGTGCCTGCTCCACAGCAGCAGTGGTGATGGTGACATAATTGCCATCAGGGGGGTTGGGTTTGATACTGGTTTTGTATATATTTGTACATATTCTATTTTTATTATTATTTTCATTTTCATTTTCATTTTCATTCAAGCTGTTCTAGTTTCCTTTTCTAATCACTCAGTCTCTCTCCCTTATTTCCTTTCTCTTCCCTTTTGGGGAGGGAGAGTGTTAACAGAGAGAGGTTGTTATTGGTCTAAGGGGCTGCCCTGACCCTAAACCATGACAAGGACCTATCTGGGTCATGCATGAGCATGTGCTACAAACAGCTGCATAAACCATGTGGATGTACCAGTCCAGACCTCAGCACAAGCAACCTAATTGTGTACTCAGTAATGAGACTGTTGGCACCACATCCACCTGATTTACAGTCGCAAGAAGGGGAGAGTTTTCAAGTGGGAATGAATTGGCCACACTAAAGCAATTTGAGTTAATGGGTACCATGCAAAGGAAAGAACTTACAGGAGAATATTGGTTTGATGCAGTACAAGGGAAAGGGAATGCAATACTGAAGCTGAATGCAATAGTAAATGGAGAAAAAAACTTGTATGGGAATACTGATACCAAAGTAAAATGAGAAATACAAAATAAAATAAATTTCACCAAAAAAGGTCTAATTAAGATTTGCCATTGATGTTGACAGACACTTTCTGATAAAAGCATCTACCATTCTGCTGGTAAAAACATTCCCATTTGGAGAATTTTGTCTCTTTCTAGATCAAAGAAAGGTATTGAATTAATTTTTTGTGAAGTGTAAGATTTGTTGAAATTTGATAGTGATATATTTATGAATACTAAACAAAGTATACTGTGATTATTAATTTTTTTTTTTTTGGTAGTAAATTAACCATTTCATGATTAATAATGAACTCTGAAGTTGTTATAACTGTCTGATCATTCTAAATGTATTTCTGCAGGTTTAGGAATCTGCATAAATCTATAAAAAGAACTGACCCTGAAAAATGAAGTGAAAGCAGTTAATAAACTGCTTGATTGGACCTTACTGATGACTATTAGGTTCTTCTTTTTGATTTGTGGTTTAATTTTCTTAGTTGCTTAAGGGGTCTATCTGTTACAAGGCAATTTGAATAGCTGGTGTTTATTTGGTAGGTTACGTAAAAGTTATTTTTGAATGGTACCTGCAGTAGCCAAGAACTCTCCCTATATAATTGCTGTGGGGCTATGAAATTTTCCCTGCAATGAGTTTTAATTATTCTGTGCTAATTAAGCAACTGATGCCTACTGTGAAAAATTTTCCCCTTTGGAACAATGTGAGCAAAGGTGCATACATAAATTTCATAACATGCGCATAAAAGCATTCTTTTTTATCTCTTGTGCTAATTTCATGTCCCCATGTTCAGTTGGTGGAATGAATAAATATAACTCCTATTGCCATATATAGCATGCTCATAAGACATAATATTAATCTTTGCCCATTAAAAAAAAAAATAGCAAAATGGTATTTTTGGTTTTGTTGGATCATCTCTTTATAGTGAAGATCCTATCCCAAATGAGGTGCTCAGTTATACTTGAGTTAGAAGAGGGCTTGGTCAGAAGAAAACAATAATTGGGAAAAGCAGAGATTGTGCACTCAACTTGAAAAGTACTGTTTTGGTTTTGGTTTTGAGTTGGTTTTGTTTTGTTTTGTTTTCTTCTTAATCTTTATGATTTAAGAAGGAAATTGGATGTCAGAGTGGATGTGGCCTAAACATGCAGCTCTGGGGTAGATAAGGAGCAGAACATGCCTCAGTGATATCTCCTGCTACATTTTCCATTTTTTTATACAGTTCTAATGCTACTTTGCTGAAAGAAGTAACATTTTGAGGAAAGGGGAAGTTATAGAGAATAACCCTATGATATTGGATTTTTTTTTTTTTTCCCTGAGAAGGCTCATCTTGTGCCTTGCTTGTACACAGAAAAAAAAAAAAAATCATAGAATGGTTTGAGTTGGAAGAGACCTTTAGAGATCACCTAGTCCAACCCCCTTACAGCAAGCTGGAACATCTGCAACTAAAGCAGGTTGCTCAGAGCCCTGTCCAACATGACCTTGAATGGTTTGCAATTACAAAGAAATTACAAAGTGTAAAGGGTAGAGAGAAAGGGTGGGGGCAGTAAGGGATGAGGAGAAATGCCTTCTTCTGGAAAGTAGATCCATGAGACTGTCACTATATCCGACAGGACATTGCAAGAAGTGGCAGGATTAAAATTGTTGATGTGGATTTGCTATCAGACCATCTTAAAATGGAGGTCATGCAGGAGGAAGGAGGATATTTGAAGAAAATAAGTTATGTATAAAAATTCTTAAAAATGTAATTTCTGATCAGAATAAGGAAACTCAGATTTGCTTCTTTTATTCTGTCTGAAACTAAACAGATTTTTTGATTTGGCTTTGTTTAGGGGTGAATCTGGTACAGATGAGCTCCGACATGAGCATGTTGGGTGCACTGGGAGAGAGCCTACATCTCTTTTCCCAAGACACATGGAGTCAGCAGGAGTTTGGGGCTGTGCCTGGAGGAATTTGGACTTTGGTCATTTGTTCTGCAAAGGGGGAACCTCATGAGTCATCTGAAGCTACATGCAGATTTGGAACAGAAGAACTCTTCACGGGTATGAAGCCCTGCCCTGGGCAAGCAGAGCCCAAGCAGCCATCCAGGCTGGACCAGTCTGGCTGGGGCAGCTCTTCAGAAAAGTCCCTGGGGCCCCAGGGCAGCAAGAGGAGAGGAATCCACAGTGTCCTGGCAACACCTGACAGCATCTAGATGCTGGACATCAACACTGATGAATGGGAGTGAGGCCAGCGGAGGGCCTCAAGAGGTGGGAGACAGTGGACAAGAACTGAAGATGTTCAGACCGGATGTATGGAGAAACTTTCCACATGAGGATGTTCAAGCACTGTCACAGCCTGCCCAGGGATATTTTGTTGTCACTGTCCCCCTTGGTTTTCGTGCTGGATCAAGCCCTGGGTAACCTGGTCTGATGACAGAGCTGCCCCTGCCTTGAGCAGGAGGTTGGACCAGAAACCTTCTGAGGTCATTTCCCACCTGAGTTCCTTAAGAAAAATGGTCAGAGTACTGAGATAGAAGCTGACTTTAATTTATTTCAGTTTCTCAAGGTGAAAGAAATAGCGAAAAAAAGCAAACCAGTTATAAGTTTATTTCAGATTAAAAAGAAACTAATTAAATCACCTATTAACAGACAGATATCTGTATCACCTAGTTATTATTGATAGCTAGACACATAGGTATCTGATTCACCTGTGAATCCAGCAGTTGTCAACACATCACTCTGATGGACCCATCCAATCTGATCTGATCTGACAGGGAGAGTCAGTCTCGAAGTCAGGAGCTTTTGCAGTCAAACAGGGATATGTGCTCCAGTCTGCTGGCAGCTACATGTGAAAATACTCAGCAGTGAACTGTCAGAAACAGGGAAATGGTCTACTTTTTACTTAAAATTGTCTGTATGACCAAAGTGAAATTATATGGAAAAAAAAGTGTGTGAATTATCTTTAGCTCAGACCATTTTTTCCTCTTCAAATTACATATCTGTCATTTATATAGCTTTTTAATTCAATTATCTTTAGCTCCAGTTAACTGGAAACTCCTGGTCCATGTAAAGGTACAGGACAAATATTGTCTTTTGGCAGCTCATCCTCATCTCTCTTTGTTCTGACAACTTAAAGAAACTACAGGTTTCAGACAGGCTCATTTATCTCACATATTACTTCAAGATACTCTGGGCAAGTTAATCACAATGATTTCCAGATTTACTATTTTTTTTTATCTTTCTTTCTCTTTCCTCTCTTAGCTGTGTTCACCATTGCAGGAACACAAAGACTTGAGTTCACATATTCATGTCTTTTGACACTGCTCATTTTTAAGCTGTATTGGATTGTTCCTTGTTATGGCACATGACACGTAGTAGTCATGACAGGAAAGCTTTATGGGATTCCCATTACTCACTTTTCCTCCATTATGTGTGGCTGTCCTCCACAACAAACAGTGGGACTGGTGCAGACCACAAGAGATCATCACAGAGGTCTTCTGATTGTTCTGTCTTGCATCCCCAGAAGTCATTTTCATTCCTAAATTTAGACATTTCCCCTCTCAAAAAAGAATTTTCATTCTGCAGAGGGTGCCAGAACTTTGAATGGGTTTTCATTTTTAAGGGAGACAAAAGGAAAAGCTACATTTTCCCCTAAAAATGAAAAGCTTGAAAAATGCAGCATACATTCGTTAGTTTCCTCTTTGGTGATCTCCAAACTTTACTTTTTTTTTAGTGAAATCAGAACAGTACTGTTGTTGCTGTTGACTGAGGTGGTTCCCTCACTGGCGGCACCAGCAGCAGAGCTGTTTGGATAACCAATCCCATGATGTAATCCTGTTCATTTATGAGGATGGTACAAAATGTTCACCTTTGAACGTGGGTAGAATAAACCAGCAGGAGATGGTACTTTTAGCTTACCAGCCTGTCTCTTGCAGCTAGTGCTGTGTAGATAAGCCCTGCCTTGTTTTCCTTTTTTCCTGGGGGTCCTGTTTCCAGGGCTGCCTTTTCTGTGTCTGTAGATGCTTTACTCCTTCCCTGCAGCCTGTGCTGCCTGTAGGCAGCTCCACAGTCTGTTACTTCTGTTGTACAGTTTTCGGCAGACATTCCCTAGGATGCATCAGCCGTATTTGAGTGTTGGTCTCATTCCTGTAGAGAAGCTTAATGTAGCCTGATGAAAAGCAGTGGTTCCCATGAGCATCCATGGGGCTTTACCAGCATCTTTCCTTTACCTCACTGTGATAAAATAAGGACTATTCAAGTGTGTAAGGTGTGCAATTATCTGATATGTTAACTGTTTAATAGTATATATCTCTTAACAAATGAAAATGGACCTCCTGAAGACTGCCTGAGACCAATGTAAATTGTATATAAAATACGTAATTGCCTTTCCCTAGAGCATGACTTAGTCCCAGATGAGAGGGCTGAAAGCCCTCTGCTGTAAGGCCAGGCTGAGAGTGTTGGGGTTGTTCAGCCTGAAGAAAAGAAGGCTCCAGGGAGACCTTCTTGTGTCCTTTCAGTACTTCAAGGGTTCTGCCGGAAAGATGGGAATAGACTTTTTATCAGTGCCTGAAAGGGGGTGATGGTTTCAAACTAAAAGAGGGAGATTGAGACTGGAGAGAAGGAAGACAGTTTTGACCCTGAGAGTGGTGAGACCATGGCTCAAGGTGCCAGGTGTTTGATGTCCCATCCCTGGAACCATGATGAGGTTGGCCGGGGCTCTGAGCAGCCTGCTCTAATTGCAGATGTCCCTGCTCCCTGCAGGGGGTTGGACTAGATGACCTTGAAAGGTCCCTTTCAATCCAAACCATTCCATAATTCCCTGATAGTCAAGGAAGACAGCAAGGAATTTGCTTCCAATCTTCCCTGCCACTGCCTGTGTCTACAGTCTAAATGTGTGTATTATAAAACATTTGAAATCAAGCTTTACACCAAAATTGAGGGGAGCAGGAAGGCAGCACAGTATGTTCTGTGAAATGACCATGAGGGTTAACAGACTTCTGATCATGACATATTCCAAATTGCTCTACCTGATCGTATGAATTTTGGAGTGCCTCCACCCCCCCACCCCTTCATAACGGCTGTCATTTCCTGGAAAGGGCACATTTGATCAAATATCTGTTACTCTCCTGCTGAACAGAGCTTGCAAATTACTTATGATTCTGGCAAAAGAACTTTAATTTTGTGCCAGTGGGAGATTTCAGGTTAATTAAATAGTCTCATTGCTTCTGTGTTTCACCAAGTAACTGCTCTTGGCTGAGACATAGAAACTTACAACTTGAGGCCCTAATACTGTCTTGACCTAAGCTTCATCAGGCCAAATGAAAGTTCCCAAGTTTCTGAGTAAGTTCTGATGCTCGTCTTAAAAAACTCTATGGCTACACTAAGACAACAGTTTGCTCCAGGCAGTGAAAGAAATGCCTTGATGCTTACAGCCTTTGTTAGGCTTTAATCAGATGTCTGAAAATGTGAGAAAAGCAGGAAAATCCCACTGCCGAAGCACATGTCATTTAAATCAGGAGCCCAGTCTCACCTATGATGGTAGGTGAATCAAAGAGAAAGGCTAGGAAATCCCTGAGCGAAAGGTAGAAAATCCAGAGCAAGATTTTACCTCCAGGCAGGGTGTGTTTTTTATCTGCACGCAGACTCCTGAAGAGGAGATGGGTACTGGGGGAAAAAAAAAAAATAGACTTGGTGTGGCCAGAACTGCAATCAAATTCAGTCATGTCTACTCATTATCAGAGGTGCTCTATTACAGTTTGCCTTTCACTTATGAAATGAGGCTCAAATATGATAGGACTTCATGCAGGTAACACATATCAGGTAGCACCCTGGCGATAGCCACAGGCCTTGGACATAGGTTTTGTAGGAAGAATTGCCACTGCCAATGGCTGCACTCAGCTATCTGCTTAGGAATGAAGATCTTCTTGTTTTTTCTGTGGGTTTGGTTTTGTTTTGTTTTTTTTGGTGATAATGAAAATATAATATATATAAATTAAAGTAAATAATGAACATAGGAAGTATAGGGGGTGTCTTCCTTGGCCTTTGTGAAGGGTTAGGGCTAGTCTGGGCACTACATCAGTAACAGATGTTCTCCATTCGCAAAGGAGATGAGAAAAGGAATTATGGAGAGACACTTATGGCTTGCAAAAGAAAATTAAAACAGTTTTATGAAAGTGCTACAAATGAAATGCAATATATACAAATATATAGAAAAATAGTATCAAATCCAATCCCTCTGATGACAATGACATCACTGTCACCACTGCTGCTGTGGAGCAGAAACTGAGAAGTCTCAGCCTGGACTCAGAGGCAGATGGGAACTGGATCCATGAGCTGGATTCAGGAACTGGGTTCAGGAACACACAGATTGGGATCAAAGGCAGAACAGGCAGAGTCCTCCTTGATTGTCAGCCATTGAATAAGAGGTTTGACCCTCATGATCCCTCAGATTTATACTGAACATACTGTACATGGGATGGAATCCCTTGCTGGTCAGTTTGGGGTCAGCTGTCCTAGCCGCTCCTCCCTGCAGGTGTCACCTCTTACTGCACCCCAGCGTGGGGCACAAGATTAAGCAGTAACCTTGGACTGCACAGGAGCAAGGATCAGCAAGAGCCTTTCTGCACAAAGCAACCCTTGGTAGTGATTCTAAACATGAACCATTACCACTGCTGGAAGCAGAGACTGTGAAAATCTACGTTAACTTCACACAGTGCTATTAGTTAGAAAAGACTGAGGTGGAAAGTGATATCACTGACAAGAATCAGTTATATTCCAGCTCCAACCAAGACAGCCATCCACCTGTGGAAGGGATGAATAAGATAGGCCATTGCTCACCAACATATGTGTTTCATTGCTCTTAAATATCACTGAGAATTCCTCATTTCTGTGGTATGATCCAAGTAACACATCCTTACATTTCCATTAGTTCATCATCAAAATTTGTCCTAGGGTCCTACCTCAGTTCCTTGAGCATCTTATTTATTTATTTATTTATTATTTTATTTTATTTTTAAAAAGCCCAAGTCATTCTTTTCATAGAAATAAGATGCATTGTTCCCCAACATAAACATGTGGTAGGAAATGACGATGGTCAGCCAGATCTGCTGATTCACCCTCACTGGTGTCATTCTTGCAGTGTTAGGCTGTTTCAGACACAGCTGGAACTGGCAAAAGCTTTAGCTGAAAATTGCCATCAGGGTGGCTGTAAACTTCCAGCTTCCAGATTTGTACAAAAGACTCTGAATTTCTTTAGGTTTTTGCTTCTGTTAAATGACCATGATTAAAAAATAATTTGATGCAATTTTTAATAAAGACTTCTTAAACATCAGCTCATGTCAAACCTTCTGCCTTTTCATTTTCTGTGAAAGTCCATGAAATTACAGGGAAGGAATCCCTGGCCAAAGTTTTACAGTAAAATTTTAGTGTTCCTCTCTGCCCTGTGCAGTGATGTTCTGATGGATATTGGAGTCTGGGCAAGTTAGAGTGAGGCCAGGAGAGACGGCAAGGGTCAGGACTGGGGACTCTGAGAGCCACATTTGCATGGCAGGGAGTCTGGAGCAAGAAGAAAGTCAGGAAGCATTTGGGAGACCAAAGATTGTCATTTTTATGGGACAGTTAGAGGTTTTGTGGATAGGATAGGCTTGGGTACAAGCAAAGAGGAAATTAGATGACTGAGGGACTCTGGGATGGGAGAGGTGTGTAAGATCTCAGTGCTTATTGGTGATCTATAGGTGATACTGAAACAGTATCCTCTGCTTCCCACCCCATATGGTACGCTGGCTATCCAATCCATATATACTGTTAGAAATACAATAATGACATGTGAGGAGAGGACTCTGTACCTGTTTTTATCTCTCAGTTCAGATCTTCACATCCATAAACTAGATCCACTGCTTAAACTGGAATCTTTACCATCTGCACCCAACAGTTACCCCTGAAGTCACTCATCTCCTCTCTGGGTCTGCAGTGGGCTAATAGGAAGCAGAATTCATGTCGAGAGATGTGGCTGGTTTGTCTGAAGATCCAATATCAAACTCTTAAAAGTTTGTGATGGAATTTAGTATACTGTCCTGGTTTGGGTGAAAACAGGACTAATTCTGTTCAGTGATTTTACCTTTCAGCTCAGTACTTTTAATTAACAGCACTTTCTGAAGTTAGCAGCATGTTTTTGCAGTGCCTGCTGCCAGCAGTGATAATGGCCCATGTTTAGAGTTACTACCAAGAACTGGTATGCAGACCAAGGCCACTGCTGGACGGTGTGTACCACACAGCGGGGTGTAGAAAGGAAAAGACTGCACCTAGGAAGGAGTGGACAGGGCAGATGACCCCCAGCTGATCAACGAGGTATTCCATCCCATAGACGTCATATTCTGTAGCAAGGATCTAGTCAGAAGCAAGAAGAGGGATCCAAGGAGGGTCTATTGGGCTTTTACCCAGGCTCTTCTCCCCTCTTGGACTGCTTCCCCGGAACATCCAAGGAGGACTCTGTCCATTCTGCCTTTGATCCCATGTTCCTGAATCCGGTACCAGAATCCAGCTCCTGAACACAGCTCCCATCTGCTGGGGGGCCCGGTCTGGGACCCCCGGTGCCTGCACTACAACATCAGTGGTGACGGTGATGTAATTACCATCGGGGCGGTTGGGTTCAGTACTGGTTTTGTATATATTTGTACATATTCTATTTTATTTTTATTAATCATTAAAGCTGTTCTAGTTTCCTTTTCTGATCACTAAGTCTCTCTCCGTTATTCCTTTTCTCTTCCCCTTTGGGGAGGGAGGGGGGTTAACAGAGAGCATCTGTTAGGTCTTAGGGGCTGCCCTGACCCTAAACCACAACACATATGTAGCTGTCTAAAGGTTTTGGATCACCTTTTGTAACCCCGGTTGAAGGAGATTAATGAAACAAGAGCAACTGCAGAATATAAGAAAAATGTTGCCAAGATATCCAGAGGAAGCTCTGTCTGTAACAGTTGCCACCAGCATTATTTTATTCTAATTCAGAAAAAATCACATTTTAATTAATAAGACAAAATTAAGATTTTTGGACTAAAATAATAATGGTAAGAGAAAACCAGGTGCTGTTCTGAGTAATGCAGATGAAAAGAGGATATAACTGGAAATGGGAAGGAAACTAAACAGAATAGACATCCCTGGCAAACAAACCTTGTTCTACCTTTTCCAGTACAAAGATAATAATAATAGTAACAGTATATGTTGTATTCAATTTTTGTAGTTTATTTGCTTATAATGAGAAAAGAGATGGGAAGGACTCTGAAACAAGAAAAAAGACTGCAGGCTATTTCTTTCCTTGTCTTTCTCTCTGTCTCCTGAAGAAAACAAAATAAAAATAAAATCTCCATATTGTGTGTCTCTGCCAGCTGTTCACCTCTTCCCATAACAAAGCCCTTTCATTAGCGACTGTGTCTTTCCTGGCACAGTGGCTGCACCTCATGAAAGCAGCAAGCAGAACGAGAGGTTCTCTCACTTGACTACTCCATAGGGTCTGTGGCATTAAGACCTGCCGTGCCTGAGTGCTCATTAATATCGCATCTTTAGGGCAGCACAGCTCATGGCTGGCAGGTGACAAAATTGTTGGAGGTGTGTGCTGGAGCTGGAGCCAAGAAACAGAGGGGGACAGGTGGAGGTCGGTAAATAAGGACACTTGGAGTCTGTCTGTGTGATTCAAAAGCTGTTTCCTGCCAAGGAGCAAGCTGAGCCCATGCACATGTTGTCCCTGCATTGAGCAGCAGGTAACTGAAGCTTGCTCTGATTTTGTGCACTGTGATCAAAAGGAGTGAATCATAGAATCATTTCAGTTGAAAGAGACCTTTAAGATTGAGTCCAACCATTAACCTCTCACTGTCAGGTCAACATTTAACCACATCCCTCAGCAACCACATCTACATGGCTTTTAAACCCCTCCAGGGATGGGGACTTCACTACCGACCTGGGCAGCCTGGTACAGGTCCTCACAACACTTCTGGGAAAGACTTTTCTCCTAATATTCAACCTAAACCTCTCCTGGTGAAACTTGAGGCCATTTCAGCTTGTCCTATCACTTGTTCCTTGGGAGAAGAGACCAACCCCACCTGGTTCCAACCTCCTTCCAAGGATTTGAGAGAAAGTTTCCACTGAGCCTCATTTTCTCCAGGCTGAACAACCCCAGGTCCTTCAGCCACTCCTCTCCAGACTTCTGCTCCAGACCCTTCCCCAGCTTTGTTGCCCTTCTGTAGACAAGCTCCAGCACCCCAGTGCCCTTCTTGAAGTGAGGGGCCCAAAACTGAACCCCATATTTGAGGTGTGGCTTCACCAGTGCTGAGTACAGGGTGACCAGTCATGGTCAGATAATAATTTGGTTGGTTTTCACTGGACAGTTCACAAAATATGCAAAGGCCCTGAGGTCATCCGATTTCTGACCATTGTAATTTGTAGAAATTTACTGCCACTGTAGAAATTTCCCATCTACCCACTTTGTCCCATTGCCTGTGGCCTGTACTGCATCACTCCTGCATACAGCATCCCTCTTCTCACTGAGACCTGCTCCTAAATCTGCCCATTTTTAAAGATCAGTTGTAGGCCTGACCTTCAGACAAAACCCTCAGTGATTTTCAGACTTGTGAACAGCACTGTCTGAATATGCCAACCTTGTTTTTCCCTAAACCTTATTGCATTTATCTGGCTCAAGGACAACTGAGTATCTGTAATCCCAGTTTTCTACTGTAGCATTTCATAGAAGTTTGCTCTGGCAGCTGGATTAACGTTTTACTTCATATTTTTATGCTTTGGCATCTACCCCTGCTAATTGTTAAAAGTCAAGATTGACTTTTGATTTGAAGTGCAGAAGAGTCCAGTACTGATTTTCTTCTTGATGACTGCCTTAAGAAATCTGCTCTATTAGGTCAATATGACTTATGGGCCATTTCAGTTGCATAGTGTTTGGCTGTTTTGTTGTTGGTTTTTGTTTTTTTCTTCCATTGATGTAGATGGCATGTGTGGCAATGAAGAACTCAACCTGATCTGTATAACAGGCTTGGTAGGTTTATTAAACCAATATTATCAAACAATATGATTTTTTATGCAAGTCCATTAATGAAGTATGTGTATTAGCCTTGTTTATAGATAGCATTGTTTGGTGTGTCACAGATCATTATCTTCATAACCAAAATGTTTATTAGAGACATGGAATCAATGAAATGTTTTTCTTAAAACTGGCAAAGTTTCACTGGCACAGTGAAATTTTGTTCTGTCTTAATGGGAGTATTTACGGTCAAGCCAGTCTCTGAGGACATTCAGTAAGGAGACTGTAAAGGTCTTTCCAGTAAAGTGGCTAAATAGCATCAGTTCTTCAGAAAAGGATCTGGGAATTGCAGTGGATGATGCTCTTTAAAAAAGGAAAACATTACATGTAGATCTTGAAATAGGAGAATTACTCCTAAGATAAGTGGCATAAGACACTGCTGCATTTAGTTACAGTTGTTGAGCACCACACTTCAAGAAAGGTGAGAGCTAATCAGAGGAGTCCAGAGGCAGAGAACAAGAGTACAGGTTTAGAAATCATGACCTACAAAAGGTAGGAAAGATTGAGTTAATTATGTTGGCGCACTTCTGAGAAGTAAAGAGATAAGGGAGATACGATACTCCAATCTTCCACTACGACTACTGCTGCTGAGTAGTTTCTTTGCCATGCCAGGGCAAAAAGTTAATTGGCTTCAATGACAGCAAGGGAAATTTGAGGCTAATCATAAGGTTAAATTAGGCTTATCATAAGATTTCTAATAGTTTGAAACAGGTGTTGGGATAGATTGTCTGAAAAGGTTATATAATCTCTGTCGCTGGATGTTTTTAAAGCCAAAGAATATATATCCAAGAGGAATTCAGCAGAGGTGCAGGTGGTCCTCCCTGGCACAGGGAGATGATTTTGTATCTCTTCTTCAGTATTTCCATGCATCTCATTCTGCAGCTAATACATACTTTTTGTATGTACAAGTATCATGTGTATTTCTCCTTTTTCACACCCCATTTTTCACACGTAGTTTTTCTTTGTGCTTGATGAACTTGCTCAGACATCATTTCACTTAAACATCACTCCCAGTGATCTTTTCATAAAGGCTTTTTCTGGGCACAGGAGTTGATCTGTCCAGATATTTGTGAAGAATACAGAAACTTTATGTTGGGATTTTGGAGGAGAGCTCTGGCTTTGTCTTTGTTGACCCTATATCATTGGTTCTACCGTAATAAAATAAGTAAATGCAGATTGAAGAATCAGTCATATTGCCATCTTTATGAAACGGAGTTTTGCCTAAGTAATAAAATGAATCTTATCTTATGATGACAGAAAACAATATGTTAATGTCTCCTGGTTACTTGTAAGTTACTGAGCTATTTGGAATATCTTTTCTATATATTTGTCTTTTTTTAATTGATTAAAGTTTTCTTTCTCTGAGCACAAAACCTAAAATATTCAGTTGTAATAACAAATTTCCTGATGACATGAAAATGTTATTAAACAACTTCAATAACCACTAGAAGCATAAATGGAATATAGGAGAAACATTCCTTTACAAAAGTCAATCAGAGGTAGGGTTTTGATACCATTTGACAAATCTATCTTGTTTCTAAAGCATGATGTAAGTTAATATTGATTGGCATTTTAAAACCTAGCTTGTTGTCTTCTTTGTTCCACAAAGCTGCCAGCACTGTCATCCTCAAGTTTTATTTTTTACAGTGCTCTCAGACCACTGAGGCTACTGGAGCACGTTAGGGCAGGTAATAATACAAGTAGCTGATAAATAAAAGCTATCAAATATCAGCAAGGGAGAATGAAGGGGAACAGTAAAATCTCTACCTGTGTCTAGGCTATGAACATAATAAGAGTACTAATTAAAATTTACTTAAATAAAAATACCCATAATAACAGCACCAATTAGTTTTTTCTGTAACATGCTGAATAACATCTGTCAAGTATTTAATTTAGGATTTTGCTATCTGACATAAATTCCAAAATTAAAGAAAAAACACCCCAACAACATTGCTGCCCATCACTTTTATTTTCAAGTGTGAAATTTTACCTCAGTACTCTTAAATAAAAGCATTTATCTTTTGGCACTTCCTTTTTTTTCACTGAGGTCTCAGGTGCTTCCACCTGGAAGCGTCCTCAGTGTGTGGTTCTATGAGTAGGGAAGTTCTGCTAGACCTTTTTTGTTGTTCTCCTATCACAGTATCTCTGATTCACACACATCTGGAGACCTTGTGACTTAGACCCTTGGATTTACAGGCAGAGGGGTGTGAAAGATACTTCCAGTACAGCATTTCACGAGATGTAATTCTGTAATGAGCATCTCTAATGGCAGGAGGGCAACAGGAGCAGAATTTGGTCCAAAATGCCAGAAGGACAACAGATCTCCAGATTCTGCAGTATCACTTCCCTAGCAACCCACAAATAAATAACTAGGGATGATGCTAAAAATGTTGCAGCCCTGGATGTGGACCTGTAGAAATGCAGGAACTGGACTACTTCTCAGCCCTGAGTTGAAATCCTTTGTTTCATGGGCAAAATAAAAGATTCACAGATAAAGCCTTATCTGCCTCATCCTGTCAAATGTCTTGATATATTCGACACACTCCTACAAAATGCTCAAAATGTACATGAGTTGAATTCTTGTTGTTCAAGGGAAGGTTGTTCAGCTGGAAAAATTCTTGACTGGCAGAACCTCAGGAGGTCATGCATCATGTTACTGTCTGGCCAAGACAGCCTCAGCCTTCTTCCTCCACAGATCCATTTATCCATTCTTTTTTTTTTTTTTTTTCCCCATCCATCAGGACAATTTACTTCTTAGACAAGTAAGATGCAGGAATGTTACACTTCCCTGTGCAATGTGAAGGCTTTATTAGCACATGTACTTTACATTGTCTGCTGATTAATGGGGCAAACAACCCTAAACTCCATATGGACACAAAGTTTATATTACTTTACTGCCCTCAGAGAAACATCCTCCTAAATGAAGAATATCAGAACATGATCTGTGCATGCATAACGTGTTTTAATTAAAAGGCACAATGTATTAACAGTGCTTCCACCCACGTGCTCTTCCTTTGACGGAGAGGAGCTGCTATCTCAGCAGATGGTCCTGTGAACGCAGTTTGCGCTTGCTTCGCCAAGAGTCATGAAGCTCAGCTCTGTACCCTTGTCCCGCCTGAGTTGTCTTGCTAAAGCATACTGGGGCTGCAGGAGTCGATCTGTAACAGTCAGCTGTGGTCCATGGTCAAATGGATGTGAAAATGTTGAGGTATTTTCCTGCTTAAGGGAACTTTTAAACACCCCCCATCATTTGGTCTGGGTGCTTAATCCTGTTTAAATAACAACATGTCAAACATACCTCAGCATCAGCTAGCAGGTGTCCCTGCTGAGATTCTCAGCTTTAAGTTTTCCTTCATTTCAGTGCAAGAATTTTTCTCAAATATTGACTTTTAATTCTGAAGGTTACTGATGATGTACTCATCCACGTAAGTTGTTCAGACTACCTAAGGAAAAGAGGCTCATTAAGAAGATGAATGCATTTATCAAGCAAATCGTCTAGCTGACTAAAATTTAGGGTTTACTGGTAAGAAATTAAGCTTCAATAAATTCACATTCTCCTGTAATTACACATGCAAACATGTGTGAGTCCTTTTATTTCAGTTTCTCAAAGAAGTAGGTCTAATTTATGATGTTTACATGGCAATGCATGTGTATTGGCACTAAACAGGCTTCAATCTTAATGTTCATATCCCAAAAGAAAAAAAAAATTCTTATTTAATAACAATGAGAAAGCTACAGAATCTATTGTAAACAATTGTCTGACAGTACGTAATGTTGCACTTCTAGCTACAGGCAAGCCAGTTAGTGCAAGTATGAGAAAGGATGAACTTCAATCAGCTCTACTTCATCCTTTTGCTGTTGGTTGTTCTCAAAGCTGCAGAAGAAAGAACTGGATTTCTAGATCAGACAAAATGACCTTCACTGGCCATTGTGGCTTAGACAATACTGAGTCACAACTTCTTTCAGGACACCAGTTTCATGATTTAATAATTGGGACTTCTACGGTTGAGCTAAAAATAGAGGCTGTGCTCGAGCCATTAGTCTAGCTCTGTATTTCTCAGGGACCAACAGTCCATGGGTGCTGTGAAAGATGATGGGGTTTTGTTTCTTTGTTCTTTTATAAAAAACTAAAATAGGTACAAAAAACTAATCCAAACCAAACAAATAAACGAACCCATTGCTTTGTGTACAGAGAATTTAAAAATACTCAAAGCAGTAAGAAAATGGGATGAATGTAAAATAGTTAAAGATGTTTCTGTGCTACTGATATTTGTAAAGACAGCTCTGGCAGTGTTTAAAATGCTTGTAAATCTTTCATCTGAATATTTCACAATCATAACAAAAAATTAAAATGTGCTGAACCTTTTATTTTTGTTAACTTAAGCCCAGAATAACCATTAGATGTATTAACTGTTTCGTGCTCGTTAGTCAAATACATACTCTGCCAAGCTCTCATACATTTTGGATGTTTCTTTGTTTTTTTTTTTTTATAGATGTGTTTATTTGCAATGTTCACCACAGTGGTCACAGTGGTCACATCAGTCTCTGGCTTCCTGAACTGTTTGGCATTCAGGACATGTGATCTTTTCCTTGGTAACTTGACTACTTTCTGATCAGCCAGCTGAAATGCTTATAGCAAAAGATAATTAAAATAACAAATGTCAAACTGAATAGCAAATAATGACTATTGAACCATTGTCCATGCAGGTAGAGTTGTCTTTACATGAGGATACATGTATTAGTATAAATTGACTGTGGCCAAGGAGTTGTGCAAACAGGTTGTTTGCATGAACACTTGTAGTTGGGAAACGAGAAGGGGCATGAAAACTGCTGAAATAGGTACTGTGTGTTTGAGTAATATGAAGGTTCTCAGGACAGCTCAGGTTGTCACTTTTACTCCTGTAGGTCAATATGTGGTCACTTTAGTCTGGAAATCAACTGGAGGTTTGCCAGTTCAAACAGGAATGAAAACAGTTTTCATAATAACATTTAGTCATTATCAGTCTTAATATTGCAGGATTGCATTTGTCATCTGTTTCAATTAGATCCTTTCAATATCTATTTTAGTAAATGTTATTTAGATGGACAGAATTATATTCGGATGGGAAATGTATTCAGTCCTACTATTTAGATATAATACTGTAACATTTTTATATTAATATATACATTCATGTGATGTATGAATTCATAATGAATAACAATTTTCCAAATCAGAATGTATCTTTTGATAATCTGAAAATAATGAAAATGCTGCATTTGGCTTCAGATCCTTCTTTTCATAATCTGCCTTGCAAAATCATGTTGCTTATTTCAGTTGTTTCAGTACCTAATTGCAAAACCAAGGTGGGAAATGCCCAAGAAAAAAAATATGATGGGATTGAGGTGCTCAGTGAGGCAAAGAAGTGCGTGGTGCTAGAGAAATGAATTCCACCAGAGCAATTTGAAGGAAATGTAGGGCCGTGAATATCATTTTTCTAAGAACAGGCCATTGGGCAGAAAGAGAGGGAGAAATGGTTCAGCTAGAAACAAGTGGATTACAGCTTGCCCTGGCTTTGGGTTTGATTTCTGTCCTCAGTTCATCTGCCTCTATTTAGAGTTTTGTGGGATTTTTTTTTTTTT
>VWZY01008309.1:5190-45218 GCA_013399075.1 Chloroceryle aenea
CGGACGGAGGGTGGTCGTGAGTAAAAGGACCGACTCAGGCTCTCCTTACCGCCTGAGAGTAGGCCAGAGCGCGGCGGCCGGGGACTGCGGCTTCTTCTTTACTCTGTGCTGTGCCCGTCTGCTGAGCTCCGTAGGGAAGCTGGGGCCTCTTTCCTTAAGCTACATCTTAGAACGGGGATACGGCTTGTAACGCTGTAAGGGAGAAGAGGGTTTTCCTGCGGCTGGTATGGATAACGCTATCAGGATCAGCCTCATCCCCCCCAAAGCTTTCCTCAGGGAGCACTGTACAGCGCGTGAAGGTCCCAAGGAAGGCAGCTAGAACACAGCAAAGAGTTGTAGAAAAATAATTGTGATTACTCATAGGAGGTGAAAACATACAGAATTCTTTCTCTTGCAGTTTTATAACAAGCACAACCTGTGCTTTGTTAGCACCCCGCTAACAGAGTCTTCATGTTGTCCCATCTAGATGAAACTGGTCTAAGAAGAAGCTGGGGATACTCTGTTTGGGCTGTGCGTTTCCAGTAACCTTTTGACTCTGAAAAAAGCAGACGTGTATCCTTCAGGAAGCAGAGAGGTACAGACTAAATGGATCTAAAGACAGCAGTGTTCAACGCAGCTCGTGATGGCAAACTGCGGCTCCTTTCCAAGTTACTGGCAAGCAAAACAACAGAAGAGGTAGCCCTATTAATGTCAGAGAAAACCAATGGTGCCACACCACTTCTGATGGCAGCCCGTTATGGTCACCTTGACATGGTGGAATACTTGTTGGACCATTGCTCTGCATCAATAGAAGTTGGTGGTTCAGTAAATTTTGATGGTGAGACTATTGAGGGGGCTCCGCCATTATGGGCAGCGTCAGCGGCTGGCCACTTGAAGGTGGTTCAGTGCCTGTTAGATCATGGTGCGTCTGTCAACAATACAACTCTGACAAATTCAACACCACTTAGAGCTGCCTGTTTTGACGGTCACCTAGAAATAGTAAAATATCTTGTGGAGCACAAAGCAGACCTGGAAGTATCAAACCGTCATGGACATACGTGCTTGATGATCTCGTGTTACAAAGGCCACAAAGAAATTGCTCAGTATTTACTTGAAAAAGGAGCTGATGTTAACAGGAAAAGTGTTAAAGGTAAGTATCTTTCTTTCTTTTCTTTTTCTCTTTTCTTTTTCTCTTTTCTTTTTCTCTTTTCTTTTTCTCTTTTCTTTTTCTCTTTTCTTTTTCTCTTTTCTTTTTCTCTTTTCTTTTTCTCTTTTCTTTTTCTCTTTTCTTTTTCTCTTTTCTTTTTCTCTTTTCTTTTTCTCTTTTCTTTTTCTCTTTTCTTTTTCTCTTTTCTTTTTCTCTTTTCTTTTTCTCTTTTCTTTTTCTCTTTTCTTTTTCTCTTTTCTTTTTCTCTTTTCTTTTTCTCTTTTCTTTTTCTCTTTTCTTTTTCTCTTTTCTTTTTCTCTTTTCTTTTTCTCTTTTCTTTTTCTCTTTTCTTTTTCTCTTTTCTTTTTCTCTTTTCTTTTTCTCTTTTCTTTTTCTCTTTTCTTTTTCTCTTTTCTTTTTCTCTTTTCTTTTTCTCTTTTCTTTTTCTCTTTTCTTTTTCTCTTTTCTTTTTCTCTTTTCTTTTTCTCTTTTCTTTTTCTCTTTTCTTTTTCTCTTTTCTTTTTCTCTTTTCTTTTTCTCTTTTCTTTTTCTCTTTTCTTTTTCTCTTTTCTTTTTCTCTTTTCTTTTTCTCTTTTCTTTTTCTCTTTTCTTTTTCTCTTTTCTTTTTCTCTTTTCTTTTTCTCTTTTCTTTTTCTCTTTTCTTTTTCTCTTTTCTTTTTCTCTTTTCTTTTTCTCTTTTCTTTTTCTCTTTTCTTTTTCTCTTTTCTTTTTCTCTTTTCTTTTTCTCTTTTCTTTTTCTCTTTTCTTTTTCTCTTTTCTTTTTCTCTTTTCTTTTTCTCTTTTCTTTTTCTCTTTTCTTTTTCTCTTTTTTTTCTTTTCGTAATTATGGGTAAAGTTACTCATTTACCCTTCTTTAGGATGCTGACATACAGAGATACTTTTCTGTTCTCCTAAAGTGGATAAGTAAGAGATAAAGTGTATTTAGCTATGTTTTTACTCTTAAGTGTTTTTTTTTTTCCTTGTGTACCCCTTTGCTAACAGTGGTTGTGTAAGTTCTAAATCGATAGATCTTAAGCTTCTAATTCTTAAAAAGACTTAGTCATAGGAAATGTCACACTTAGGGATGTATGAAAAGCTAAGAAACTTGCTGCAACTCCTCTTCGTAGTAGGTTGGTTTAGCAATATACTCAAATATATAAATTTATGTTCTTGTTTTTCATACTGTTTCTTAACAAACCAAATATGCTGTACATAAAGCTGACTTGTGCCAGTAAGGTTAGTATAAGGAAAGATGCATAAAGGAGAAGAATTCTTTGCTGTATTGGAAATTAATAGCCAGTTTGCTCTTCACCCTTCTCTTCCTCCAAATTCTTGAATAATTTTGGACCTTTTGCTTAGTGGTAGTATACAAAAACATGTATTTGGATTAAAGGAATGAAGCTGCAGGTGACTGTGATCCCAGCAGGACACCTAGGGGTGCACAGATCATAAAGGACATCTCTGCCTGTTTACAACTACCCTGGTGTTATTCAAAGTGAAGGAAGATTGCTGTGATCATAATTATGTGGACCTCTTGGTTTAACCACTGAGGGGTTTACTGCATCTGGAACTTGTATATGGTTGTGATATTTGACTGAAAATCATACCAGTTAGGCAGGTTACAGTTCATTTTTATTGCAGTGAGCCAGGGTTGTGTTTTGGTAGCTTATATTTCATATATGTATTGTTAATCTGCTAATAAACGTTTTTGTAGCATAATACTTCCACTGCCTGTTTCAGGCTAATTACACTTGCAACAGTATACTATACAGTTATTTCTGTTAAAGTATACTTTGTGTCTAGATTATTGTATGATACTGGTAAATGCCAAATATGAGAGTAATCTTTGGAAAAGCTGTTTAGTTAAATACACATTTTTTCAGCAAATTATGCAGATATGTGGGTAAAGAAAGCTAAACTACAGATTTGTCATAAAGGTGGGCAGAGCAAAATAAATCTTTGTAAGGATTTAAGGTCGCTTATGAATCATCATGGACTTGTGATAGAATAAAATCGTCATTTTTCTAGACAGGTTTTTTTGGAATAACAAGCTAAAGTGTATACTGTCTTTTAGTTTTAAACCTATCCCTGTTTATGATAGGTATGAACAGAGCAGTGCTGTTAAATAGCTGATTTAATAGCGGAAAAAAATGCATCTCTGCAGCTCTTTTGCCCCTTCATTTTGTGTTGGTGGAGTAGCTTTTACTTTACTGATCCTTATTATTCATTTCACTAGTGCCTTGGTGTTATTTGTCTTTGTTTAAATGACTGAGCGGCAGCCACAAACTGAGGATTTTCTCAGAGCTCTCAGTTTCTCTATTAGCTTAACTCCTTCCTCACTCCGTTTCTTTACTTTGTGTGACTCACAGCTAGTAAAGGCTCATAAGGTATAAGTGATACTTACCTAAACTGAACGAAAAAAATTAAGTTGGGTATATTTTAGCTGATTAAAATTCATTTTAGACTTTGAACTGTTGTGTGAAAAAAATGGATGTGTGTACAGAAAAGGTACCTGTTGGACAAGTATGTGGAGTATGTTTTTCTATGTAGAAATCCTCTGAATGCTTTTTGGCATCCTAAAGCTGTCTGATCTCTGAATACTGCTCAATATCTATTCATTTCAGGATTATTGTTTCCAACAGGATTAATTGTCAAGTTCCACTTCAAAATCTCCGTATTATCAGTTTGTACTCCTCTCTGCTGTGAACTTAACAGTTGACAGTGTTGCTGTGCTTGTAGTAGGGAAATAGAACCTGAGTGCTCTGCTCATGAGTAGTAAATGTTGTATCTCAATTCTTTTTAGATAGGCTCGTTCCTGGGCCATGTTTGGAGAAGGCTGCTCTTCTGTGGAAGATGTAAAAGTTTTAGCTACTGTAAATTTTGTTGTATTTAGAATTCCAATGCTCCTTTTAAGAACAAAACTATATAACTTCAGTGGAGGTGCTGTGTGGGAGATTGCTATAGATACTTTTATAGATACTGTCTGGGTGATAGCTGAGGCGAAGTATAAAAGAGCAGGTGAAAACGTGGAGAAATCCTTCTTCTAAAATAGAGTCAGAATCCCACAAATGTGTTCCGCACTACAGAAGTTCAGAATGCAGAGGCTCTTGAAATAGAGTTGTGAAAGTGCAAAAGTACAGCTAGGACATGATTAAGAGGTTCATAAAAACTTGAGAGTCAGGTAGGATGTGGCACCTAGGTAAAGTGTAGGTCTGGCTCTGTCTCACAGGAGATGATGGTGGTGAAGGAGGTAACAGTATGTTTGGGGTAGATAAGTGCTATATTGTGAAAGATGGCCAATGGTACTGAATTTAAAGTATGAGCCTTTAGTTCTCTGTGTTTTTACTGTTTTGCAGATCTGAAATTTCACAGTTTCCCCAAGGTCTTATGAAGCACATAGATAATGGAAATGTAAACAAAGAATTTTTTAAAAAATGTTTTAGGTTAGATAAAAACTGTTGGGGGGGGAACTGATAACTGGGGTAAGAAGGGTGTAGTGTTTTGTTGTTTTTTTTTTTTTTTTTTTTTTTTTTTTTTTTTTTTTTTTTTTTTAGTGTTTTTTCTTTTTGAAGAAAATCAAAAAGTAGCCAAAGCAACACTTAAAGTGAGTGAGTTCACCACTGTCTTTCTAAATCAGAGGCTTCTCCTGGTTTAAGAAACTGCAGATTAAAAATAACAAAGGTTTTATGCTGCTCTTAAAAGGAGGACTGGTATGGATAATGCTGGTGTGTCAGAAACCTGAGGTTTTTTTCAGGAAGAGGTAGGACCTTAGAACTAAACCACAAGTGAAGCGCAGCCCAACCTTTGTGCTGGATGAGGAGGATGTTCTGTGTGTCAGCTGCATGCAGTTTTCTCTTCTGCTGCACTGCAAAGCCTGCCAGTGATCAGTTGACAGAGTGGTGCTTTCTTACCATTTTCAGAATAGACCTCCAGATTCTTGAATGTAGCATTTCACCAGCGTGTTTCTGTGCACAGTCTTTGTCTGCTATGTGTAGGAAGGGAAATGCTTACTCCTCTAATTCAAGTGCTAGCAGCCTTTGAACTTTCACATGACAGATTTGGACGCTTGTGGGAATATACCTGGGGCTGTGTTTGTTGGATTTCATACTTGAAGTACTTCATATGATGTAAAATTATTTTGCACGCAGACTGTTTTAAAGGGATCTTACACATCTGTTCCAACTCCAGAAAGGACACATAGATCTTGAATTTTAAAATTTGAAATGCACCTTTTGATAATTTGTGTTATACTTTATCCTCCACCAGACTTGCTGAAGTAACAGAGATTCATTCCCTTCCTTTCAGTGATTAACAAGTTAAATTATAGGTAAAGGACACAGGTGCTGATAGCCAAGATGGTCTGAATGTAATAGCACAAGGATTAAGAACTCTTTTCTATATCTACTTGAAAGGCAGATATTTTTTCTGAACATGATTTGTAAGTCATTCTATTACTCAGCTGCTTGCTATGTGGTCTTTCTCTTCAAAGTGCTATTTGTGGTGGTTTTTTACTAGTGTTTTTCACTCTCTGTCCCTCTGCTGTAGCTATCAGACGTGGGGGCTAGCCAAAAGACTAATTTTTTCTTTCTCAGTAGTACAAAATTTCGTAAGAACTGCTGGACTAGTCATTCTTTTAGGTGTCTCTTGAGATCTGCTCAGGAATGTTTAGTTGCAAGCCCTGATTCTTTGTCATTTATGATACTTCATACTACCATAGCAGTTGGAGGGACTTCTGGATTTTGAAAGTGCAAATTAACACTATGATTCAAAGTCTTGTTCTTAAATTCCACTGGCATAATATTTAATTAGAGTAGATTTGTTAAAGAATATGGAGGACAAGGGTTGTTGATCTTGCTTCCTCATTTTGGAAGTACACAGACCTCACTTTCTGTGGGTACTGTATCAAAGTTACACATACAGTAACATTGGCCCTCAGTAACACTCGCCCTTGGTAATAGTGCTATTTCAGTATTGACATTTATGTGGTGTACCGGAAAGTATAATACTCAAACGTGCTGGTAAGGGAAAAAAAGTCTCTTTCAGACTTGACAGACACAGAAATAGAGGGATTAGAGAGATTCACACTCTGGTCTATGATCAGTGGGGTTTAGTATGTGTAAATAGTTATTAATTCTTTTGCAATGAACATTAAGGAGTCTGTCAGATTTGTTCTCTTCTGAGGTGGCGGACATGAACCAAAGAAAAAAGCCTGTCTTTTTTTCCTGTCTTCCCCACCCCGTGAATACACCCTTGCTCTAAAAGTGTTCTGTGTCCTTTATTGTTTGATTAGGGTTCTTTATTTGGGAAGAGGGTTGAGGTTTCTTTTTGTGTGTGTTTTGGTTTGGTTTTGTTTGTTTGCTTTATTCCTTTTTTTGGTCAGTATGATAGGGTGCAGTGCACTGCATTTTGTAGATATTTTGTGTGTGATGTTATGTGGAAACTGAACTTCAGTAGGAATGTCTGTAAACAAAAAGATGATACAGTTTAAAGAAACAGTTCTTGGTTTTTCAACTAAAAAGGAGTTTATGTTGAAATTACATGATTAACAGCATGCTTTCTATTGGTACATTGTTAAAAGTTCTCATGAAGTACTTTGGTGAACAAGAGAGCATCTATTCTGTTAGTGCATTTAGGAACTAGAATAAAATAACTTGTTGACATTAGCAGCAGTTTTTTTGCAGTTTTTGTTTAATTTCTCCTTGAAGGGAAGACATCTTTACATTTTGTTTGTCATGCATACTAAGCGTAGGGATGTGTAGCTGTTTTCTTCTACAGTGTTCATGTTTGCATGTATGTAGTGAGGAGTTTTTCTTACAGATTAATAAAGTTCTTGGAAGACTTCATTACTAAAGTATTCTGTTAGGGGAAAAAAAATTATGCTCCATGAACAACTTCACTTTCTAGAAAGTGATTAATTTCATCTGTAAGGCTGCAATAATATATTCATGTGGTTAATTTTACATACTCATCAGGCATTTAAATTAAATCTCTTTTATGTTTAAAGACCTTGGATATAAAATCTGATTGATTCTAAATTTTGATACCCAGAACTTGATCAAGCATTTTGTAAGTATTAGGAAGTGGATGTACTTAACTGGTTGCAGATCAAGGCAGCGTACTTTCTGTGTCATTTCTTCATTTTCTTTCATTCCCATGTCACAAGCTACCAATCTATTTTAGGAATTATTTGCTTCTGACATAGAAAGTCATGGCCTCATTATGAACGTATATGTCCACCCCCTACTCCAACAAGCTTTTGCTTGAACTGGGTAGTTGGAAGTATTAGTTCTGTGTGATACATGAAGTGTGTGTAATGTTCCTACCACTTTTAAAGAAGGACTGTAAGAAAAAGAATAAAACATGAAGCTATGGAGTCAACTGACCATACCTTTTTCCTTCATTTGTTCTTGAAAGAAGGACGGGAGGTGATGTTATTCCATTGCTTTGTTTCTGGTTTTAATCAGAGGAAGTCATTAGTTAATTTGAATAATAAAGTTTTATACAGATAGAAGCTGGTTTTAAGCAATATTATATAGTGGCACTTTCTAGAAGAAAAGTACAGTGGCTACCAAAACATTTACAGTATATTTTTTTTCTGTGCAAGAATGATGAGTCTTTTTTGTTGTTGTAATATTAACCATCTTCTATTTCTGATTATATTCCTGTAGATCATTTTGGAATTAAAAAGGGAATAAAAAAATGTAGTGAACCTATTTTGAAATAATCGTTCACATCTTTAAAAAAGTAACTTAATTTTACCAACATCTTAGTATGCATCCCTCAAAAAACTGCTTATAAAAGGAAATTACTTTCAAATTACTCTTACTTAGATACAGCCTTTTTTCTTTGTAATGTAACAGTAGATATAATGTTGATATTTACTTCATTACTAAATAAATAATGTTACAAAAAAAATTAATTGCTAAATTCAGACTGTTTATTCTTATATAGGCAGTATGATGTTTTTTTAAATGAATGCTTTAAATCACAGAATAGTTGATTTGCCATACTTAGTTGAACTGTTGAATTAGAGATTAAGGCCACAGCTATGTTTTCTTTCAAGTTCTTCCTCAAATTTAACACTTGATACTTGCTAGGTGTAGGTGGTTGGTAAACTTCACTATTTCTTAAGGTTTATGGTTTTTATTTAATTTGCCAGCTCTCAAGTGTTTGTCTGCCCATGCCCACTTTTAGTCTCTGGAAACATTTTATTTATTTATTTTTTAATTTTTTTTAACAATATATCTTCCCCACTGATGTACCTATACCATCCAGACAAACTTAAGGTTTGACAGAGGCGCAGCCACTGAGAATTAGTGGTTGTGGCCTTCCTATATGAGTTTGTACATGGCTTAAAATAACTCTGTTTATTTTAACTTTTAAGTTCTGCTACAATTGAAGTAGCTAAAAAATTACACTACTTCTGATACTCTGTCAGCAACAGCTGTTTAAGCATAGGTCAGTAATAGTAAGAAGAAAAAAAAAAAACCTCACCATTTTTTTTTTTAATTATGGATAGCCAGTTGGACAGAGTAGTGAAATTCCTAGGAGTCTTAAGCATATTTCCACATGTTATTCTTAGCTACATTATAAATTAATGACATAGACTGGTGCATGGGACCTGAATTTACCCAGACAATGGCCAGGCTTAACTTGTGTTGTTTTTTCTTTATTAATGTGTCATAGCATATATGTCTGGCAATTGATAAAAGAGTGTCAAGAGCAGCATTATGTGATGATGGTTCTACAATGTGTAACATTAATTGCTGCCACTGATCCTATTGTCAAATCCAGCAAAATGTATTAATAGTTGTGAAGCAATAGTAAGAACTTTGGTGTTACTAATACCTTTTGGCTTATTTGTCTTCAGTATGCTTTTATGGTATGATTCTTAAAAAATACTGACCTGAAGCTAGAACACAGGTGCCAGATTGAGTGGTTCAGAGCTCTACTGTGAGGTATGGGTATATGGACTTGAATACACCCTGAAATGGCTGTATTAACTGGTGGCTCAGCTAACACCCAGATGCATCTGATTTGGCCTTCATCACTGAGTGGAGAAGTGCAAATGGTCTCAGGAACCAGCTAGTTTTCAGTTCTGGATAGGCTGCTGTAGTTGCGTTTTCACTGGGCTTGCTCTAGCGTAGCAGTACTTACAGCTCTGTATGTGTGTTGGTGACTTTGTGTGTTTGTTTGCTTTTGACAGACACGATTCCTGGTTTAGGAATTTAAAGGTCTTGTGTTCCTCAGTGTTGAGGTATCAATGGTTTCCTGGTCTGTGATCTGCCAAACTTTTATTCTACAAAAATTTGGCTAAATCTCTGTTCCTCTGATAAGAAATTTTGTTGGTCTCAACCTACAACTGACACAGACCTCTCTGTTAGTGATAAAATTGCCTAAGGTATTAAAGTTTTAAAATAAATTACCATTGTATGAACTGGATTTAGCTTTGTGAATCTTGATCTAACAGATAATTTCACGTCCCTCTATGTGTCAGTGTCTTTCTTAGCTCGCTTATTAGTAAATGATAGTAAAATCACTGCTGTTGTTTCTGCTCTGCAGAAATGTTTCAAGGAAAAGCGTATTTTGAATGTTAAGTTCACTGTCCATTAATGAAATAATCTGATTTTTCTGTTTGGTTTGGTTTTTTTTAAATGTTTGGAACTTGCACTTACAATACTGGTTTGGGGACAAAATACATTCATATCTCTGCTATGATTTCAAAAAACCTATTAAAATTAAGTCATAAGCTTTCGAAAATAACTTCTTACACATCTTTTGTATGAATTTGGTTAGTATGTCAGATAAATTCTGGTATTTGCTGATACCAGATTCAGGACTCAGTTTGTCTTGAATAATGACTGTTCCTCCTTACCGCTCTTCTGGTTGTTGGAATTGAAAGCAACAGAGTTCTTGAAATGTTCTCTCAGCTCTTCTTCAGATGGTCCACAAGCAAGTTGGAGGGAAAAGCAGCAGACCAGCTTACATGCAAGTTTTGAGGAGTCAAAAATTAGAAGCGAAAGAGTGAGGAGAGGATGATTGCTATCCTAATGGGGAAATCAAGGCAAAATGCCCAGTTCCCATTAGAAAACTTTAATCAAAACAAACCTTGAGTTTCTGTGTACTCCGTCTGCATAACAAACCTTGCAGAAGCACTGGACAAGCATTTTATTGTCTCAGAGGCTTGGCAACAGAAGATAAAAGCAATCTACTGCTGCTAATTCAAAACACAGAGCTCTATATTGTAGATCTGGTTCTGCTGGCGACAAGTGGGTATTCAATTTAGAGACAGTCAGTATGGCTTGGCCAGAGATTTCTGAATTTTACTTCTGTGTTTTTACTTCAACTTTATATCTTCTTACTGTGTCTTCTTACAAAGAAAGTAAGTGTGCAATGAAGTCGCATCTCTAAAAGCTAGAAAATGTCAAAAATATTTGTGTAGACCTACATTAGGTTCTTAGAATTGAAATTATAATGGAACACATTTTCTGTTTCCAAAGTAAATATAAAATATGAATATTTTTTCCTTATGAACATACACATGTACTAAAGATGTTTTGCTTCTGAATTGTCTTAAGACTGTGTAAGCAATATGTTCTTGGGAAAAAGAATGTATTGACAGAAAGACTTCACCTCCGTTTCAGTTTTGATTTCTATACGATGGTCAGCTTTGAAGACAGATCTAAGGCATGTTTTTGATTTGATTTCATACTCTAGTATGAGTGAACTGCACATTGTAGAGATCTGGAAAATCTATTCTGAATAAGACAAGCCAAAAGATTCTAGAGCCTGGGGGGAAAAAAAGAAGCATATGAAGCTAAAAAGAAGCTGTTAGTATTGGTAGACTGTACAAATACACACAGCCAAAACATAAGCTGAAGATTTCAAGAGTATTGTTTTGTTTCCTAATCCTCTGTAGTTTTGTTAGAGACCAGAAATATAACAAAGAAAAAAATTGCATGGTGCATCACTTTCTAGTTGGCATTACATAAAAAATAGCCTACCAAAAAGTGCAACTAAGGAGGCTGCAAGGAACTTCTCTCTTAACTTTTAAAAACTAAACAGGCATAGAACCCTTAGAAAAGGCTTCATTTGAGAATGTGGAAACTTGATGACAGTGTAACAGAAACTGATGATCTCATGGGCAGTTAAATAAATGGAATTTGCAGGGCTAATGATGTAAGAAATCTTAATTGGGGCTGGTGGATTTTTACATGAGCTTTCTGTTAATAATTTACATATTAAAGTAGTGGGAGGCTGAAAAGTTACTATGCCTGAATATGCAGTATTTATAATAAAAATAATTATATGGATATGGATTTAAATTATGTAATTTTAAAAGCACTCAACCACATAGAATGCTTTGTTATGTTGGGAGGGAACCAGGAGAGTTTGTTTCCATCTTTTTCCTCCACTGAAGTGCTCATATTTGAGGTTAAGAAAAATTTTCATCTAGCTGAAGCCTAATAGTTAAATATTTAACCATGTTGTATTATGCTTGCTTTCTAATTTTCTGTAAATAGGGTTTTCAAAGAGTGCTTACTTAGAAATTTCCCCTGGTGTTAGTACTGAAGTGGTTTTTAAAAAAAAGATTGTGCATTGTCATGCTAATGAGAAATATAAATGGTAAGACACTTATAAGATAGATGGCTGTGTGTCATGTTGAAGGCATTTTTTCCTTCATGGCTTTGAGAATCCTAACCAGAGGAGCAGAGGGATTAATGTGGGACTTTGGGATAAAGACCTAAGAAAGCATTAAGTATAGTTTGTGTATATACGTGTGCTTGACAAAATACCCATCTCTCAATGAATACACTGGCAGTCTCAAAGGCTGGGGCTAGGATGAAGGGCTTGTAAGTGATTGTATTTTCTTCTCTATGCAATTACTGCTTCATAACACGTAAATCAGAAAGAGATGGCAGACAGAGAGAGGAAGATGCGTAGTGCAGAGGTAAATAAATCCAGTGATAAGTTAGCCCAGCTTTACTTTTGATACAGATCTCATTATTTTTTAAATATTGCTGGAGGTACAGAAGAAGGGAAAACTGAAACACATGGAGATAACAAGTTTAAGTTGCTGTTTCATACTTAAAAGCAGATACAAAATCCCTTATAGAATAGAATATTTTGGTTGGAAGGGACCTACAATGATCATTTAGTCCTTCTGCCTAACAAATTCAGGGCTGACCAAAAGCTAAAGCAAATTAGGAAGGGCATTGTCTAAAAGCCCCTTAAACACTGACAGGCCTGGGTCGTTGACCACCACACTAGGAAGCCTGCTCCAGTGTTTGACCACCCTCTTGGTAAAGAAATGCTTCACAATGTCCAGTTTAAACCTCTTCTGGCACAGCTTTGAACCATTCCCAGGAGTCCTGTCACAGGATCCCAGAGAGAAGACAAGCACCTCCCTTTCCACTTTGCTTCCTCAGGAAGCTGTAGAAAGCAATGATGTCACCCCTAAAGCCTTCTTTTCTCCAAACTAGACAGATTGAGTGTGTTCAGCCACTCCTCATGGGACATCCCTTTTGTCACTTCCTCCAGCTTTGCTGGCCTTCCTCTGGATCCATTCAAGTGCCTTCACATCCTTCTTAAATTGTGTGGCCGAGAACTGCACGCAGTGCTCCAGGTGTGGCCGCATCAACACTGAACACAACGGGATAATCACCTCTTTTGACTGGCTGGCTGAGCAGTGTTTGATGCACCCCAGGATGGGGTTTGCCCTCTTGGTTGCCAGGGCACACTGCTGGCTCATAGAGACCCAGCTGTGAACCAACACCCCGAGATCCTCTTCTTCAGGACTGCTCTCCAGACACTTCTGTCCCAGTTTGTGCTTGTGCCTAGTGCTACTTCATCCCATGTGCAGAGTCTTGCATTTTTCTTGTTAAATTTCATGCCATGGATGATTGCCTAAATCTACAATCTGTCTAGATCCCTCTGCAATGCCTCTTGTCTCTCAAGAGAGTTAACAGCAACTCCCAGTTTGGTATCATCCGCAAACTTGCTTATCATGCAAATCCTGCATCGAGATCATTGCCAAATGTATTGAACAGAACTGGCCTTAGAATTCAGCCCTGAAGAGCACCACTGGTAATAGGTCTCCAGACAGGAGCCCCATTCACTGCAACCCTTTGAAATCTGCTTGTCAAGCCAGTTCTTCAGATAGTGCACCATAAACCTGCCCATTCCATAGTTGGACAGCTTATGTCTGGAAGGATGCTGTTGGGACAATATCAAAATCCTTACTAAAATCTGGAAGAACTGAATGCTGCACTGCCTTCCCTTCATATGTTAGGTGGATGACCTTATCATAGAAGGATATCAAAGTAGATAGGCAGGACTTGCCCTTTTTGAACCCATGGTGACTCTGCCTGGTGATTGCATTCTTCATTAAATGCTTTCCAATAATATTCAATAGTATGAGATTTTTTCCTGGAACTGAGGTTGGACTAACAGGTCTCTAGCTTCCTGGGTCATCACTCTTGCCCTTCTTAGAACTCTGACTAACATCAGCTAGCTTCTTGTCAGTAGGAGCCTCCCGAGACTCCCAAGTTATTTGATAAATGATCATGAGGGGTCATGCCATAACATCCACTGGCTTCTTCATTACTCTGGGATGAGTCCCACCAGGCCCCATGGACTTAAGAATATTCACCTGATACAGCTAGTTCCTTCAAATTTCAGTATTCAGAAACAAAAATAACTGTTTCCACACTTATGGTCCTCTGACTCTAGAGACTGGGTTCTCTCAGTGTACTAAAGACTGAGGGGAAAAAAACCCACAATACTGAATGTCTCTGCTTCTTTTTCATCCCTATTAAAGTGACTGTCTTCAACAAGTGTCAGTCCAATATTCTCTTTATGTCATGGTTTAGGGTCAGGGAAGCCCACTAAACACTCTCAACCCCTCTTCCTCCCCATAAGGGAAGAGAAAGGGAATAAGGAAGAGAGACTTAAGGATTAGAAAAGGAAACTAGAACAGCTTTAATAAAAATAATCATTAAAAAAAATTGAATATTCAAAACCAGTATCGAACTCAGCCCCCACTATGGTAGTTCTGTCACCATCAGCACCCGTGGAGCAGGCAGAGGGGAAGTCCCAGATTTGGCCCAGTGGCAGATGCCAAGTGTGTTCAGGAGCTGGATTCTATTACTGGATTTGGGAACACACAGATTGGGAGTGAACACAGAACACACAGAGTCCTCCTCAGATGCCACCCATTGAAGAAGTGAGGAAGAATCCAGAGGAGGCTTGACCTTCATGATCCCTCAGCTTTATACCAAGTATGACATATATGGGATAGAATCTCTTGCTTGTGATTTTGATATCACCTGCCCTGTCTGCTCCTCCCTGCAGGTGCAGCCTTTCACTTTCTGCACTCCCCAGTCTGGTACACAAGATCCAGCAGTGGCCTTGGTCTGCACACCAATCCTCTGAACATAGGGTGTTTGTTATCACTGCCAGAAGCAGACACTGCAAAAACATGCTGAAAGCTTCAGACAGTGCAGTGAGTTAGAACTGACCTGAAAAGTAAAATCACTGAACAGAATTGTTCTTTCTCAAACCAGGACACTTGAGACTTCCTCTTGCTACTAATCTACTTGAAAAAGACCTTCTTGTTTTCTGACACAACACTGTCCAGTTTTAACTCTAATTGAGCTTTGGTCTTTTGTGTCTTCGCCCTGCATATGTGAACCACAGCTCTGTAATCTTCCTGTGAAGCCGGACCTTGCTTCCAGAGATCGTACAGTTTCTCTTCTCTTGAGCTGCATGAGGATTTCCTTGTTCAGAAAAGCTTGTCTTNGAATATTCAAAACCAGTATCGAACTCAGCCCCCACTATGGTAGTTCTGTCACCATCAGCACCCGTGGAGCAGGCAGAGGGGAAGTCCCAGATTTGGCCCAGTGGCAGATGCCAAGTGTGTTCAGGAGCTGGATTCTNGGATTCTGTTTTAATTCTGGGGTTTTTTTTTTGAAGGGGAGGAGGGGGGAAATGGTCCTTTAAACTGCTTTTATTCTTCCAGGCAATAATATCCAGCACTCTGATTTGTATAACTGCTTGACAGCCGTGGTATTTAATCAGATATTGAATATTTTGACTTGTCATCTAAGCCTTTCATAGTCCATAGATATCAAAACAGCTATTGTTTTAACTATTAATGTTTGGGGGGGTTTAAGCTTTTTTTTTTTTTTTAACCATTAGTGTGGTGGTGCTTGGACTATAATTTAATGATGGTTTGTGTAATTGTGTTTGTTCTTTTGCAGGAAATACTGCATTACATGACTGTGCGGAGTCTGGAAGTTTGGAAATCATGAAGATGCTTCTCAAATATTGTCCTAAGATGGAAAAGGACGGTTATGGAATGACTCCCCTTCTGTCAGCTAGTGTGACAGGCCACACAAATATTGTGGACTTTCTGACCCAGCATGTACAGACCAGTAAGGCCGAGCGCATAAATGCTTTGGAACTTCTAGGAGCAACATTTGTGGACAAAAAGAGAGATCTGCTTGGTGCTTTGAAATACTGGAAGCGAGCTATGGAAATGAGATACAGTGATAGGACAAATATTCTGAGCAAACCTGTGCCACAAGCACTAATTATGGCATATGATTATGCTAAAGAGGTAAACAGCTCAGAAGAGCTAGAAAATCTTATTGCAGACCCTGATGAAATGAGAATGCAGGCACTGTTAATTAGAGAACGCATTCTTGGCCCTTCTCACCCAGATACATCCTACTATATTAGATACAGAGGTGCTGTCTATGCAGACTCTGGAAACTTCAAGCGTTGCATCAACTTGTGGAAATATGCTTTGGACATGCAGCAGAGCAATCTTGATCCACTGAGCCCTATGACAGCCAGCAGTTTACTATCATTTGCTGAACTTTTCTCTTTCATGCTGCAGGATAGGGCAAAAGGCCTGCTAGGCACTACTGTCACATTTGATGATCTCATGGGTATACTGTGCAAAAGTGTTCTTGAAATAGAACGGGCCATGAAACAAACCCAGTGTCCTCCTGATCCAGTACAGCTGAACAAAGCCCTTTCCATCATTTTGCATTTAATTTGTTTGTTGGAGAAAGTACCTTGCAGCTTAGAACAGGAGCATTTTAAGAAACAGACTATTTACAAGTTTCTTAAGCTGCAGCCTAGAGGGAAGAATAACTTCAGTCCACTTCACCTTGCTGTTGACAATAATACTACATGTGTGGGTCGCTACCCAGTTTGTAAATTCCCCTCTCTACAAGTTACTGCTATCCTGGTGGAATGTGGTGCTGATGTAAATGTCAGAGACTCTGATAACAACAGTCCATTACACATTGCTGCACTAAACAACCATCCAGACATCATGAATCTTCTTATCAAGTCAGGTTCACACTTTGATGCCACCAACTCTCATAAGCAAACTGCTAGTGATTTGCTGGATGAGAAAGAAATAGCGAAAAATTTAATTCAGCCCATAAATCATACTACATTGCAGTGTCTTGCTGCTCGTGTAATAGTGAATCATAACATATACTATTCAGGGCACATCCCTGAAAAACTGGAGAACTTTGTTTTACTCCATAGATGATAGCGTGGAGTCCTAGAGTACTGGTTTTGAAGCACGACTTGGTGATGGTATTTTCCTTGAGCACTGTTGTGATACACCAGCGTTCCCTTAGCTTGCTCCATCTTGCTCTTATTGGCTGAAGCGTTGTTAGCATCAGATCTGCAGAGTTGGTTACCCAGTATTTAATAAGAAATGCCATATAATATATTTTGTGGATTATTTAGAAATGTATGCCATGTTTAGACTCTTTAAATTGTCTGCCAAAGGCTTGTCTATTCTGGTCTTATTTGCCTGTTGGGTGTTTGGTACTGATGTCTTTTTAATATAATTGTTATGTAGATTTTATACAGTTGAAGGTCATCTTTTTTTGGTTTTGCTTGAGTGTTTCTACTCTTACTCTTTTCTTTTTCTATGGACTCATTGCTGACCTGTCCAAGTTGTATGGACTTGTTAACATTTGCAACTACCATAAGTGCTTTTTATCTTCTCTATGCACTGGCTTAAACATGACTGTTGTGTGTGAGCATATTTCTATGCAGCACTTGGCCAATTTCAACTTAAATGCCAATTTTGTTTTGCAGTTTGTTTGGAGCAATTTTGATAATGCCGTCTTCATAGCATGGTGAATTTTGGAGTTAATGATCAGCTCTCCAAACTTGCGTTTGAATTTTTTCACTGCTGTAACTGAGGTTGCTTTCCTTTTGATCCTCTGGAAATTTGTCCTAAATCTGGGATAAGAAAATATCTCTTTTTCTTATCATAGTCCACTTGAACTTTGAATCTGAAAATCATTTTACTGCATTGTGCAGGTAGGGGAAGAGTCTTTATTGTGTAAAACTGACCTTCCCCTTTGCAGTAATGTCTTGCTTGTGCTGGTTATGTGACTAGATGTGAAGTTTAAGCTCAAACTTAAGGATACACTTTAATGACAAATAGATCAAATGTATGCTGTAGTTTAAAATTTACAAATCAACTTTAGCTACAAAAGAAACTAAAGCATGTTGGTGGCATGATGCTTATCAGTCCAGATCTAGACATCATCAATTTAGTAAGTGGCTGTATGCCAGAGTATTGGAAGTTCTATAGCACTGTCTTTTTTTTGTCACTTTAAGTCTCTTTATAAATATTTGCATGGACTTTTCATCTCTGCTATGTCAGCCGTACTTAACAAAAAGCGGAAGTTCTGTTGTGTATATAGCTCCTAATTAAAGTACCTATTTTTATAATACTTGCACAACAGCTTAGGTTTTACAACAGAAAGGGCTCTTTCAACTTGATAAGAAATCTATAAATGAAGATCATAAATGTGAGTGCGATTCAGGTAACTAATATAATTCAGCACTTTACTGGCGATTAATAGTAGAATTTATTATGGTACATTAGCCCTGAAGATGTCTTAAAGTGAAATTCGTTTCTGTTGGATTGAATACAGTTTATTTGCAAGTTCAGTAGTCTAGCACGTTGGATATTTTTGACTTGATGTTTCATTCTGGTTGTGGGCAGTAAGTGTACCTATGGGATTCTTGCTGCAGAAATTCAACAAGTTGATTTAGGCCTTTGTCAGCGATAGAAATATTTAGAAGCGAAATTATTTAGACAAAGGTAAAGCTGGCTTAGAAGGGTCTTCTTTTATATATATTTTTTTTTACTTTAATTTTCTAAGTTGACGTCAGAACATTCTTGTAATTTGTGAATTAAGTTGAGGAAGAATGTGTCTTGGGAGCATATAAGAATAGTTCTTCCTTGCTTTTGGGCTGTTTTAGTGTTCCTGTTAGCATACAGCATTAGTGCCTACTAGCTTAGCTATTCTTTGGAAAAATATGGGGATGTTTTTAAACCAAGGTATACTGAAAGCAGTTCTATTTGTGTATTGCCACTTTGAGACTCTGTATTTTGAAGCAACTTTCACCTGTTTGTCTCATGCCATGTCTATGTTGTATGAAATTCTGAGAATGAGGAGACCCTGTTAATTGCTCTTGCAAATGCAGAGGAGTAGTATGGTAAAATTCTGTTTAATTGGCTGCATTTCTCTAATTGTAATTATTAAACACATGCCTTCCAAGTTGCCATTTGTGAGAACATCTAGTTTGATTTTTTAATGATCTTCTTTTTTTATGCTTTTCTAGTACCCTGTAAGTAGGGGTAATCAACAACATTACACTAGAAATGGTACACGTTATACTTCAAGTCATGAAAATAATTTTCTTCCATAGCTAACAGAGAAAGGGATTTTTAACATTTTAGATTCTGAAATGTGTACTGCTCTTTAGTGGTTTTGTTTCAATTTCTTTCTTGTTAACTGCCAAATTCCCAGTTTAAAATTAGTAGGGCATTATTAGTTCAGAAATACAATCTAAAAATTGTTGTAATCAAACTTTGAATGGAAAACATTCCCAAAAGAAAAACATATCACTATTAACTCTATGTAAATCTAGTAGAAATTGGTACAAGGAAGGCTTATTATGTTAGATACTCATTTAAAACAAACCAATTTAATAGGACATACTGATATATTGTGTGTAGTTCTGTGTAAGCACCTACCAGTGTGTAATCAGTTCTAAAAACTCTATGCAGAATTTAATTTTTCATGGTGATGAGGCTATTGTGCTAAACTCTTACCTTGCCAGATACTTGGACTTAAGTGTCCATGTGGATGAGTTCATGCATTTAATACCACATTCCACTTAGCTCCACATTACCCTGTTTATTTTTTCTTAATTGTAAAACAAATTGGTACAAAGCCTGTGCAGTGTAATGTGTTAGGAATTCAGGATTTGGCGATGGGGAGGGAGGCTTGGGACAGCAAGCCCCATCTGAGAGATATGTGCCACTATGGCCAGTGATAATGAATAGTAGCAATTTTGGCCCCTCAGCCCCTGATTCAAACCGGTTTGTCTCCACTTCCATACAGGTACCAGCTTTCTGGACCAGGTATGTTTTTTTTCAGTTCTTACACTTGTTACTGTTCGAAGGTGGGAATAAGTTTATTTTAGTGCAACACGCTGATGCTAAATGAAGTAGTGTTGCTGTCTGAACTCAAACCATGGTAAGGACAAGGAACTAAACATTCAGAACACAAGTGATCGCGAGGTTTTCTTTGCCATATTTTTAACTCATTCTTCTCCTGTTTGTTTCTTTCCTTCCTATTTGGGCTTTTTTTCCTGATGGAATATACTCCTTCTGAGCTACTGAGGCAGAAAAATGTTGAGAACACTATGAAAAAAAAAAATTGCATGGCCTGCAGGTGTGAAACAGCTTTTAAAATTGATTTAACAGTTTACAGGTATGGCTTCTTAGAGACAAAGACACTGATACCTCCTTGCATGTTGAGACCTCTGAAGTTTTATTTTTTGGAGGAAGGGGATAAATGCTTAAGGCAGCTTTTCTTCTAATCTGCATTTCAACTGAAATACTTCAGCCAGGAAGATGAAGAGTATTCTTATAAAAAAGTTAAATTCTTTTTCTTACCGAGTTCTAAAATTCCATTCCTATTTTTGTATCACTTATGCTGGTAACAAAATTCCAGCTGTCTGTGGTGTGTCTGTTCTGTTTAAGTGCAATGTTAAGACACTTTCTGAAATGCAAGTTAACAGTGTGGTTAGTTTTCTGTATATGCTTTACAACAGTTCCTGGATAGGAAGCAGTTTTATTTCCTGAATCCCTAAAGAGCTCACTTTTAATGAGTGTTTTGCAACTGGTTAAAATTAACATCTTCCATTTTTACAAAACACTACTTTAAAAAAGGAATAAAGTGCTATAGAAAAAAATCCTTACAGGAAGATTTATAAGAAGTAAAAAACTTTATGAGGAAAAAATGTGCCTCAGTTTTATATCAGGTGTAAGTTGATAGTGGTGGGATAAGACTGCTCTTGAAATAGCTTCCTTATGTGTTGAAACATAGAGTTGAATGCCTGTTATACTTCAAAATGTTGACAAACATGAATAAGTAGACCGAACACTAATTTCTGTATCTTCTGTAACTACAACAAAGTGAGCTGGTATGTAATGCTTCAAAATAACTTTGGGGAAGATGATGTGAGACATACTAGACTGCTCGTATCTACTGACTTTGAGTGTGAAAGTAAATGTTGAGCTCTCAGGGAGGGCAGAATGAAAAACTGTTGTTGGTTTGGGTTTAACTAATGTATTTGTGTTCCATTCTGTCACAAAGACTTCCTATGCAGGGCTAGCTCCATGTATGGAAATATTGTGGTTTCTTTTTTAAGTGAAGTAATTTAGCTTTAACAGTAACCTAAAAAAGGAATAACAAGCATATTTCTCTGCTCTTACTCTCGTTAGGCTACAAATGCAGATTACATTAAAAATATGTTTTGGAAAACACCTGTCTTGAGTCTGTATATCTGTTTCATTTAGATTTACTGCAATACTGGTGCTGAGCTGCTTTTGCGGTTGAGTATGCATAATTATAAGTTAATGTTACAGCTTTAGGCTTCAATCTTCATGTCTGAGAATCGTACCTTAAACAAAACGCAATTTTTTGTTCTCTTTCATTATGTAAAATGGTAGTCCAGCCAAACTTTTAAATTCTGGTAGTGGGTAATAGTAAGGAAAAGGCTTAAACTGGATGGTACAGGAGACATTATTTTCTCAGTTTCTAGAAATTCTGCGAAAACATAGTATTTAGCAAGGCCTTGTAACAAGTAAACAACAGATACCTTTTGAAGGAAGTTCCACAAATTAATTTTCTCCTTAAAGCTTTTGCAGTCTTTTTGCTACTGCATGAACAGGTACAAAAAGAGGAATAGAATACTTCCAAGGGTAAGAGAAGAAGTAGAAGACCCTTATGAAAGGCATCTAGAGAAATGGAACACTTCGAAAACTTTGCCATTGTAATTTCAAAAGATCTTTATAATTAGTAGTCACAATCCTATACTTAAAGGCAGCATACAACTCAGCTGAAAGATATGGGCCTAGTCAGTAACAAGCACCATCAGAAAAGATGAGGTTCTGGATGATGGAAGCTGATCCAAAACTTTAACAATAAGATAATTGTCACACAGATGGCTTTAATGAATTGAATGTAGATCCCTTAATTAGGAAAGGGAAGAACCAGAAAGGATGATTTACATCATTATTTGTCCCACTGCATTTGAAGATGATGAAAAGATGTTTTTGTCTAGAAGTGTCTGCTGGTTACCTAATCTGTACAGCCCTGCAAAAATGCTTCTTGGCAGTTACAAACACTGGCTGTCAATTGAAGACCAAAACTCACTGTACAATAGTGCAGTAAGAGGGCAAAAGAGGCCAAGTGTGTAGGATGTTACTGTGGTACAGGCAATACATTTATATCCAACATTCAGGAAAATTGAGGAGAGTGTTTCTATACCCAGAAAGAAGTTAAGGGCAATGATGCTGAATTATGCACAAAGGAAAAAAATGGCTTTCTGATCCCTACAAGTGCATGTCAGAAGCCACTGAGTGTGAGGCTATGACATAAATGGCAACTGTGTCTCCCATCAGATTGTAAGAAGTGGAATTCCTAGCTGAAATCCAAAGGGTTGCTTCTGTCATATGTCATGAATATTTATCAAGTCTTAAGTTCCTTACCAAATTTCTCTTTAGAATGCTATTTGCAACTCCAGTCCTTCAATGATTAGTCATCTAATTCCCATTTGATACTTGTTTCCATTTTCTACGTTTGATCTTTTCATAGTTTCCACACTTCTGTCTTTCAGACATTTATCCACGCTCAAACTTCATGTGGTTAGGCTAAACCAATGAAACAAAAAACCCACAGTCTGTAAGGATGAGCTAAGAACAGAGAATAATCCAGAGCTGAGTAGGATCACCTAATGCTTCAGTTCTCCTTTTTCCGCTCCCTTGCTTGTGTATTACAAAAAGAAAAAAAAAAGGACTCAGTGTTTCAGTAAACATTTTATTCTGCTGAACGTGCAGTTTAACTTGCCAATTCTCTCCTTGTTACAATGTGAGGGTTTTTTTTACAGTAAACAGAATCACCTGTTTTCTTTTCAGGTACTTTAGCTTGTATTGTCCTATTCTAAATTTTGTTAGATGCCATTTTGTACTATTCCAACAGCTTTAGCCAAACTGGAAAGTGAGGCAAAATGTCCAGTACATGAGCCAGACTTGGATTCTTTTTTATATGCATCCCACAGATTCAGAATACTAAACTTGCTCTTTCTCATTCTCTTTCTTTTTACATGTGTGGCTACCAGGGTCTCACTGTACTTTTGTTAGCCTCTAAGACTGAGTCCTCTTTCTGCATTTTTCTGGCTTTGCTGGCTGAGGGAAGTATGTCACCTTTTTTTTTAATAATCCTTTTTTTTTCCCTCATGCATTAAGTGGGAACCTCAGAGAGCTGCAAAAAACCTCCAACCAATCAAAAAATAGAGCCTTCTGTAAAATAGCAAAATATGCTCTGTGGGGGAGATCCTCAGTGAGTTGCTAGATGAGGAGTGTGTATGGCTTACTTTCTGTTCTGCCCTGTGTTAACCTGAGAGCCAAACACCACACAGTCATAGAATCATAGAATCATAGAATAGGCTGGGTTGGAAGGGACCTCAGAGAACATCGAGTCCAACCCTTGATCAATTACCGCCACAGTCATTAGACCATGGCACTGAGTGCCATATCAAGTCGCTTTTTAAATGTCTCCAGAGACGAAGAGTCCACCACCTCCCCAGGCAGCTTGTTCCAATGTCTGAAATGCTTGTTGCAGACCGGCCCTGGGAGGGTGCATTCATCCCAGTGTTTTCCTTAGATCAGGAATGTGCTTTTGAAGTAAGTCTCCAGATTGTCCTCCCTTTGCCTGTTTGGGTTCTTATCACAGAGTTGTCTCAGTCCCTGACCCGGATTCCTTTTGAATGAAACTGAGCTGAAAGATGTGCTCCAACAGCACACCTAACAGGCTCTGACCACTAATGGGTATTCAGCTCATGGGAGAAGACTGTAAGCTGTTATAATTTTTTCCTCTTCTATTCCCTCCACCCCATCAAAATGTCACAGACTTTTGATCCTTGACATCAGCCCCTCCACACTACAGATCTGTTCCTTGCTAATACAGGTGTAGCCATGGTTTTCTGTTTCTCTTCCTGTGTTAAACAAGTTGACACATACACTTGTGTTTGGTTTTTTGTCTTGCTTATAAGTGGTTACTGCCTATCCAGCATAACATCCCATAATCCCTGTTACACTTTGAGCTGGAAATTTAAAATGAGATAATGTAGTTGATTGCTAAAGTGGATCTACCACATCATCATTAGCTGTTGGAAAATGAATCAGCCATGCTGTATGTGTTGCTGATACTTCCTACTGACAGCATAACTGATCTTAGTACAAAACACTGTCAACGTGGTATAAAGAAATATTTGCTCCATTATACAAATTAAGAAACTTTAGGCACAAACTCGGTGGCCTTTTAAAATGATGATAGGAAGTTTGTGCTGTAGCAAGAAGGGTTCAGGTCATCTAGCTCTAGAGACTGTAATTTTCAGTATGGCTTGACATTAGTAATTTCATGCACGAAGAGTCTGCTCTAAAAAAAACTCACCAGAATTTTTTAGGGAAATTAGGCTGATGGCATTGCACAGTCTTACTCTATGTGTCTATCCATCCTTTCACTAATTTTTGAACATATTGAGACAGCTTAATAAATTCAACAGAAACAGAGCAGTCTATATATGTGTGTATATTCCTTGAGAAAGCAGACTGTTCCACCTGAAGAAGGCTCAGCATGATCTTGAGTCTTCCTAGGCATGACAGAATCCACACAGGAATTGAAATACTTGGACCATAGAAAAGACGGATCACAACTTGTGTTTCATTAGAGAACATCAGATCCAGTCACTGGCCAGGACATACCATACGTTAATCACATCATATACAGTTCCTGCACCTGCTCATCAAGGTGGTAGCATCTGACCAATGGATTATCTTGGTTTGTACAGTCTAATCTCCCTCATTAGTTACTCAATGTCTTGAGTTGTAGTTAGCTGCAGTGGCATAGAACGTCAATGAAAATTCAATAACCTGCACAAAATGTTAAACTCTTAAGACCACATCTGTTTGTCTACTGACTACTGCAGTAAATTAAATCCATTTAGCATATATGCTGAAATTATTTACAGTTTATTGAGAAGTTATAATTGCCTGCAAAGATGGTTGGGGGAAACAGTTACTCCTGTTTCAGCTGTAAGGGATTTGACCTTGATTGTATCCTGGTTTCTGCTGACCTCAAGCATGATTTATGAGCAAGACCAGACTCCATGATCACCTTCCTGCAAAATCCTGCATTTCAATTCTCTAAGATGATAGCCATTGTATTAAAAAGCTTAAAGTTACATGAAATTAATTCTGGAAAAGGAAATGCACATCTGGTGGAAAACGGTTCCGTAGGAAAAGGGATCCATCACTCCTGAGAAGCCTAGTTCTGTCCATGCCTAGGGTTAATTTTCCATCTCTCTTTATGTGCAGCGCCATTTCTCCAGCTGCCACAACCTTGCCCTCAAACCCACTAAACTTGGCTGTGCACTCTGCTTGGCCTCGGCTGCCTTTGCCCTGCGTTTCACAGCATGAGCAATGCTGGCTATTCAAAAATAATAAAAAAAAAACAAATCCTAAAAGATCAGATTTCCTTCCATCCTTCACAAGCTTTTTCTAGCCACGCCATCGCTGTTTCTCACTGTCTTGTCTGTCCCCTCTCTTTACCCAGCTGCCTCATGGAGTTGCCTGTTTCCCACTCTCCCCCTGCTGTCATTGAGGCTGACTTAAGTCTGTGTTGAAATGTGAAGCACTTGGGGAGATTTGGCCCTTGCCATGCCTTAAACAGCTTGTGCTGTTTTTTAAGCTGTGTCAGTTGAGAAGTGGGAGGGCTGGAAGAAATGCACGATTCCGTTTGCTTGTTTTTTCTTCGTCTCCTTGGTTGGTAGCCTAATCATTAATGTGAAATCTGGTCTCTGTTAATCACTGCACTATGCATTTTGTCTCACATGAGGTTGTGAATGCACTCTGTGCAGGTCTTGCTCCCATGAAGAAGGTACTTCAAAAACTTTTCCCTTGTTTAAAGACCTGGTCCTACATTTTCAAGCTTGCTTATTTTGCAGTTTGTGGCTTCTGAAAATGCATCTTAAAAATGTGTAATTCTCTCAGTGTCTTTCCAAGTCCCACAAGTTTGTCCACTAGGTTGCTGCTTCATGACCTTATTCTGCACTTCTGTGCTGCGGAAATATGTGCTAATATTAAGAATGTGACAGTTCCTGGGTCTCTTCTAGAGATGTTTACTGACACAACAAAGGTGGGAAGTGCATTAAAATTGCCTCTTGCTGTATGCTCTGCTTCATTCTATCTTCCCCTTAAGAAGGCAAGGGTGATTACCTCAGAGGATAAACTCTAGTCTAAAATAGGTAATAATGAAAATTTGTACAATACTACTACAGAAGCATAGTTTAATAACATGAACTGAATATGAAACTATCTTATATACAAAAAGGAGAAGATAAAAGGAAGCTGGACATACTTCTAGAAAGAAGTGTGAAATGCTAAGCATGCTATGGTTGCATCTTTGGACAAAGTAAAGGCACTTACTAGTGGGACTGGAGAAGCAAATAAATTCACTTATGACCTTGTTTGCACCCAGGATACTGCTAACTTCACCATGGCTGGATAAGACCTCTGTGGGTTTAGAGCAAATAATGCTAACTGCACAGAGTTCACCAAAGGCTTCTCATCAAAGTAAGAAAAATCTAATTCTGCACTGGCAAGAGATTTCATTTTGCAGCAGAAGTGGGAGGAAAGGACAGAAATTACCTTACAGAAGAAGGAAGATGTGATACCCAGATGGACTTCAACAGGTTATAGGTGACTTAGGGGTGCCATGAATGGTGTACTCTGCATTTATGAGCTCCTCATAGAAGTTTCTTCTGACCACCTTGCATGTTTCCTGCTACTGTGATAAGGTCTGAGCTCATTCCTGCTGCAGCAAGTGCAAGGGACAAGGCTAAAGTGCGCACATTCTACTCTGGCTGTTATGACAAGCAGCAACAGGGATAACGATGGCTGCTGCTAGAAGTCACCCTCTGTCCCCTGTATTCAGCAGCCATAGTCCTCCTTCACAGTAGGGACTGCGTAAGCAATGTCTTGATCTAGGTAGCCCTCCTGCTTTGAGTTGTGGCATGATCTGGAGCTAGGATGTTTAGATACCAGTCGAGGTATCTGAAAATACTGCTCTGACTGCAAGTGGTGTGGAGACAAGATGGTGAGGTGCCACTCCTTCCTACTAAACCCTCAAAAGCTGCTTCATTTAGTCTTCAGCTGTGTGATGTTGGTCTTACATCAGCAGAAAACAGCCAAGAAGAAAAGTGGAAGAAGAGCATAGAGCTACTGCAAAGCCAAGCTGATACAGCAGGCAATAGAAAATTTTATTTGGGTGGTAAAAAGATGCTGTAATAACACTCAGTGGAAAAATGAAATATCGCTACTGTACTAATGGCAAAAAGCAGTGCAAGACAGCCACTATAGATAGATCAGAGTCTGTGCTCACATACTGTGAACTGCCAGGCTGGAAATCTGAAATATCACCTCTATAATTTTAGCAAGCTTTCATCCCAGAAAAAGAAACATAAGTAGAAATGCAGCTAATGTCTTTTCTAAGCTGCTAAGGTTCTATGTATAGTCATTCAAGCATTCTCTGACATAATGCTAAAAATTCCTGAAATCTCCACTATGACTGATGCAAAGTCACTGCAGCATCTTCTGTAAAGGGCCTCTCAGCACAACTTCGTACCTTCTAGGTGGAGTTCATCTACACAGTGAACTATTCAGCAATCTGCTCAGGTAAAAGGACACTCTTGAAATGAGGAAATATTCCATCAGTGACAGAGACAAAAATATCCTAGGTATTGGGCAACAGCATGAGAAAAATTAAAAAGTAACTTGGTCTGAAGTTCAAAAGAGAAATTTCAGAAGGTGAGGAGGGTAGTACATTCATTCCTTACTTTGGGAAATCTTTCTATTCACAGCTGAAACAATCCATTTGTTTTATCTGTTAAAATCGTGGAAAGACCTCTAGAAGAAAAAGATAAAGCAATGTTGTCCAGATCTTTTTATTCTATGTTCTCTGGAAGATATCTGGTGACGCTTCTTCAAGAAAGCACTTCTTGGCTTACAGGGCGAGACCTTTCAGTAGCTGTTCAGTCAGACGGCTGAGTTCTGGGGATGTTGCTATTATCCAAATTAGGGAAATCATCTGCTTCTTTACAGAGGTGGGATTTTTAATTATTCAAGGATATAAAAAACCTTCCTAGAATTTGTAGTCTCTGTATCCAGCCTGAACATTATACCAAGCAGACTGATCAAAGGTGTCCTGAAGCTTCCAGACTTAACAGCTGGGGTTGAGCATGTGTGGGTGCTGAACAACTTGAAAGAGGCTGAAGACATTCCTTCGCCATTAACCAGGCAGGGCTCAGCAAGCATGCCTGTATTACATCAAAATATGTGTATAGCTCATGGCATAAATATGCATGTGTACGTGTGGCAGAACACTGTATGCACAGGCATGCGCATACTTAAAAACAGAGAAGAAGCTCTTTTCACTGCAAGAGCTGTGAACCTTCCTTAGGACTGTGTTTGTAACATGTCTCTTTTCATTTAACTGAAGTAACAAGGGCAAAGAACAGTCACTTAAAGTCACTTAGGCAACTCCAGAGATTCTAGGTAGCTAAAGTGAGGCTTTATGGCTTATGTGGCTGTTTGATACTGGCCATGGAGAAAAAGGTGCACTTCAACAAAGATATTCACTGAGAAGAAAACTAATTTCCATAGAGATTACTGCATTGTGTGTATTTAATGGCATACGATGCAACTGCGTGTATGGATAAGTAGGCACTATTTTTCTGTTTTGGCATGTTTAGAAATAATATGTGTAGAAGGGAAAAGAAATCCACAAGTGACTTTGTTTCCTTTCCTGCTGTGAGCATTTTACAATTGATTGCAAGCCACCACATGTAACTTTGCCCTTCATATCTCATGGATGACATCTGGTAGGTATTCACAGAACATCTCCATTGATTCCACTCATTGAGTGGAGAGAGGAAGAAGTGTTTTCCAATATTGATAAAGATATGACATTTTCAAGAAGAACACCTACAGACTCAAGTTCTGTAGGATTTTTTTTTCTTACAAGCTTTTGTGCGTTGGCTTTTTTCCCCACAAATGAAAGAACTCTATGTAAAAAAAAAGAGAACTGCAACAAAATGACTGTGTTTTACCTCAAATGATCATGCTATCTGCAAAGTGGAAGTTCAGTTTGCTGAAGTAGCTCACTTGCAAAACTACTCAACTGAGAACTTGTTTAATTCTTCACAGAAATGAAGACTAGAAATCTTTTTGGCTTGTTTCCAGTGTCTGAAGGAGTTCAAAGCCCAGTAATTCTCTATCATTCCCAGTCAAATGCTTCTGCAGAGAGAGTGTGGTTTAGTTTTTGTGCACCTCTGTATGTACTACTACTACTGAAATATGTCCCTAGCTATGGCTTGTGCTGCAGAAAGTACTGGTAAGAGACACCTCTGAAATAAAGCAAATTGCAAGTGTGAGTATCAACAACAGGGAAGAAAGGAGACAGCAAGTTGCAGAACTAGCATCTATCCCCTTTGCCTGCTCCTTGATTTCGACTTACTTCTTCTAAAATTAAAGGAATACATTAGTGTAGTGTTTGTGACTGTGCCATTAGCATTCAGAAGTAAACCTGTTGTAGAGATCACATGTTTGCAGACAGCATGAAGCTTTGGCACTCAGAAGTGAGTTTTTTCCCAGCCAGCTCTCCAGGATGATGATGGTGAAAGCTCAAAATGATATAGCAGCATTATTAACTATGCAAATGCAAGCTAAAGCTTCTAGAAAAGGCAAAGAAATGTCAAGATTATTAATAGAGTTGCACTGGGTTCCAACATTTAGCGAAGGTTAGTAGGATGCCATCACATTCCTTGTTTTTCCTGGTTCCTGCTGTGTCCCACCTGGTGCTGTGGGCATGCCCAGATGCAGTTCCCCTAGGAATCTGCTCTTGGCTCAGGTGCACTACTCCCCCTACAGTGCTCCTGGTGACTTTCTTCAGCTTGCACCTTTGAAGATGAGTCATGAGGGTAACATCTCTCTTGGAAAGGTACCTACCTGTTCTCCTTGCTTCTTCCTTGGTGGCAATTCACTGGTGGTGATGTTTTCTGCAAGCTGAAAGAGCAATTTTGCTGTCCTCTGAGGTCAAGACTCTCCTCTGGGGTGAAGTCTATGTTGCTTGCATAAGGGCTTGCCAACACAGAGAAGTTTGAGCTGTCAAAACAGTTGTGCAAACACAGCACTATATATTATAATGGCTGGGGGAGGGAGGCTGCTGGGACTCTCACTGTCCTCTAGGAACTCAAGTTATTTCTTCAAGTTTCAGAGCACTGTGAAGTCAAATTTGCTAGATTTGCCCACTAGAGTAAAGAGCTTGCATGACTGTAATGGCAAAGCCAAACAGGTGAAGAAGGGCAGAGGGAGGAAAGAGATGCAGTGGCTCAACAGCAGGGAATCTTTCAGCCTTTCATCACTGGGATTAAGGCTTTATAAACTAGGGAGGTACCCTTGTGCCAACAGTCTGACACAGGTGCCCTGGAAAGTTAAGAAATTTTTCAAGAGGGTGGAAGTAGCTGAATTGCTTTTTTCCTGATTAGGCTCTTGCATCTTGTGCATGAGGATGCAAATGCACAGCAAAATCGGTCCAGACACTAACAGCATCACTGTGGACATGGGAAATGGGGGAAAAGTTTCTGAGGAGGGATGCTTTGTATAGTGGCTCAAATGGTCCTCAACCCTGAAGGGTGTTCCTTGTAATGTGTGCACAGGTGAGATTGTGTGATTAACTTTATTGCTCCTGAGGGGATTTTGCAGCTACAAGGTTCTGAATTATTGTTGTGCTCACTTCTTATCAAGCCACAATATGTTAAAATAGGATGAAATCGTTCATACTGAGATGGAAATACACTGTGTACAATCCCCTACAAAGTGGAATTTTGCCAGGCATGCCAAGCCTTTTAATAATACAAAACATGGTTTGACACAGAGTACAGGGAACTTCTGATTAAACTAACTGTAGTTGTGTTCTCAAATACATAAAAGCCTTTTAAAAATGTATTTGGAAAATTCCTGGGTTTGGTGGCCTCATGCTTTTCAGCTAGTTTTCATTCTTCTTACGCTGTAGGAAACTTACTGTCACAGTGGTTTTGGAGCAGTATGCTTTAGAGTATCAGAGCCCATCAAACCAGTCTGAGAATGAAGAACATGCTTCTGCTCAACTTCTTCCCATAAGTAGCTCCACTACTGTTAAGGAGTCTGGCAAGGTACTTTATTTGTGATTCTCAGATAAATGCTAATTATGTGAGAGATTCTGCGTGTTTTCTATCTGTTGGTGCCTTTAGTTAGTCTTTCACAAAATAATCTAGGTTTGATGGGAGCTCAGGATGTCTCTCATCCAACCTCCATCTGAAAGCATGGCCAGCTATGAAGCCAGGCTAAGTTGCGTTAGGGCTTTATCCAGTTGGGTCTTGAAAATCTTGGTGGCAAATGTTTATTATAGAATCATCTAGCCTCTCTGCTGAATATTTGGAGAGAAGGAGTGTTCATTTTTACTTATTAATGTAAAACTAAGTGCATGTTTTACCACAGTCAAACCAAGGTATGGCATATTTCTGCTTTTTGTCCTGGCTAGCTTGATGTAGCAGCCTCTGGAGAGTAAGTTCCACAAACACGTCATCTGGAAGTTGCATGTGTTGTTTGAGATGTGTCTATTTGAATTTGTGCTTCCCCCACCCCAACATTAATTTAATATATCATTAAACCACAGGCTTTCTTTCTCAACAATATCATTAAACTGCAGGTTTTCTTCCTCAGCATTTTCTGTTATCTATAGTTGCCTTATTTCTTTTTTATACTTTTTCGTCTCTGATTGTTTTTCAGCCACCAGGTGCACTCCACATTCCTATGGCTCTCATCTCTCTGATCCCACCCTTCTTCCAGCATCATCTAGTCTCTCTAAGCTGCTTCTTATTGTAGATAGACATGTGTGTATATAATTATGTAGAAGAGCAAAGTTAAAGGGAAAATATGATGACAAAGTCAAACAATTAAAAATTCAGTAAGTACTGCCAGCAGTCTCATTTTGCATTCCCACATGCACATGGCTGATCAAGCTGCTGATAATTACATGATCAAGTTATTTTTCTTCACAAAACCCTTCCTCGTTCCTTGGACAGGATGTGATTCTGGCTGTGAGTCAGGGCTGTGTATTGAAGGAAGCTGTTTGCTGTTGCAGGAGCTGAGGGTTTGTAGCAAAAGAGCCCAACAATTGCAGGAAAAGCAAAAAGATAGCTTGGCGGTTAAGGGGACTGACCACTGCCCTGGTCAATCAGATACCACTTGACTCTGGTACAAGATTTTGGTGGTGCAAAGCAAGTGGCTTCCATCTAAATTCTCATGTGTAATAACACTAGGCATCTCACACTTCTTTGGTGCTTAACACTTGATACCTGATGTCTGAAACTCTCTATCTTCACAGATGCAGCTGAAGTCAATAGGAAATGTTTGCTTTAAACATTTAGAGATACATGAAAAAGCAGACTGTTGCTGTGTTCTTAAAAAATTGGCTTCATGTTTCAAATAAGATGTCAAAAATCTTAAAAGAAAAGAAGACACAACTGTTTATGACATCATTAGGAATGTTTGTGAAACTCTAAAATATAAAGCAGGCTGCAGTCAAATACGATGAGTGTGCTGAAAGGGCTCAATTATTTTGTGTTTTTATGTTCCACAGGCCTACTACCCCATGCACTGCTCTGAAATGAGACAGGCAAAAGACGAGGCTTTACTATGGGGAGAAGTGATGACTGCTGTTCTGTGCACCAGCTGGTAGCACCATGGCATCCCCAGGCACACCTCTCCCAGGGACAGGCCTCCTTTCTGCACTCACACCCTCTTGCTTTCAACGGATGGACCAGAAATTGGTTTTGTAGCCCCAGTCCTGCAGCAAATGCATTCATCAGCTGTGCCAGCATCAAGTGTGAAAAGTAGAGGGATGAAGTAAAGCTACCTGTGAAATTTTTGGGTTTGGAATTTCCCAGATAGATGGTCTAGCTTCACAAATATAAGGTATTTTCTTAGAGTTTGGGCTTTTTTTGGTTTTGTAGGTGACAGGCTGAGGTGAGAAGCATGAGATGTGAGTACATATATCAGTGAGTCTTAAGTTTCTGTCCTTCTGGGGTCATTCCTCTGTTGTTACAGATGATTAAAGCCTTATTACATAAATCTGTAGTAGTTACTCAGTAATTACTGAGATTTCAGCTAATTTTGAAGTTGAGTGTAAGGAAAAACAAGCCAGTATACTTAGACCCTTCTTATACTTGGGCTTGCACTGACTTCTTCATACCTCCAGCCTCCCAGCACAACTCTTGAGTGCATCACTTTACATCCAGCCATGAAACACAAGGTTTGACCTTTACAGGGCAGAGCCCTTTCAGTGTTTGAGGGAGACTTTCAGTGCTCAGCCCTGTCAATGTCAAGGGCACCTGCTGTGGTCTGATGTTATAGGACAAGTTGCGTCCCAGCTGACTGGAAACCCTCAGACACTGCCCAGTGTCCCTATTCACACATGACTGAATGCTGTATTGTGACAGGAAGTGTGCCATTTATCTTCAGTTTCTACCAAGGATGGAGAAATTGGAAACAATTATATAAACTGTCTTCTGGGAAAGGGTAGTGCTTTTCTGTCTCTTGCTCCTGTGGTTGGTATGACAATGTGCATGCTGAAGTGTGATTTAAGAAACAGTGATGTGAGATGAGTCAGAAAGGATTACACACATGTTGCACGACTTCCTTATAAAAAGTGTTAACCAGTTGGAGTACAACACTGAGCCTGTCATTTCAGGACAGAAATTTCAAGCATGCAAGTAACAGGTGTCCCTGCAAAATGCTGGACCCTTCAAGAAAGACTGCACTTTAAATACCAAAGTGACCACATTTGTTTTAGTGACAGGTCACTAAGCAACCTACACTGTGCTGAGAAAATACAGTCTCAGCAGGACTTCTCAGTACAGTCGGCATCTCTGGCACTGAATCCCCATACTGTGAATTAGCACTGACAGGAGCTGCGGGGCTTGATCTATAGCGAAGTATTGGGGGTGGATACCCAGCTATGCCAGTGGTTTCAAGTATTAATTAAAAAGCCAGTATGCAAGTATAGAGCAAAGTTGTTTTAAAAACATATACAATATTGCCAGTTTTGCTAGTTAGCATGAAAATGGAATAATTCTTATGAAAACCCACATTCAAGTGTATTAAGTTGAGCATTAAAAAAATACTCTTATCTGAGCACTCCTAGAAATATTTTTTTTTGTTGCAAAGTTGGAGGCAACCAAACTGTCTGAAAAAGTGTAGAGAGGAAAAAAAGGACAGTATCTTTTAGAGTCTGGGTGTATGTGAAATACAATAGTGAATACCTCTATGACTGAAACCCAAACAAACTGCATGGCCTCACCCAGCTGTTACTCAGTGAGCTCAGCATCTGTCATACCTATTATAGTCAGTCACATGAAATTTAGTTTAGTGAAGAAGTGGGTCATTTGTAATTAAGAACATATATCTTTTTTTCCCAGCTTCTTGTAGAGATCTGTGGGATATCTCCCCTAAAATAAATACCTCCAAAACCTCTGCCCAAGGCACTAGAGAGGTCTGTAGATTGGGGCAGGACATAGAGGATGTAGTTATGGCTTTGCCTGTATCCTACGAATACCTTTGTGACCAGTGAAACTTGTAGCTAGCTAATCAGCAGTGCAGATCAGTGCCAGACCATGGTAGGAGACACAGGAGCACCCTCCTGACCTATACTGTCTAAGGAGGAGCAACATCCTTGGGAAACCAGCAGCTGCAAGGTGCTCTAGCATGCCATAAACCAGACCAAGGCATGCCCTTACTTTTGTTGATACAAGACTTGTCCATGCTTCTAGCAAGTAAACAAGCTGAGAAGTGTGAGGTCTGTACACTGCAAAGTTCTACCTGTTTTTCTGATAGGAATGAGCTACCACATGATCTGGCCCAAGGCTAAGTGGCTAACAAGAGGGAGTAAACCATAACATCAAAAATTATCTTAGGAAACCAGGTGAAAAAGCATTACAGAGCCACTAAATAGCACTTACGTAGTAAAATGAGTTGGCACAAGTGGGAAGGCTGGGTGTTGTGACTGACAGTATGCCTGGTCATGGCCTCATGGTTTTCTTTTGAAACAGGAGGAGTGGCCAGTGTGTAATCCTCCACGCTGAATTTTGTGCTTCACTTCCTCTATGTCACAACCTCGGTGTTGCCATAGTGGTTTAGCATGTCTGCATTTGCTAAAATATGTTACTTGAGTATGGAGAATTTGAATGGGAAAGATTCACTTAATGCTCACTGCTCCCCCAAACAATGTCAAGACATGTGCCCCCAGTGAAATGTGTGACTGATGTGTAATGAGCGTGATGCCAATCTTGTTCAAAAGCCTGTGAGGAAGCAATGCCTGTTTCATTTCCAAGGAACACTGGTTTCAAAGGAGATTAAAATCAGGTATTAATTGGAAGTGACACAGCAGTTTTATAAGAAAACTCCAGAAGGATGAATTTCTTAGATAACTGTTTGTCTTACGTTCACTGCATTTCCATATTGTTTTAAGACCTGTTCCTGAAATATATTTATTACAACTCATCTAATCTTTCAGCAGCGCAGTCACTACTTGGTGGGATGGGCTAACATTTGTGGGACAGTGTAAGGCATCAAAGATTAGACTTTTTCTGTCAGTCCAGCTGCTTGGTTATGTCACCTGCCTCTCCCACCTACCATGATGATGTTCATACCAGCCCTCTGTTTATGGGTCTATAAGTTTGTTGAGACCAAATATCTTCATACTGTCAGCAGCCCACTCAGCTCTAATCTCTGCAGGCCGTGTTGCAGTTTGTTTGGCCATAACTGAACTGATGCTCATAAACTCCTCAGAGAAAAGTAATTCAACCAACTGCAACATGTAGAAGTTTTACTCTGTCCCCTTCTCTTTTCCCTCTCCCTCCCCTGTTCAAATTTCGCTAGTTTTTACAGGCCTTTGGGAACAGGGGTGCACAATGGCTAGGGAAAGAGCAAATGTTCATTTTGATGTGGGACAGGCACATGCTGCTGATGGCATGACAAACCCCAGAGCACATATATGTCTATACATCAGGCTGTCCAGGGAGACCCTCAGCATCCCCCGTTTGTAATGGGGTGGAGGAGTGGTGTGGTGGGTGTGGTCTGTAAAGGGGATTTGTCTCCCAGGCCATCTGCTGCTGTAAACTTGTGGCTGAGAAGCAGCAGTGACTGAAACGACGTGGTGGATGGTCTCCGTGCATCCTGCATGCCATCTGCTCAGCATACAGGTCTGGTGGACCAGACTAATAAGCTGGCACATTTNGGACATTTGTGGGAGGAAGGTGTCTGTTTTGCAGAGAAGTGGATGGTGACAAGTGCTGGTGCAATCCTCTGGCAGCTGACCTGCAGCTGGACGTGCCAAGCAACAGCAGGACCACTGCCCACAGGTAGATGCTGAAGTGGCTGCCAAGATACAAGGGCTCCTCCACTGCCAGATAATAGAGAGGAACAAAATGGAATAGAAATGGCATCTTTGTAGTGGTGGCAACTCAGTTGGGAGGATATGGCCAAGCCATGTGCATACAGGTGCTGCAGTGTCTATGCAGTGCACAGTCTCTCACCTTTAGAAGAAAAGGTGGGAGCTAGTGGTCCCTGCTGCTCTCCTGGCCATCTCTCATAGGTCTGCAATCCAAGAACTGCTGATCTAGTGCAACACAAAGTGCTGAGGCCATGGGAGGGAATCACCCACCACCTGAAAATATAATGTAAGTTTACAATTATCTTTACTGAAATACCCAAGAGGCAGAGTAGGTTATCTTGCTAGCACCAGGATCCAAAAACTTCTAATAAGTTACTGGAGTCCATTACATTCAAATTCATCTCCTTATTTTGCATGCCTCATTTCATGCATCTTCAGTTTGGAAAAGGGAAGCATTCAGGAGGCAGCAGAGAGAACTCACATTGTTCAAGAACTGTGCAAATAGAGCCTTGTGCATTGTGATCTGAGCAGACAAAAAACAGAGATCCCTGAGATGATAAATTGATCTGATGCCTTACAAAAACTTGAAGATATCAGTAGTTTAAAAAATTCTAGAGTTCACTTTGCTTAGTCTTGATGTTATTCTTTATTTGATTAACAGTTTTCAGGACTTAATAATCTTTGGGATCACCATTCTTCATAAACAGAAATAAAATAGCAGACTTTTAAATTACATAGGGTTTAATGCTTATTACAGAAGGAATTAAAATTGTGCAGGAAATTCATCCTTTAAGTTTGACATGACCTTTTCTTGGTGATTCCTTGCAAATCAGCTTGTGTTTCTCGTAGAAGTCTTTATTAGATGGTCTTGCAAGGAATAATGCTGAGAACCAGATGTGAAAACATGATTTCTTCAGCTTGTAAAAGCTTTCCTTTCAGGGAAAAAGTCTTGCCATTAATGCACATATGATGTTCTGCTAAGTGTAGCAGTGGAGCAAAAATTGGGGTGTGAAATGTTACAAAGGCTCAGGAACACATCTGTAGCTTTAATAGCTTCATAGATGTGCCATTATCTGTCCTTAGCATGTGCTGGGCTGTATGGGATAAGCTACACCTAGGAAAAAAACCAGCAAAACACTCAAACACTGCAGACCCTGTTTACCCTAGGTCTGTCTCTCTTCCACTTTCCACCAAGCAAGTGCTAGCATGAGAAAGCTTATGTCTTTCCCCTGTTCCTCACTTCCCCACTGCATGCTTTGTGAGGGGCAGCAGCTGGAGCTGGAGGGTGGGGGACCCTATGGAATGGCTGCAGCTGGAGGTTTAGCTCTGAATGACCCAGCTGCAACTTCTGGGACAGCAGAGAAGCTGAGCAATTAATTATTCTGCCCTGCTGTGGATGCTTGCTGCTGCTGGTATGCTGGGTATCTCTGGATTCCCTCAACCACAGCAGTGTCTGCTCCATATGATGTGCCTGTGCTGTCAGGACGGCAATGCCTGGTGTCTACACTGCAATGTGTTTACCACCAGCAAGTGCTGCCTGAAAAGCAGGGCAGGAGCAGCCACGCTGTGTGCCATGGGGTAGTCAGGATGTGGGGGCCCATGACCACCTCCCAGAGCAGGCTGAGGTCCCTCTGCGTGTCAACAGATGTGATTGCCCATGAACAGAGGAGATATTAATATAATTCTGACTATCAGGTACCAGTTGTTTTAATATGTCTCGCCAGGAGGGAAATCTGGTTCTTGCTCTTGTGTAATGTGTGTGAAAGGGTGTTACAGAATGGGGAGCTGTAAGTAAAGCAGAAAGAAACAAATATATATTTGGGGTGAGTCCTGTTTTCTCTGTAACTCTTCAATATAGAGGATTTTCCCCATGCAGATTCACTTCTGAGTAGTCCAATTCATCATCCTAAAGAAGTTTGCTAGGGAATTACTTATTAATATCACATTCAATTGGATAAAGCATTGCATTGTAAAACCTTTTCTGAAGCTTTTCTTACACTTCAAACAAGGTGAGTTCTCACAGAAACTAAAGATTTACCTTTTTAGGTTGAAAGTTTACACTCTGTTCTCAGGTGGAAAGGAGTGGTGTCGACTTGTTTTAACTCAAAGGAAGGTGGCCTTTCTAGAAGTAGTCTTGGTTTTAGATGAGGTACATAAGCCAACTGATCTATGAAAAGAGCTGAGATATCACCAAGGTGTGCTATTACACTTCTACCCCTGAAGCTTCTGAAAGAGCCATTGCGGTGTGAAAGAGTAACAGCCCAGCACACCCTACTAGAGAGTATGGCACTTTGTTACCTTTAGAAATTAATTTAACATCTTGATTAAAATAAATAAATAAAAAACCAAAGCAAAAACAAAGAAACAAAACAAACAAACAAAAAATCCCCAAAGAAACAACAAAAAAATGGGACGATTACTTGGATTTTAATTTTTTTTTTCCTATTTAACACCAACTGCCTGCAATTCAAAAGTATTACCTCAAATCAAATTAAGCACTCTTTGTGGTGTTTAGGGGGCTTCAGAATGAACAAAGTAAATTGAATCTGAGGGCTACATTATTGAAAGATGTTTTTATTGATACAGTGGTTCAGTATGAAAAACTATTACCTATTTCAGAAGAGTCAAGAGTTGGAAACTTTCTAGGAAAATGTGTGCTTCTGCTGTGTAATGTATTAAAGAGCAGAATTTCCTTGCTGATAATATTCAGTTCAAGGGAACTGAAGCCCCTGCATGGGCTAGGGGAGAATATGCTATAGCTATTGCTGAAGCTGAACCATCACTAGCAACCAACCAGGAGACCCTGCTGTAAACTGCACTGGTGCAGTGCTACACATGCTACTTTGCTTGCACTTTTCACTGTTGATTGCCAAAGGATTGAGTTGTCTAAAAATACCAGTATGTCTAGAAAGGGATTAGGCACAATAAATTGACATTTCAAGGAAACACGGCATTGCCTGTATGCACCCGAGCCCCTAAACTATTATTGCCAGAGTGCTTAGGGAAAGGATTGCTTTATACTTGTGTTGTGCTTTATGATCTTGCTTTAAGCAGTTATTACTGCTTGATGTTTGGCTGAAATCTAAAACTAGACTGAACTCATGCTAATGAGCTGTTCTTCTGTTTGGTTCATATTTTCTGGTACTGCTCAGTGCATCCTGTCATCTCTGCAGATCTGCCTTCTGAAGAATCGAGAATCATGAAACTGTGAGTTCTTCTGCCATGCAGCAGGGGCCTGGCAGGGTCTGGCCTGTGCCACTCTGCACAGGACTTGCTTAAATGCCTAAGAATGTGCATTTTCCTCCTACATTCCTTTTTGTAAAACCAGGACCTGGAAAATCCCTCTGTGTATGCTCCCTGTGCCTGCAAAACTTCTTCCTGCTGCAACTGTTGGAAAATAGTTTGCAGCTGTCTGGATTGGCATTAAAAGGTGCTGATAATGTCTGTGGATAATGAGCCCTGAGAAGAGCAGTTAATGAAGTTCTTGTTTCAGTGGCTGTGCTCCTCTCATCCCCAGAATAGCCAGAGACATGTAGTACATGAGCACGATGTTCATTGCACAGTGCTATTTTCATCCCTTTCCCCTTCTCATCAGCTTTCAACAGCTTGCTGTGAGGATTGTCCTCCTGTGTTGGCCTGGTGGCATACAACAGTGGTCTCTGAAGTGGGGGGAAATGCACCCCAGGGGATCTGCACGACAACTCATTCAGATGCAGGAAGAAATA
>VWZY01008309.1:52822-63736 GCA_013399075.1 Chloroceryle aenea
ACTTGCTACACACTTTTGACTAACTTTGCTCTGCCCTGTCAACTGCTTCCTCTCTCAGGAGCCTGTTAAAGGTCACAAAGAATGGCTTTAAACTAAACAAGAGATAAAAAGACAGACCTTTCTCCTTCAAAGAGCTGTAGTTCTGCATATTTGTTGTGGTACCTCAGCTACCAGCAAAAGCCCTCCCAAGGAATATTACTCCTGGCCTACAGCCAGAGAGGTGGTGAGGTCACTGTGACAGTGCTGCCACTGGTAGAGCCCTGGTGATGGTGGTANTAGTTGACTTTTCCCCTCTGGCTTCACATCATCTGAAGCCATTTTAGGTTGTATGTGTTTCTGTAGTTTTTCCTGAGAGAAGAATTAATGTCCAGATAACTGATGTGTTCAAGTAGTGAGAAGGCTTTTGTGTATGTGACTAAACAGATACAGAGTGACAGGTGCATGCAGACTTGTTTCTCTTTGTGGCCTGCATATAATCATCACAAATGTATGGAGTAGCAAATCTGAGCTGTAGTAAAACTGTACTGAGTATATATTTATATAATACAAAACATACCTAGACAGGTAGATACACATGGGCACATACATACATGCAGCATGTCTTCTACATGAAAGCAAAAATCTTTAGCTTTAGGGAAGTCAATGAACATGCAAAAGGTGTACTTACTTTTGTGTGTAACATCTGTTGTGCTAGGAACTGCAGCTCAGAAGGACTGTTTACACTGTCACACTGAGTGTTCTACCTCAACGAAGAGACTTGTTTCCTACAGAGGGATTTGTAGCAATGATACAAACAACAACAACAACAACAAAAAGAAGAGAAAAGAAAAAGCACTAGAAAAGAACCTATTTTATTCTGTATTTTCACTTAATAGCACAGCAAGAGATTTTTCATGGCAAGAAACAGCAAAGGACTTCAATAAAAAAAACTCACAGCATGACTGATGAAATGCAAAATTTCTGTTCAAAAACTAATGCCTCCCAAATAAGAGAACTGTGCATGTGTTAGAGAGGAAAAAAAGCAATGGAATAATAGGAGGATGAAGAAAAGAGACTCTAGATCTTAAGCTAACATTAAACGTGCATCTTTTTTGTTCTCTTTAACTGGCTGAGCCAGTGTCAAAAACCTAAATAATCAAAATCAAGAATAATTTCTGCAATAGACTCTGTATCTGAATCAGTGCAGCTGTCCCAGGATTACTTAATGTATCTTGATGAATGGATACTGAAGAGCAGCAGTGAGAAGTGAATGTGAAATGCCTGTGTTGCCTGTGAGGGACTCAAGGGCAGCAGCAGTGCCAGACTACAACTTCCATCTCCATGCAACTACCTGAGTCCTGCCATGATTAATATTAATCAGTGCTTTATCCCTTTCAAAGTACAGCCACGGACTTCTGTGTAATCACTTAATTGTTAATGATGAATTATTTAATGATGGGTCAATTTAAGCACCAATGGAGCACATGGATTTCATGTCGCAAGCTGCCACCACTGGCTGGTGGCGTCAGCAGAAAGGCTGCTCACTGAACAAAGAACTGACTGAGGCTCAAAGCCCATCTCCATCAGTCCTGCTAAGCACAAATCTAGGAGGAGTGGGGCTTGACCTTCCTGTGTTATTGCTACTGTCTGCCCCTCCTCTAACAGAGCAGGACATCACAGTCCCTCTGACAAGCTTTTGGTGTTGCTTCTCAAAGCAACTTCTGAGCAGCCATCTCTCCCACCAGTGCCTGTCTGGGCAGCCCAGCTCCTCCAGGTATGGATGTGTCAAAACAGAAGCAGCAGCCAGTTCCATGAGCTGGTGTTTGCTGGAGCCCATTGCTAATGGGAGAGGAGACAAAGCTGTATTTGTTCCCCTCCTGGGAGCCTGCCATGCTCTGTGTGGAGCTGTCACCAGCAGCTGGGTGCCAGAGTGTGTCTGTGAAGCCAGAGAGGGGATGATGTGTCCTGGAATGGCATGGGGTGCTGGGCTTACAGAGCTGGCTCTGAGGACTGGCTCTTCTATCACATAATCTTCTGGGATTTAAAACCACAACAGTACAGAAACAAATGCAGAACCAGCTCTCTACTCACTCATATTAACAACAAAGTATCACCCAGAGGAACCTTGACAGGTTTGAGTTGGCCCACGCAAACCCCATGAAGTACAACAAGGCCTAGTGCAAGGTCCTGCACTGCATTAGCGCAACCCCTGGTTGCCTGCAGGAGGGCCACAAAAATGATGCCTTGTGTGTCAGTCCCACCATGGCTGTTTACAGTGCATGACTGTAAGTTGCATAGGTTGACTTGCTCATTTCTTACACTGGTACTTAGTACAGCAGCTTCCTTCTGATGATGCATGTAGCACCCTGATGTTGACGTTACAGAGGTCCCCTGTCCAGGTTGCACAGGCCACCCTAGCAGCTTGAACTGGCTTTGCTTCAGAGTAATACTGACTTGTCCATGGCTAGCAGTGGATATGAGATGAGCTCTCATGAGCAAAGCTCAGGACAGGCTGGAGAAATCTGGTCTGACAGAGACTGTGCAAAAGCACAGCCAGCAGCAAATGTCTGCTGGAGATGGTGGTAATCTCATTCCTTTGGTGCTCCTTAATGCAATTTAAAGCATTAAAAAAAATTACCTTGTGAAAAACAGGAAAAAAAACAAAAACAAAACTGAAAACCTGCAACTTCTCTTAGGCTACTCAGCATACTAAGACAGCAAGAACAGGTTGCAATGATGATGTCATTAAGCAATGAAAGCATCTTTGAGAGTGTGCTGACCATCAAGAACTCAGCTGAACTCCTGTTCAGATGCAGGACAGCGTGTTCTCCTGCCTGGGACAGCGACTGATTGCTGTGGATGCTTTCAGCTTTCTCAAGTTGCTAGATGCCAGAGTAGAGCATGTGCTGNTCTAAAGTCTGTAAGCATAGATCTTCAGGGTGGGACTGCACAATGCCCAAGGTTGTGTGTGAGTTCAGCATGTGATGGCCATGTCAGCCCATGGAGCTGCATGGGTCCAACTGTCAGTGCCTCCTGGAGCACCTGCAGCAGAGTGTCTNAAAACACAGCAAGCATGCAGCAAATACATAACAGCAGCACACAGTGCTCTTGTCCCCAACAGCAACCCAGTTTGTGAGCCTGGGTCTACTGAGAGTAAAGCAATGCTCAGTGATGAAGCTGAGTGCCTAGGTCTCATGCGGGTGGATGTCAGGGGCCTGAGATCCCCCTTCTGCTGAGTAGATAACACTGACATATAGAGGGAAGGCAGCTAATGCTGCATTTGTTTGCTGCATTTGTTTACTGCATCCATGGTGCTATTTCCAACTCCATGACTCTGACTGTGTTCCTGAGAGAGATTAAGGCTGCCCTTCTTTCTGTGAATCCTTAGCTGAGATCATCTGCAGCTTTAGTATCTGTGCTCCAGCAGGGCCAAATCCCATCTTGTAAACAGGTTTATAATCAGTACTGCCACGGTGATTGCTATCTATGGCAAGTGTACCCATGGATGCTCTGGGGATCTCCACAGCCAAAAACACAACTGCATTGCAAAGCAGAAGCCTGCACTGGACAGATGCTCCCTCTCCAGGTGATCACCAAAAGGGATCTCTCCCCATCCCCAGAAANCATGAAGGCAGCTCATGTCTATGCTCCACTAGGCTTTAATAGGGTGTTTTGGTTTTACTTTCAAAACTATGCTATGCTATACTTTAGGAAAAGTACCTCTCCTACTTCCTAATATATGCATTTCTAGAAGCTATAAAGAAATGGTTATATACTCTGCATCTTTGTCCTATTGTGTTACACCTTTTCTTTTCACTGAAAAGCTCTCAAACCTTGTATTTAGGTCTCTCTTAAAAAGTTGAGTAATCAGCTCCATCAGCCTGANTTCTCTGATAGCAACCCCACCTAAATCAAGGATGTTTGGAGCTTTCAGACAAGGTTCCCCAGCATGGTGGGATCACACACGAAAGAAGCTCGGTAACCTTCTCAATAGTTCTGTTACTGGGGTGACACATGACATGTAAATGTCTGGCTCTGATCCACTTGGAAGTTAAACATATATATAAAAAANGATTCAGAGAAATAGCTCTTGTGCCATTCAGTCATGCGTTATGGTAGAAGAAGAGGCTAAAACAGACATGTCCATGTTTTCTTGTCTTTCCCTAAGTGAGACTTTCTTTTTTTTCTTTTTTTTTTCTTTTTTTCCCCTCACAGAATCAAAACTTTAAGAGGTACACTTCTGACTTGAAATGTCATCCTTGTCAGACAGCTTTGCACTGGCAGACCTTTTGTGCCTTTTGCAAAGGAGCAAAAAACAGCATCATTTTCTGTGATTTGAGAAGTATGCTTGCTAACCCAGATTGGTTTTGACCTGGATGGCAAGCTCCTGCCTCCTTGTGTGGCTCAGTTTCTATGAAGTCATCTCCCACTGTTTGGGCATCTGCCCTGACCTTCCTTATCCAGGAGGACCTCAGGCACTTAGGTGGGAGGTAGGTCAGATGAATCTAGGGGGAAAAAAAATAAAAATGAAATTTTTCTGTTTTAGAAGTGTCTGTCCTGACACTTCTGTTAAAGTGGAGCTGAAATGACTTCCCAGATTTGCAGGTTGTTTGAATTTCCCAGTGTCTGTTTGCTGAGAACTGATTGAGCAGTTTGCCAAGCTGTAGTTACCAGATCCAAATGTGATGCCATCCAGAGCTGATAAGTGTTACTTGTGCCTATAAAACTTTTGTTTTCCTGGTGCTTTGCTTTCACATTTCCAGTGGTTCACAGTTTGAGATTTCAAGAAGTTAAGTAGTTTGTGGACATTCCTTCAAAGAGGTAATACACAAGGTGCTCCTTCATAGACATGACTTTTAGGATTATTGTTTTTAATTGCCTTAAATGTAATGTGCAAAAATCATTTGCCATTCAAGTTTTATCTATTTGCCTTTGTATAGTAACATCACCTCTTCACATGGGCCATGTTTGCTTATTGCTTTGCATCTTGTTTTGTAAAAAATACTGCTACTTTTATACAACTACTGGACAAGTTTTCTGTCCATATGGTATGTTCCAGTGATGCTAAAACAGAAAACAATGAGGATTTCAGTGGACTCACTAGCCCAGCATCTTAGCATAATTTAACCAACAGGATAGGATAAAAAGATGCAGCTGGCTTCTTCCAGTGTGTAACATCTTTAAGCTTGCATCTGATTTATGTAAACAGTTATTTTCTCAAAAATCTCTTATACAAGGAAATTTCCTGTAAATTGCATATTTTGAGGCAGAAAAAAAACCACAGCAAGCAAAAATGTCAGAGGAAGACCCTAAAGGGTGAAAGAAAAACAATAGGTGCTTTTCTCTGCCCTGATTGCCTGTGACAATGTGTATTGAGAGCATGCATCACGCAGATTTGGTCCCCCAGTGCAATGGCTGCAAATTCAATTGCTTCCCCATTGCTGCCTCTGAGCTATGTATACACAGAAACTGGGATAGGTAATTGGAAAATGCAACTGTGACAAGTGGCAGGGATAGAGCTGTTAGCTTCACACATTTCTGAGCAGTGGAGAAAGAGCTTGAAAGTTAAGAGGGAGGGATAGGTGTAAGAGAAAATAAGAAACAGCAGCAGTGTCAGAAAAAAAAAGAAAACTGACTGAAGAGACAATAGCAAAGATTGTCAAGGTAAGGAGTATGGCACCCCAGTAAGAGTATGTAGCTGGTAACAGGGAAATGAGATGTGTTGTCTTCTTAATATGGAAGGTTTACATTTATTTGATATCAGATATCTGAGAATAAAGAAAATTCTCTGTCTTATTATGACCCCAGTCCTGTAATTTCTATAGAAATGACTCAGAACATATAAATTGATAATTTGTATCACCACTACTCTTTATGCAGTGTGAGCATTAGGTTTCACAGTACTCTAGTCATACACATAAAAATTACCTATAACCTAGAGGAGATCTACAAGCTGCAAAACAAAAACCCCACAGATAAATGCAGTGATTGAAAGGATGCAGGGGAGGCTCTCCACCTGTCTTCCAGGGTGTTCCTGTCAGAAAGGCTGAGGCCAGGGCTGGGGCCCCCACACCTCCCACCCCACCACAGCACCATGAGCAGGTATACATGCAATACAGGGTCTCATGTCCCTTAGAAAAACAGAGCAATGACTTAAAAGGTATGTTAATGCAGAATGGCTGCAGGTTTAACATAAATTTGTAATTCAGATTTACCAGCTTGGGAAGGGCAAGCTGTTTACCTCCACTCTGAAGTCTTGCAGCACTGTGTAACAGGTACTCTGGTGATGCCTGGCACACCTGCACGTGGGACATACTGCAAACAACCCAATGTGACAGCAGCTGAAGTGGCTTTTCAGGTTCGTGACCTTGTCTCATACACAGCGGAGGCAGTGATTTTCTCTTAGGAATTGTATGCCTGTCTCCAGTGAGCAGGTGTCTCCTCTCTGCCTGAAGTCCTCTCTCCTACAAGTGTGTGCTCTGCAGAACACAGTGGTTTTGGCCCAGATACAACACAGTAGGAGAAGCAACCCGACTGGGTTCACCCTATTTCTGTGGTGTGGGTTTGGGTTTTTTTTCAGTTCTCTACTCCTACCCACTTCCAGTACAGTTGCTAAACCTTTGTATTGGATGCAAAGAACTTCATATGCTGAGATGGTCCATGTTTCTTCACACTCCTCCTGCCTGACTTCAAAGATTAACTTGTTATGGGCCATCCTAAATAAGAAAAAATCTCCACATGGACTGTATGGACTGAATTCTACTTTTGACCTGTGCTATCAAAATTATCCTAGTTACAGGTGAGCACAAACAGAATTGTGCATTTTACTGGACTGGTAAATTAGGCTGTGGTTAAGAGGAAGACTATGCAGGTGTGTCTATACCATGTTGTGTGTCCTATACCATAATGTGTTCTACACCATGTTCTGGTTTCTTCCTGAGAGCCTTGTGCAGTAGGCCAATAACTGTTCTCTCCACTAAAACACAAACATTTACGGATGAGTCATCCCAGTTTGTCTTCTCTTACACAACCTTATGGGAAATTCTTGATGTATATAGATGTCTCACACCACAGTCCAGCTTATATCCACCTCTAAAATGATGAGATTTAACTGCATGAAACATTAGCTTATACAGAAAGCTGTGGGTGAAACATAAAGAGAAGGCATTGTTCATGGAACAAATACATACAGTCAACAAATGTTGTCTTGTGAATGTCACAGTGAGGAAGTAAAAAAGATTTCACCATGCTGCTGCTGCGGAAAGCTCTGTATGAATCTCAAGCACATGAGAAAAGGAGGAAGCTATTAGTGCACTGGTGGCTTTTAAGAACTGTCTGTGGGTCTTTTTTGTCAGTGATAAGCCTCTGTTTTATTTATCTCATTTATTTTATATGCCCAGGTTTCAAAATTATGATCTTCTGATGAGAGTGGCAGATAAGCAATTATCTGATATGCTGCACAGAAAAAACTACTTCTGCAGTAGTGACCAGAGGCAGACAGTGCATCATCATTTTTCCAGAGAGTCAGTGTGCTTAATCAGTACCCCTTAAAATTGACAAACTCTTGTCATTGCCCTTTCTTCTGTGATCCCCCTTCTTTACCATCATTTGATATTTCCATAAAACATAATAATCCCCAGAATTGCTAAAAAGGAGTCAGCACCCTCTGCCTACAGATTGCCTCTCTCTGCATTAAATCCCTTGGATTTAATCCAGTGTGACACTGGGATTCTCATAAATGAATATTGTTTTATGCCACAAGTGTTCCAGCTGACAAAGAGAGGTCATTTTTATGAAGACTGTCACCACCTTTAATTTTTCTTCCTGAAGAAAATCTTTCCACCCAGTCCACATCAGGAGAGCTGCTTGTGCAGAGTTTGCCCTGACAGTCTGGTCCAGGTGTGCAGCCACATGTGGGCAAGACAGTGAAGATGGATTCATTGCATTGCAGATGGTCAGATACTAGCAGCACATTTCCCTGATCAAATTCTGTTTCACTGCAGTGTTAGGAACTGTTCTGCACTGCTCAACATCTCTCTAACCCTACCTTGATAATTGCTGAGGGAGCAGGAACCGTTCCCATGCTGCACCAATGCACAAGGCAAGCTGAATTAGGCAACTTACTTCAAGCTCCTGCCACCAAACCTCTGCTCTGGACTAAGTTATTTCTGTGACTGAAAGGGGCAGCTGTGTCATAGTGCCTTTGACCTGTTTATGACTGGGGCAGCTGGATTTCCAGACACATTTTGGAGACAATTGCAAAGAAGACAGTCTTCCTTCAGACTTGGAAACCCCTTTGCAGCACTGTAGGGAGTGCAGAGAGCTGCAAGGTTCCCTATGAAGGAAATATCAGTGAGTGGGAGGAAAAATAATTTCAGGTCATTGCTCTGTCTTAGCTCCCCCCTCTTTTACAAAATCTTCTGCTTTAAAATGGAATGCCTCACAATCCAAGCTCTGTTTCTTTGTTCAGGTGAGATGGACCCTGTGCCATACCCTACTTTGATTTTCATGTAAGCTTATGTCAAGCATCAAATGCCTCTGCCCAAACTACCCCACCTCATTCTAGTTTGAGGCAGATTGTGTGAGTTACATCTTGTGTTTTTCAGCAGTTGTGCACAGGTTCCCGCATTCCATTTGATTTGGCCTTGGAAAAAAAAAAATCCCAACTCTTATAAATATTTTGGCCTGCTGCTGGGCTCTAGAAATCAGTTCTTAGCAGCAAATGGTGCTATGGCAACAGTCCCTACAATATGACACAGCAGCAAGAATTCTGTCTTCTTTTAATCCGTAACTCCCAAAATACCTTCTGCATATCACAAGACACCTGGCTTTCCCCACCCTCTTCAGAGCTGAGGAAGCAGCTCCTTCCCAATTTATTTTTCTAGTTCAGACTGAGGCAACGCTATCTTGAACCAATTTAAGCAGATCTGAAATAACATACTCAGTCCCAGCTGTCATAACCTATATTGCAGGATATTCCCCTTGCTTTCCTATGACACTTTTCCAGTTACTCACATGATCTCTTTTCCCCTCAGGATTTCCTAAATAATTCTCTGACATGGGCTCTATGATAGACTATATTTCTCTTTGTATATCCTACCAAAGGTGAGTTATCAACTTGAAAACTTCTGCTTATATATATTTTAATGAATATAATATACTACTTATTCAGAGGTTAACATTTCTATACAAAGCCTGCTCTGACACAACAACCTTGTCTTTTATGAATTATGTCCATTACAATAGCTAGATGTTTGGGAGCCCATACTTCTTGAGAGCTTGCTTTGGTAAGGAGTTATCCACACCCATGCAAAGAAATGGACTTTGCCTTAAAAAGCTGAAGACCTGAGTATGATAGACATGCTCAGAACTAGCCGTTTCACACTGAGATCTATTAGCAATAGACCTATAGAAAAATCTGAAATGCTTCAACTCTTGATCCACGCTAATTATCAGCTAATTTCTCAAGTACACTGTGGGCTCGTACATGGCATTCTGCCAGTAATTGGGAGCTGCAAATGCTGTTTGCTTGATCGCTGAGCCACCTACAAGTTTCACAGCATTTGATGAGTAACTGAAGGATTTGTGTGTTCAGTACATCCCATATGCCATAAATGTCTTGAAGTGGCAATACAGTGATAGTAACAACATGGCTATTTAAAAGTTCTGCAGCTAACAGCTAAATTCATCCCCCATGTAACTCCACTGATTTTAGTAAGCTGACAATTATCCTCCAGGTGGAAAAGCAATGCACAAGATGGTAGGATATAAAGTGCCTCTTTCTGCTATCCTGCTCGGGCTGTCTTTGTGCTTCTGCCCTGCCAGCACATCGCCTTGTGTGTGCACAGTAACGGTTTGCTGAGGCAAGGCTGATAATAACATTTACAGCTCTTCAGCAGGGTCCCACAGGCATTAGAAAAGCAAATTGTCTTTGCTAGAATGTGGGCTTGAATAAAAATACTTGCCCTGATTTATCTGCCATAATAATAATATTTTCTGATATAAATTATATTAACCTTCTTGGCCTCACAAAATGTGTTTTAACCTTTCAGTGAGAAAGGGTATTGTTTTTTTAAATGTATTGTGTTTTTAAATTCAGCACTGCTCCTAAATTTCTTACTTAATTTTACTGATCCTGAAAGCATTTCAAGATAATTACTTTCCTTTTATGAAGTGCAATTTACTAAGACTTCTGTATCTGATGCAAGTTTTCTCTACTGGAACATAAATCCTATAAAATACATGGTGTTCACATTCTGACTATTTTTTCCATCTTTCTAGTCATCTTCCTGCTCCATGGGAGGATGGACCACTGGACATTAAAGCTTATGAGGGAAAAGGGAGGGAAGAGTGAACAGATCACAGTACAGACCCCTCCTCTTCCCCAGGTGCCGAGTGTGGGACCTGACCTTCACCCTCAGCCTCTGGAGCAGAGCACTTTCACTCTGTGTTTGCATCTGTTAAGTGGGGTGCAGGTTTGAACTTGATGCTTGTGCCTCAGGTGAATGCCCCAAGCCATCCATCTACCCAACCTGCCAGGCTGCCATTCATTGGGTTCTGAGTCATCCATGCAGTAAGGAGCATCTCCAGGAGGAAAGAGAGTAATGGCTTAATGCTCTCAGAGCAAGAATCTGGGCCTTCAACCCTTGAAGCCAGAGGTCCGTCTGCTAGGGTCTGGGCCAAGTCTCTGTGTATGGACAGCTTTGGGGTTAATCAAGCTACACCTTCATTTATCAGGTTGGTTGGTTGGTTGGTTTGTTTGTTTGTTTGTTTGTTTTAAAAGGGAGAGATACTTTCTTCACGGCAAATGCCCTGTCACTTTAGTGTCACCCTGTTGCTTTGACAAAAACCCCACTGTCAGGCTGCAGCCCCCACAGATGTGACATGTCCATACCCTGGCAGCTCTTGCTCTGACTATTGGTACTCTTGCCGTTG
>VWZY01008311.1:0-27448 GCA_013399075.1 Chloroceryle aenea
CCTGCAGGTGCAGCCTTTCTCTTCCTGCACCCCGCAAAGTGGTACACAAGATCCATCAGTGACCTTTGCACACCAATCCTTGATAGTAACTCTAAATATGGGCTGTTATCTGTGATAGAAGCAGACACTGCCTGCAGAAACATGATGCTAACTTAATACAGTGCAGTTAATTAGAAGAACTGATTTGAAAGTAAAATCATTGAACAAAATTAGTTCTGTTCTCACTCAAACCAGGACACTATCTTACTTAATATAGTAATGGAAGATTTGATGAAAATGGGCAAGAACATCCAAAAAATACATGGGCTAAGGCAGTAAGTGTTAACACCTTATGTTGTATGTTCATAGTATGCTGCTACTGTTAATAACAAAGTCGATTTTTAACCTAGTCAGAATAATATATTCAATATGAATCCTGACTGCCCTGAAGATCAGTATAGACAAATCCATGTGCAAGGTGACATCTATGTGAAATAAAAAAAATATAGTGTTTTCTACATTTTGGTTTTAAATGAAATATATGATAAACCAAATGTAAATAGATGTGGACTTTTTCTTCTGCCTAATTTGTCAAAGCTGTACTGCTCACCTTCGTCCCTCCCCCTGCTTTCAAGAAAAAGTATAAAGAGTACTGAAATGAAATCACAGAAAAACAAATTTCTTACAGTTTCTAGTCCAGGAAAGATTTATGCAGTTTTCAAAGTCACCTTTGCATCATTTTTGTATTTGTTCTGGTTGCCTTGTCCTGTCTGCTTCTCAAAAATTGTTGAAGATTATTAAAGATTATATCTGAGAAAAAGAAAGTTGTCTCCGTTCACTGTTAGATAAGGTTAGAGATGGGTTGTCCCTTTTTAAGCAATCTCACTGGGCATTTGTGCCTCCGGGCATTGTATGTCACCTTCATACCTATATATATCACTCTATGCTTATAACACACATTCTGAATGACAAATGTATCATCAGTCTCTTTAAAGGTAGTGAAGACACATTTTGTAACATGGGAAAAGTTTTATTTATTCTAAAAGATGAAAAATGTAGAATGGACTCATGCACAAGAGAAGTGCAGCTTTTATATAAATGTGGATCATATTTGATCCTTTATGCAAGATTTAAATTTGTTTCTGTACTAAAGGTGAGGAAGAATATGCCCTTGAGTTTGTTTAAATGTACCCAAATGTCAATTAGGAAAATGCTATATCTGGTAGAAGTTTAGCTAGTTTGTTTGCAAGTCTATCTAAGAAATTTTTTCATTTAATGATATTGTTTTACTGAGCAAGTTAGAAGCGTAACTAAGCTCTGAAATTCTGTTTTTCTTCCTCAAAAAGGCTTCTACACTCATCAGCCCAAGAGAGAGGTCCTTATTTGTGGTACTGACTGGTACGCATTCTGCAGGGTGAACTTTCTCTAAGATAAAATATATCCATGCTGGTACAAAGCACTTGTCTCTGAATCTTTACTGGGTGACATGTAGTGCCACTGTGAATTGTGCCACAGTGTGCCTGAAATACTTGTATGAGTTGAAATGGGCCAGTATGTGATAGTCTGTTGTATGCCTTGAGTGTATTCATATTGAGGATTATGGAGGTGAAATGAGCCAAACTCAATATATTAACCCTATTGCCTTTTCAGAGGTGTCTTGGGTTGATTGTTACATTGAATCCCGGCCTTGTCTTGAAGCTTAACAATTAAAGCAGTCAAAAATTTTACTAGGGAAAAATCTAGGGACTGAGCAGTATCAGCAATTAATGGCAGGAAATCCAGGAGACTCAAATCCTATCATTTATAATTGCAACAGACTTGAGATACAATGCCACTGTTTGGAAGAATATAAGGAAAAGTTGAAATAAAGTATTTATCTGTACTGAATGCTTCCCTTGATAGCAGGAATGCTGATTGCTTAGTCTTAAAATAAGAATTCATTTAAGGACTGAAAATGCATCATGACAAGTAAATGAATTTAAAACAAACCTGGATCAAGTCTGTAGAATTTCAATCTCAATCGTATGTATACACACACACACAAAACATTAGGTTAAGATATTAAACTAAAAAGTAAAGAATTTCAAATATGCTTTGGAAAATAATTTTTAAAAAAAGTCTATAAAAATGTGCCCTGCTTTTCTTTTTTCCTCAAAAGGAAAGCAGCTTTTGCTGCTCTTTTCTGTACTGAAGATATCAGGAATATATATATACACAAAACTTCTTTTTCTGCAGTCTTATCTCTTCCTTTTTTCCTATATAATAGTATAGAACACAATGAAGAAAACATGAATGTCTGTCTGCTTGGATAGGTCCTGTCAAAGTTTAAATATTTTTCCTTTTTTTTTTTTTTATTATTATTATTATTATTTTTAAAGATTTCTCCAATCTGTGTCAAATTTTAAATTAGAATAAGGAGGTTCTAATCTCCTCATAATTAGGTCACAGTGATGATAAAGATGATCTTTTCACAATTCTCCTTTTTGGAGAGTTTTACTGGAACTATTTCAATTCAAAAATAACATTTAATCCCACCTACTAGCTCAGTCGGGTCTGCCAGATGTCAGTTGCATATTCTAAGTGATTCTGGCACAATGGAAACTGGATAGTATTTCTTACATGAATGACACAAATTCTAGACTATGAGCTAGTTATATTTTGTTCTTCTTTAAAATTTCATGTAGTATTTCCAGGTACAATTTGACATCTGATTTTATTTTCTTCATAAAGATTATTGTTTTATTATTTTAATTTCTTATTTCCAGAGCAGGTTCTTTGTATCATGGCTTGTTTAATTCTTGAATGCTGCTAAATCAGATCCTGGAAGTATCATTAGGCATTACCAAATAACAGTAGAGTGTGAAAACTTTTTATTTCATTTTCTTTCCATCTTCTTTTTCATTCCCTAATCTTGTTCACAACAAGGAAAATTTAATTCAGGAAAGTGCTCATGATGACAGCACATATTCCAAGGCAGAAAATGTATTAAAAGGCCAGGCCCGTGAGTCTTTAGAAATTTATTAGTTTATAAATGCAAGTCTGCCAAATATCCTACTTGTTTTACCATGTTTTGAATTTTTGCAGATGTAGAATGGTGCTGTTAATGTGAATCTGAGAGCATTAATCANTAAACATGGATAGACATTAGGTTTTGAAAACTCCAAGACATTCACTGGGATACGAGTAGGTCATCTCAGGAGCTTCTCTGACAGCCAAAATTGACTGTTCAATAATTATATAAATTTATATTTGTATAATAATTAATATTAGTTAATAATTGTATAAAAGTCACTCATTTTTTTTATTCAAGGTCTCATAAAGTTATCAAAACCAGAGTGCAGACCAGAAATATTTTGAGCTTGTCTATTCTTACCTAATCAGTGCACATCATTATAATCCTTTCTGTTAAATGACATTGATTTCAATGTGTCTTGTATCTTCATGCTCATGTCCAAACAGATAATTGATCAAAATTATGTTCTGCTGTACTTCAGTGATGTCAAGAAGGTATAGGGAAGTGTCAGAAAAACATCCAACAGTGTATTCTAGCTCCGTTTTGTGTTCGATTCACCATAAACTATGGCTTTATATATTAATTTTTATTTGCCTTGCTTGGCATTATATTTCAGATTGTGTGATTTTTATATGAATTTTCTGCAGGTTAACATTTTATATATTTGGATCTCTTTGAAAAACAAAAGAAAAGAAAAATACATTGCCTGAATATGATAACCTATTTAAAAACTAAACATCAAGATTCAATAAATAGTCTAAGTGCTGAAACCAGAAAAAAGCAATTCCTTCTCTCCAATGCCCTATACTTTCATTCAATTATGTATTACTCATGTGTAGGAGATGAGGTCTTTTCCCTTGTGGGTTAATTAGTACAAATGGGTGGGTTTGTAAACTATGATTTTTATCACTATTTTAGATCAAGCAATGACTTATTTGATGTTGCATTTTTTTTACTGGGTAGAAGATTTTTATAAGAAAAATAGACAAAAGAAAGATAAATCATACATAATTTCAAGGGCTTTGAGGATTTCTTTCACAAACTATATTATTTTTTCTGCAGAAAACCATCTGAATGGTTTGGAAATACAGCAAAGTTTGTTCTTAAATGACTGAACTGACTGATCTCAGTTTTATAGTCAGGTGGTAGTCAAAGAGTTAATTCCTTTTATAATTAAACGAAGTATTATTTATATTTCTTTCAAGTGATAATTTGAATATTTATATACAACAAAGAGAAAGCCTCTTGACATATGTCATTTGGTATTGGGTGCCAATAAATCTGTCAAAGTTTAGAGCTGGGACACTCACTGGAAGAATGACAGATCACTCTGTTTTAACCCCTCTCCATTCCAAAGGGGAAGAAGAAGGGAATAAGGGAGAGACTTACTGATTAGCAAGAAAATTAAAACAGCTTTAATGAAAACAATGATAATAAAATGGAATGTATACAAATATATATAAAACCCATACTCAATCGAGCCTCACTGATAGCAATTACGTCACTGTCACCAGTGATGCTGCGGACTGGGGAATTCCCAGGTTAAACTCAATGGCAAACTGGATTCAGGAGCTGGGTTCTGGAACTGGATTTAGAAAAGCACAGATCAGGATCAAAGGCAGAACAGACAGAGTCCTCCTCAAACACAAGACATTGAAGAAGAGAGCTTGACCCTTGTGATCCCTCAGCTTTATACTGAATTTTATATATATGGGATGGAATATATCTCTGGTCAGTTCAGGGTCACCTGTCCTGCTTGCTCCCCTCCACAGGTGCATGCTTTTTCTTTCTGCACCCCTTACTATTGTGCAAAAGATTTAGTAATGACCTTGGTCTTCACAGGAGTGAGTATAAGCAAGAGCTTCTCTGCAAACTAGTCCTTGGACTTCACTGTATAACATCAAGTGTTATCACAGATAGAAGCAGACACTGTGCAAAAATATTCTGTGAACTTCAGAAAGTGAAGTTAGAAGAGACCGAGTTGAAAAGTAAAATAACTGCACAAAATTAGTTCTGTTGTGATGCAAATCTGGACACCTTTTAAGTTTAAAAAAAAAAAAAGTATTTTTTATATATCTTTTAATTGATAAAATGTATATTTGTTTCCAGTGAAGAGAAAGCCTTTTGACATATGTTGTGTGATTTGATATACCACTTATATATCTTGTTTAGCATAACTTGCTGAGAATTAGTAGCTAAATTTGCTGAAGCCTTAGGCCACAAGCTGTGAACTATCACCTACAAATGTTAAGCTTTTGCCTAGTTAAGTACAAGAAGGCCCCAGCGCCTACTCATGATGAAAGATGAGGGAGCTACAATCACCAGCAGAAGCTGCAGCCTTAGAGATAAGAAATGTCCCACCTAGAGACAATATAAGAACTCAGTGAAGAATGGGAAGATCCAGCTGCTGATATAACTATAGGTCCAAAATTCCTGTGAGAGGTAGGGAATTTAAATTGTAAGTTTATTATTGCCCGGGGACTTCTTTATTCAGGGTCTCTTTTGGAGGCACTCAGCTCAAGTTACAGCACTATTAATAAAAAGTATTTTATATAGGAATCCATCTTTTGACTTACAGATTCAGCAGAAACACAGAATTCAACCCTGTTGTAGTGGTTTGCATGCATAATTTCCATAACACATATAAAGTAGTAAAATAAACCAGAATATTGTTCATTAAAGAAATGACAATATGGTTTTGGTCTAATTTGTCATACTTACACCTGAGTTTTGCAGTAGCTGCTATGTATGTGTTAGGCTTAATGCACTGTACAATATGACTTATTTTTCTGTGTGAAATAGGAAGTATGCACCTTGCTTTTTGATATATGTGGACATGGTAGATGTGATATATATTTGTTTTTATGGTAAATTCAGTTCAGCATCTCAATGAGAATTAAATTACATATACCATATACCTTTTCTATAAGAACGCATTTCTCTCAGTTTACTGCCCTCCTTTCAAAGTCAGAATTCAATGTGGTCACAAAAACAATAAACGTTTTTTAGTAAGACACTCCTCCCAGTCACTGGCTTTCCTCCACTGACACCACTTTTTTTTTTTTTGGTAGTAGTAGTAGTAGTGGTGGGATATTTCCCCCCAGGCTTCTGAAAAATAGGAATGCTACTTCTTTTTTTTAAAGTGACTTCTTGTCTTATACTGACTGGTTTTGGCATTGTTTTATGCCTTTGATGTCATTTAAACCTGTGTAAACAGAATAAGATGAAATTTATTTCAAAACAAAAGAATAAAATAAAGATAGTGATGAGTATTCTTTTGTTCATTAGTTAACTTTTTCCTCTTAATGGATTTTTTACTGTTAACGGGAAGTTCCATTGATGTAGTGAAGGAATTTTGAAACATTTAAATAAGAAGGATTCAGAAAGAAATTCTGGGAAATATATTGAGGGAAATGAGTCTATTTCTGGCATAGACTTTCACCAGCTCTAAACTGAGAAATTGTTCAGGGAATTTTCTGTATCTACCCAGTCAGCATGGGTTTATGAAATGTGGGTCCTGTTTAACAAACCTGATCCCCTTCTGTGAGAGAGCAAGCCGATTGTTAGATGTAGGTAAGGCTGTGGATGTTGTATCTTGAATTCAGTAAGTCATTTAACACTGTTTCCCACAGTGTTCTATTAGAGAAATTGACTGTTCTTATCTTGTATGACAAGATCCAGGAAATATATGACTGAAATGATAACGTGAAAAAGAAGAATCCGGGATATGGGAAGTGCAGTGTTTAAGTCTTTCACTTAGTTTGTATCACTAATCCAATGCTCAGCTGTTATGGCAAACAGCACCATGCAGACACAAAAAAGTGGCAGAAGGAAAGGAACCTTCTTAAACTTGCTTTGCTTTCAAACAAAGCCTGTTATTAAATAACAGTTTTAAGTAGGCTAATTGTATTACTCTCTGGAGGTGTCTCACTTATTGNGGTGGGCTACCAAGTTAGTAAAGGGTTTGGCGCATGTCTCTTAGGAGAAAGGCTGGGCTTGTTTAGCCTTGAGAAAAGGAGGCTGAGGGGAAACTTTATTGGTCTCTACAACCACCTGAAGGGAAGTTGTAGTGAGGTGGGAGTTGGTCTGTTCTCCCTAGTGACAAGCAATAGAACAAGAGGAANAGTGACAAGCAATAGAAGAAGAGGAATGGGGAGGTTCAGGCTCAATACTAGGGAGAATTTCTTCACTGAAAGGGTTGTCAGGCATTGGAGGAGACTGCCCAGGGAGATGGTGGAGTCACCATCTTTGGACATGTTTAAGGGCCGGTTAAACGTTGTGCTTAGGGACATGGTTTAGTTGTTTTGATAGGGCTAGGAATTAGGCTGGACTTGAAGGTCTCTTCCAGCCAAAACTATTCTATGATTCTGATTCTATACTCACATAGGCAGGTAGTATATGAGCAGTTCCACTAATTTCAGTGAGCCTCCTTAGGCAAACAATTCTTGCAGTACAAGGAACTATGTCAGTACTACTAAATAAGAGAGGGATAGCATTTGTTCTGTAGCTTGAGGCCAAGGGAAATGGTTTGACTCTAATCACAAGGCAGCACCAGTTCCGGGTCTCCTCTTGTTCTCATATGACATCCCTGTATATACAAACACCTACATGTACACCACATATTTTCTAGTTTTAAATGTCTGAAATATTTTAAGACCAAACCAGCTTCAGAAATTGTTTTAACAAGCTGTATGGACCACCACTAGTACAGTGATGGTGTTTGTTGTTGACCTGGTTTTATTTAGTAATATTGATATTTCACTTATTTCTAATTCATCCAATTTTTTTTCTCTGTGTCTGTCTATTGTGTTCTTCTACTCCCTACAGGACAGTTTGATATCAGGTGTATAGTTCAATTGATTATTGCAAAGTAGAATCTTTTTATCGTTCTGTCTTTTACTCTTGATGTTATTTTGAAAGCATGACTTATTCTTGCATTTTTTTCAGTACTCATAAAATACATCAATAACCACCTCAAAAATATGTGATGTAAAATAGACTATAGTATAGTCTTTAATCAAATTTGATAGTCTCTAAGAGTATTTAAAAACACTTTTGAATGCTTTTTTTGCACTAAAGGAACTAGTGTATTTGGAAAGAAAAACCATAATTTCATTATGAATATCTACTTGTATTTCACTAGTGATTGGAAGGAAGTTTTAAGAAAATATATATTTTTTCATATATATGAATTATTATAATATATATCATATTCATATATATACATATATAATAATAATTCATTCACTTCATGAATACTTTGTTGAATAGCAGTCAAAACTGGTAAGACTTCTGCAGATAAAAAAGGCAAAGCAGCGCAGAGGCACTCCAAAGGAAACTACATTTTATCCCCAGAATATTTCTACAAGACCTAAGTTTTACACTTAAGTTTAGCACAAAGGACCAACTGTATACAAGAACAAACTTGTATTGGCTACATGAAAGTTCATATCATTAGAATTCAACAGCAGTTTTCCTCTTGAAGACTGCTTATATAGGCTTTGCCTTGAGACTGAGAACTTGATAGGATCCAGTTCATCTGGAGATGTGTGTTATCCAGCACTGCATATAAAAATAGTCACATTTATAAATCTAAATCAAAAATTTTCTACATATTTGCCCAGATACCCACATAAATTATATTTTTCAGGATGTGATTAGAATTTAAGAAATTCCAGGAGATACTGTGCTGATGCTTTATAGAAACATTTCTTTTTAGTCAATGCATTATTATGTGATATAGAAACATGATTTTTCCGCAACAGACCAGTACACAAAATGAATCTGTTCTAAACCTTTTACTTCTCTCAAGAAACACTTTCATCAAAGATAGCCAGCTATTTAGTTATTGCATGAGCAATAACTGAATCTAAATTCTCTGAAACTAATTGGGAGGGAGAGAGTGGTAAGGAAGAAAGTAAGAAGAAAAACTTGGCATCAGACTGTTATGCATAGTCATCCAGGTTAAAGATCAAACACTTCCACTAAAAACTTTTGTTGCATTTGCATGAAACTGGCCTTCTCTCTTACTGTAATCTTACTGTCATTTTAATTAATCAAGCTGTTGTGTTTTTATAAAATTAATTTATTTATTACACTTTCTTGCTTTCTTTCTTCAAATTTATTATCAGTATGTGTCCTTAAATAAAATGATGCCTTTCAAAATAGTACTCCCTAGTCTTAGTTTTTATTCATAAGAAGAAAATTTCATGCGTCATGGCATCAGATTTTTATCTCTTTGCTTGTATTAGGGTAATAAAATCCAAAATACTAATATTTTTTTTATTGCCCTTTGTTGAATTTCTTTGAGCATTACTTATCTTGGTCAGAACAAATAGAATTAAAAATAAAATTCAGGATATTCAAGGTTTACAAGCTGTGTCAGTGACTTATTACACCTGATTATAAAAGTCTAAAGGATTTATGTCATCGTGAGGATAAACTCTCAAAACTATTTAATTTCAAACCAAAGTCTATGTCACTGAGTCAAGGTTTCAGGTCCACTGCTGAACATTTTATGCAATAGTAAATCAGAGAACATGTGAAAAGAGTATTTATCATAGACAACCAAACAGCCAATACAAGTATTGCTTCTGAGGCATATTTTTAAAGAGGGGCAAGGGAAGTCCTAGATTTTGAACCTATGAGTTATACCCGAGATTGGTTCTTGGGGTAAGTGCATTCTCCACTTTCTCTGGAAAACAAAACAAAACAAAACAAAACAAAACAAGACAATAAAGTGTCAGTCTCCAAACATTATATGATACAGCACATTTTTTTTAACACCCCCCCCGCCCCCCTGAATATATGCAGCATTTCTGGAACATTCCCTACCGAATAAGGAAATTCTCTTTTAAGGGGTCTTCACAGCTGTCACCTTGCATGGAAATAGCATAAAAAAACAGCTGCAGGTTGCACTGGAGTAGGTGGATAAAGAGAAGGATGGAAGAAAAGATTCAAATCTGAATGTGATACTGAGAGGACTCCAAGAACAAAACTGTTAAAGCCAGGGAAAGACGTGATTGTCCTTGACAAATGCAGCTTGAAATGTCAAGTACTGAGCAGACAAAAAGATCTTTTATATTTCATGTTAGTGTAAATTAAGAATTGATTTTCCTTCACTTGTCTTTTCTAAGCATCTCTAACTATACTGTCTTTATCAGATGCTGTAAATAAACATTTTATTTGCATTTTACTATAACCTTGTAAGCTAAAGGCAGTTTCAAAAAGACTATGTAAGGTTTGCCTTACCAAAGTTGTGTTGATCCATGTAACTAGGTCACTGCAGCATTTGCACACAGAGCCTGGCACTCCTGCCAATTTCCACAAGGCGGCCAAAGGCTAACAAGGTGTACATCCACTAACGCTTCATAAATCAATTTGAGAGCTAGTGTTATAGGGGTCAGGAGAGAAAGTGTCTTCAGTGATCAGTGATAACAAGAAAAAATCACTCACAACACTATAAGTTAGTGGGGAATATTTCTGAAACAAAGGATCCCAAAGGAGAATGTGAAAAATAGAACACTATTTTGATAATGCTGCAAAACTTCAAATGGTTTCTGTTTCAAGGTCACAAAACAGGACCCTTACTATAATTCTCATTTTTATTGGTGCTGCTAGATAATACAGTTGACAATAGGGCATAAGGAAAAAAATACTTATCAAAATAGATAAAACCCAATCTATGACAAATAGTAAAAATATGCAGTCCATTTATGGTGTTGTATAGACCAAGTATATAGTGTTCAGTTATGCAGACTGTCACTGAGCAATAGAGGGGCTGAATGTTTTATATATAGTCTTTGCTACAGCACATTTTATCCGGTTAAATCCTCAGGAAACAAAGAAGTACGAGGAGATTGCTGCTTCAACAGAAACAATTGGACATGATTTGATGAGGACTATTTGAATCAGAGGGTAGGGTAAGATGGGTGAAGAAGGTAATCAGGGAGCCTGCAGTAGGAAAGCAGAGCAGAAAAGATAGAGGAAATTTATATGCAAAGAGTTGAAAGTAATATGTTCAAACTATAGAAATACAGTGGGAAGGAAAAAGATTCCTTTTCTAGTCGTTTGGTTTTTTTTTGTCTTTCTCATGCAATAGTTCAGACTGTTTTTATTTATTTTGTTTAAATTAAATCAAATATGAATTTATACAAGAAGAATCACTGAGGTCTTTTCACAGATACTCTTCTAGAAAAAGAGATTAGAGAGTTATTTTAGGCTCTTGACTTTTTCTGTTTGTTCACCTGTGGGATTTTTTATTTATTTGTTTGCTTGCTTTGATTCCATAGCTTTTAAATATTTTAGTCTCTAAATTAGCTATATGTATGCCACTTTCTCAGCCCTTGATCCAAGGTTCAGATTTCTTAACTAAAGACTGGTGTCTCAACTACATTTCTATAAAACATAATGCTTAAGGCATTTAGAAAGAAACTGAGACATTTAGACACTTTTTTTCCCATAGCGTAACCTACTTCAAGACCATGCCTCTTCACTGATTTTCATAACCAACGAGTTAGAAACATTATGTCCCCTCCTTCAGTGTCCTTTCTTTTAGCATTTTTTGGTCTTACTAATATTTCTTGCCCGCCAAAATTAAATAACTAAACACCCACAACTTTACATTCAGCCTGAGTAGTAATCATTGCATGGTAAAAACATTCCTAGGACAGCAGAAGTTAAAGATTTTAATTCCTTTCATTTGGAAAGTGCATTGAACCTAGGAATCTTTGAGAAAGGCAAAGACTCAAATTAGAGAGGCATTCCTAGAGCATGACTAATACACACTGACAGGATCTGACTCTTTACAAACTATCCCTTACTTTTAAGTGCCATAGCCATCAGGCTGTAAGCTATTCATGCCTTTTGGAGCACTCTTCATTTTTCCTCTTGAAGCTATGTCACTATGCAGGAAAGAATTCAAGATTTATGAGAATGCTGAAAGGTGAGCTACAGTTGGAACATCTACTCAAAGAAGGGAACTCTGGATTTTCTGGGGTTTTGTTCAGTCTATTTTGACAGTGAAACAATTTATTTGATCATAAACATAAAAAAACCTCCAAAACACAAAAAAAAACCCAACCAACCAAAAAAAAAAAAAACACCTATATTTCATATCAACCATTTTGGACAGAGATGTGAGAATTCTAAGTTTATTTGTTGTTTCAAGTTTCACAAAGCTTCACAGTTTAAAAAGGGAGGCCCTTCAACTGGGAAACATGTTCATGTAAGTTCAGTTTACCACTAGAGAATGAATATAGGAGAGAGAACTTGTAAACCAGAAGTGGCTGCACTTTGAAGGATCCATATTCTCTTGTTTTCATATGTCACGACCTGTACTCTTCCACATTCAAGTGTCATGCTTGCTACCTTGATTCCCGATTCTCTCACCTCCCCAAAAGAAAACCTCAATTACATGTCTTGTAATTCCTGCAAGCTTTTCCCTTCTCTTCCCCATACTGTCTACTTTCCAAGTCTCTCTAACATGGGGATAGATTTTTTCATGCATGTACACTGACATCCTTGTCAGATTTGGTGAAGCTTCATCACCTTCTTACATGTTACTAGATAGATGGGACTTTGTACTCCTAGAAATATTTACTCTTCTACTCCTGAATATATTTAAAACTTCAGAGTTAAATAGATAAGCTCCCAGTTGCAGGCCATTGCCCAGGAAATAAAATTCAAAATTTTTAATATTTCATATTTGAAGAAATTTATTTTCTGAAATGTATCCCCATTTACTTTTCTTCTCCAGATCTTTTCCATTCTATCTGGGTGAATATTTCTAGTTAACTTTAATTAGATTTAAGCTTGTACAAGCAATCAAAATGTGGAAAACCCACACTCCACAGAAATAAAAGTGATGTCAATGAAAAATTATTTCCTTATTGTTTTTTAATAAGTTTGAAAAAGTTATTTCCTTATTATTAGAAAAGTACTTATTGATAACATTAACATGAGTAGATATAACAATATATATAAAAAAAAAATCTATTCTTGTCTAAATGTTCTTTTAGTCTCTTAAGCACTATTGATAGGATTTTCTAGCCTCTATAGTCTTCACTCTACCTCCAAGCAACTCATCTGCAAAACCATTTTGGGATGCTGCCTTCTAATTATCAGGCCATACTCCATAAAGCTAATCTTGAGCCTTTCGAAATCAGTTGTACGCTCCTAGTAGACATTATAGGAAAAAGTAGCCCCATTTGCAGCTGCTATCAGAATTAAGAAATAAATCTAAAACAGAGAAATGAGGTCCAAAGATGGAAGGGGGTGCTGGGGAAGCAGCAGCACATTGGAGCCATAAGAGAAACTTAAGAGAATTAGTGTAAATAGCATGTGTGCGACTGGAGGCAGAAGATACTTTTTAAAGGTCACTCACAAATAAATATTTCCAGAAGACTTGCAATTGTCAATATATTTTGGTCACTTGCATGCTGCTTTGAAGTTCACCTCCATTTTCTGAAATCACCAGGAAAAAAAAAAAGTCATACAAGTCTCTTCATACTTGATTTAGAGATTAAGAGAATCACAGTAAATAGCAAGTTTATACAATAGATTAATATAACAGTACAAATTAAGCTATTCAGTTGATAACCATTCTTCTCATAGTTAAACTACATAACTGCTACAAACTGTCATATATCCTAGAATAATATTGGCCATAATATCAAATTATTTAGATGTTCTTCATTGTTTATAAGAAATAAAAAAAAAAAAATAGCATAATTGAGAGATTATTGAGATTGAGACCAATCTATTATTGTCTATGAATTCATTAGTATTAGGCTAAGGTGCTAAGTATATGATTGCTCTATAGTTTAGCCTAATTATCTTAGTTAAATCACATCACAAAAATGATCTGAAAGCTGAATCAGGTATGAAGTGTGTTATTTTAATCCACTCTGTGTCCCAGTAAAAAAATGAGGTTATGCCCCACATTCCTGGAACTAACTCTTAAATTATTTTTCCTAATAATATTATTTAATAATAATAATTAAAAAAGGTAAGATCCATTAAAAATTTACCTACATACTTTCTTTGGGAAATACCTGTGACTCAACGCCATCAACGCCATTGAAGATCTGTAGCTGTAACAGTCACAGGCTGCAATCCTTCAGCTTGGAGGATTAACTTTTCTCACTATTGTTTTAGCATTTATACCATAGAATTAATGAAGCTCATACAGGAACGATTTTGATTTAAAGTATTCTGCACCATGCTGATAAGTTTAATGGATAGCCCTGACCTTTAAATTATAACACACATTCAATGAATCAGCAGAATAATAGGTCATCTAGCAAACATGAGTTCTACCTCCATTATATAAAGAAGAAACATCTAAGAAACTCATATCTGATCGATGGTAAAATACTCAACACTATACAAATAAAACATTTGTTTATCCTATTAAAAAGTCAAGCTTTATTATCTTGAAGAGGTCATCAGCTAGAGCTTCACACATATACATGTTAATTTATTGTGATCTAAAGGTAAACAAGGGAATGTAACCAATATATTTTGACATAAATTTATAAAGTCTCAAGTATTTCTCTTTTCAGGGACATTAATAACTGAATGTAGTTAAATATTTAGTTCCCCTAGAAGTCCAACGCCTATGAAAAGGTGAAGCCTGGCACAAAGAAGTCTGTCCTGTAGACTCATGGAGTCAGTGTGTTTAGGGAAGTTGGATAAAGGAAGCTTTTATTACATATACAAGTATGAAAGGCTAGAAATGAGTTAGTACTACTGAATACATCATTTTTTCCTCCATTTTCTCAGTAATTTATTTTCTCATTAAGCGCTGTCCCTTGTCTTTCAATGCTAATTACAATACAATACAATAGAAATTATAATACAATACAATAGAAAATCTTCTATTATATCAATACACTGCATTGACAAATAATTGAAAGTGATTTTGTACTGAAACTTGTGGGTATGCAAAGTGAGACTTTGTTCCTACAACAGCAAAAACAAAATAGTAAAAGGACATAGTAAAGGACATAGTAAAGGACATAGTAAAATAGTAAAGCAACTCTGAAAGCTGAATTGTCCCTAGTCCTATTGCACAGAAAGGAGGGGAGATGATGAACTTTCAGTAAGTGATCCCTGGAGAAGAATAGTAACATTTACTTTCATACCCTAGGATTAAGGTAAATTTTTAAGTAAAAAGTAAAAACATGTAAGAGAGAGAAAAAAAAACCAAAAGCTCCAAAGGGTAGTATGGGACTAACTAAAGCCCCATACAGCCATTCTCATAACAGCAAGGATAGTCTGACATGCCCTTAGTGTTGAAAAAGCTCATTCTACAACTGTGTGCACTGATTGCAGTAGTAATGTTAAAAGATACAGTATTAAAACCTGTTGAAGTGAGCCTTATTACTGTCTGTAATTGGTTTTTTTTTTTCCCTAGTATATCTCAAAATAGAACAGTGGAATTTCTTCTGAAAGGTTAAAGATTACAAAAGGATATTTAGGGATGACAACCATATATATGCCATTTTTATCTCACTGATACATATTACACATGACCAGCATCCCAAAAATTTTAGCTGCAATATTTACAATTCTGCTATGACACATAATCTCTCTGAAGATCATCTATGAAAAGCAAAGGTGTATAATCTTGACCATGTCAGTTCTTACCTATTCATACACAGAGGAAATATTATTTTATTTGTCCTTAACATTACTGCAGAAAAACTATACTATATCATCAGAAAAATGTTTCTTTAACTTTTTAGAGTGATTGTACAATATTGACTTTGAAAATTTGCTATCATTTTTAAATTAGAGAGAGATTCAAACTTCAACCAAACTTTCCCAGATTTACCTGCATTCTGAATCTCAAGGGAAATAAAACAAGAATTTGTTGATGTTCATGTCAGCAGCTGACACCACTGATGCATTTAATACTTTCTTGAAGTGAAATAAAACTTATTTACATCAGATGAGGAGCTGAACTCTATTCTCAATATTCTCAATATCTTTGCAGAAGCTACTTTTCAGACTCAAAATGCTAAGATACAGATACTCAATACTTGATGCAATACCTGGAACTTCTGTAGTATTTTTAATTTCATGTGCCTATCAAGAAGTAAATGTAGAATTAATCCTGTAACCCAGCGAGGTTTTCAATTCATGCAACCTACAAACTTTGTGGATCACAGCATCCTTCCAAGGTGGCAAGGGCATTTTACATCATCAGTTGCCTGTGCCTTATTGCCTGATGTTATTTTTAGAATGTGTAGAGTAATGTAAGCTTCAAATTTAACTTCAGTTTTGAACAGGTCTCTTACAACATGGTGATGAGAGGCATATAACTGTTGATAAATGCATTTGTGCCACATTTGTATTAACTAAACCTCACAAAATCAGAACATACTGTCAATGTTACCATCCCTCTTCTGCTGACAAGGAAATGCAGTCACAAAGACATTTAACACATCCAAGGTCAATAACAAATCAAGAGAAACAGAGAGAGGTTTGCTGAAGAAGTGAAATGCACATTTTGGCCACATCATAAGAACCAGATGGTGACACATGATTCCTGCTTATATGATAAAGTTGAAGCCATGTGGCAGCACAACTATTTTTCACCAGCTCCTGCTATCCTATTCGGACTGCAGCTGTGGCTACCCTGTGTGGTGGAGTAAAGATTAACTAGAAATCATGACAACAATTGTAGAAGGATTGACAAGCATTCTTAAAGGACTTCTAGGTGTATTTGGTAAAAACCTCTTCTTGCTTTTCTGTCAGTAACCAGAGCCATAATGTCAGAATAAGGGACAAATTATATTCTATAAGTAAGAATATTCTTGCTCTAGTGTTATATATCCTGATCATGATTTAATTCGCTATTTCAAATGAATCTTCTATATACAGAATTTTAAAAACTTTTTTTTTTTAAGGCTAATTTTATAGTAGCAGTTTCTGCTTAGATAGGTGATGTGTCATTTTTCAACTTTTGTTTGCCTTAGTCAGTCTATGTCCTTGAATTGCTTGATGTTAATAGACATTATTTAGCACTACTGGTACAGCTTTGATCTTGAAAGCCAATAAATGTCTTTTGAGACTTTTTTTGTCTCAGTTTTCAATGGCAACTTCTCTCCTCACAGCTCTCAAATGGATGTCCCTCGAGACAGGGAGTAGTGAGACGAAGTCTCTCCCACAGTCATTGAGGACAAGGTTCATGAATACCTGAGGAACCTTAACATAAACAAGTCCATGGGACCTGATAAGGTGCATCCCAGAGTACTGAAAGAATTGGCTGATGCAGTTGCAAAGCCACTGTCCATAATATTTGAAAAGTCATGGCAGTCAGGTGAGGTACCTAGTGACAGGAAGAAAGGAAACATCACACCCATTTTTGAAAAGGGTAAGAAGGAAGACCCTGGGAACTACTGACTTGTCAGCTTCACTTNTTTGGAGAACAGGAGGCTCCACAGGGACGTTATAGTGACCTTCCAGTACCTGAAAGGGGCCTATAACAAAACAGGGGAGTATTTATTCACAAGGGTTTGTAGTGNTTGCTAAGGCTTGTGGAGGACGGAAAGGTGATTCAAGAGAGTCAGCACAGCTTTACCAGGGGCAAGTCCTGACTGACCAATCTGGTGGCTTTCTACAATGAAATAACTGTATAAGTGGGCAGTGGAAGAGCTGTGGACGTCATCAGTCTTTGACTTTGCCAAGGTCTTTGACATTGTTTCCAAAAACATCCTCCTTTCTAAGTTGGAGAAACATGAGTTTGATGAGTGGATAAAAAATTGGCTGGATAGACACACCCAGAGAGTATTGGTCAATAGTTCAATGTCTAGATGGGAAAACATGACAAGTGGTGTCCCTCAGGGGTCTGCACTGGACCAGTGTTGTTTAATATCTTCATCAGTGACACAGACAGTGGTAGTGAGTGCACCCTCAGCAAATTTGCTGATGATACTAAGCTTGGTGGTGCAGTTGATATGCCAGAGGGATGGGATGCCATCCAGAGAGACCTGGACTCAGGTGAAGGTCATGAGGTTCAAAAAGGCCGAGTGCAGGGTCCTGCATCTGGGCTGGGGCAACCAGCATTATCATTATAGGATGGGAAAGGAGGATCACAAAAATTATCAGAGCGCTGTAGCACCTCTCCTATGAAGACAGGCTGAGAGAGTTGTGTTTGGAGAACAGGAGGCTCCACAGGGACGTTATAGTGACCTTCCAGTACCTGAAAGGGGCCTATAACAAAACAGGGGAGTATTTATTCACAAGGGTTTGTAGTGACAGAACAAGGGTTAATGGCTTTAAGCTAGCAAAGGGCAGATTTAGGTTTGACATTAGGAGAAAGTTCTTTAATATGAGGGTGATAGATCACTGGAACAGGTTGCCCAGAGAAATGATGGAGGCCCCATCCCTGGAGTCATTCAAAGCCCAGCTTAAGGAGGCTCTGAGCAGCCTGACCTAGTCAGAGACGACCCTGCTTATTCTAGGGGTGTTGCACTAGATGACCTTTAGAGGTCCCTTCCAACCCAATACATTCTATGATTCTATGGAGTCAAGAAGGGGAAGGCCAAAAGAAACTACAGAAGGAGTATAAAGAACTAAAAGAACTGACATCTTGACAGACTTATTGCTTGACTATTTTAAAATATATTAATGATGAATGACATACTGACTATGGGGTACAGGATCTTAATTGCCATTTCACACTGTCATTATTTATTTAATTTATACCGACAGTTGTTGTTATACTCTTGACTATTTAGAAATATTTTCCTAACTATAATGACCTTGTCATTATAAATAGTTTATAAAATGAAACAAATCTTTGAAGGCATTTTTAACAATAAGGACTGACTTTCTAGCTGTCAGCATATAATTTTTAGTTAATAGCAGATAAGGAATACTTTTTAATGTTATTATTTTATTTGGTGCAATTTATTTCTAAATTACTTTCATTCAAAGTATTAAAACTTCTAGATACCTGAATGTTCTAATACATGTGGCTGGGTCCATAAAGATAGATATTTTCTACCCACATATTAAAAGATGTTGCAATTACACATTTAACATTCACACATACAGTTTCAACCTGTTCTTTGTATTCTATGAACACATTAAAAAAAAAATCTCTTCTTTCAAATCATTAATTGTTAAAATACGTCTCTGTGAAATGGACTTTTTCAAAGGCATGCCAGATATTTAGCCTTTAAGAGTAAGTCTTAAGGGATAACTTAAGAGTAAGTTACTAGAACCACTTCTTGGAATTATTTCACCATCCAAATAAGACTTTCTCTTTCTGTGTTAAGAAAGGACTTATAGGACTTATTTTATATGTTAAGAAAGGACTTATTTTATGTTGTCCTGGAGCCAATACCTATGTTGTCTCTATAAGCACAAGTGGAGATTTCAAAACATCACAGTTATGTAAATTCTGTAAGTATTTTTTATTTCCTTGGTGTTTCTTAACCGCAGAAAGTATACAATTTCTTCAAAGAAGAACAAAATGAATAAATTTTTGTTGTCGTTGTTTTGGGGTTTTTTTTTGGTCACAGTAGTGATTTTCTTATTTTTTATATTTCTAGATTGTAAAAAAGATATCACTGCAAAAGAATTATCTGCACTGATTTGATTGTATATTACATTCTCTAGGAATCCATTTAAATCTATTTTGAGGAACTATGGCATTTCTTGTCCTTGTGCTATGAACTAATATGGTGAATGTGAGTCAATACTCAGTTTATTACTCTGTGATCATTGACAGATAAACAAAGGGCTTAATATGTTACAAATTGCAAGATTTTTCTATTTTTTAAAAAATGTCTGTCTTTCTGTGTGCCTTGTTATTTTTATTGGTGCTTCTGAAGCTCAAAGAAGAACATTAGGTAGAAAACTAATGCACATTTTTCTTTCTGTAAATTAAATAAAAGTGTTTTCAAATCAAGTTTAATACAATTTAAGTATTTATTTTTCAAGTCCTCAGACCATTTTAATTAAAAAAAAAAGTAATATTTTTTTTCTGAGAGAAAGTGACCACTTTTAAATTATTTGGTTTGTAGGGTTTTTTTTTTGCCATATAAATTATCTTTTTGTTAAAATAACTGTTTTGCAGTCACTAATGAACAAAATATTCTGACAGATTAGAGAATATTTGTATACTAATATTAATATAAATCCATAATGCCTTTTTTCCTGATTTTATATCCTATTTCTGGCATTTTTTATTTATTTTTTTTATTTATTTTAGTAGCCTCCATAATAACCTAAAATACAGAATAGTTAAAGTATAATTTGACAAGTATTTAACTCCACATCATCAGGAAAAGAAAAACACACCACAAAAACAAACAAATGAACAAAAATAGCACAACAGGTTTTTTTCTTACAGTTACTCATTAGACCCTTGCTGTTGTAGGCTGTTGTAGTACCTGTTGAGGAGCACAGTTTGTGCTTTTATTTCAGAGGAGTATGTTTTCGCTTTCACCAGATCAATCTGCTTTTTGACTCAGTTCAATAGGTGACAAAATAACTGTCTGTGTTAATACAGCAGCACAGGAACAGAATAAAAGGCCAGTGGAGGGAATCGTGGGATGTGCCTTTATAGAAGCAAGTCATCAACTAAGTGCATGAAACTGTATCACTAGTCAAAATGTAAAAGCAGAGGGTCGTTAAATACTAGTGACCTTCTATTCAAAATGATAAAAAAAATAGACTAAGAGATTGTTACCACTTTGGGGAAGCAGGTTTGATAGGTCAAAGAATCTTCTGAAGGAAGATGAAATTGAGACAGGATTTGTGTCTGATTAAGTCAAAAAAGATGAGTGGATATTGGAGAAACATCAGAATTGCTTAGAGCAGCCCTTTCTCTGCAATAAAAATGAAAGCTGTGATGGGTTCAGGAAAAAGACCTAGGAAAATCAGAATGAACCCTGACAAAAGATTAAGAAAAGAATGACATACAGATATTCACTATTTATTGTATTTGCTTATTTCTTTTAGACCATTACAATTAATGATTTTTCTACAAAACCTTTATCTTATTTTTTCAACTTTATTGTGTTTGTTAAATAGGCTTATAAGCCAGAGTATCTATTAAAGGGCTAGTGGGGAACTTACTAAGCATATAATTATTTGGAAGTATTGAACAAGTGTCTTCTAAGGCAAGCAAATGAGTTCGATCATGGGCTATGTGAAAAATCCCCATTTAGAAACACTGCACATGATTATGGTTTTGAGGGAGAGATAATGAGAACTAAGGAAAGTCAAAACTGGGGTTTACTCAGATCCAGAGAAATTTGAAAACAATGACATGAATATTGGGACCCTGGAGAGAGCATCTGGATAAATTAAAACATGGATATATCATTTATAAATTATTGTTCAAGGGAGCTAATTAATATAACTTATATAGCTATTGCAACAATACTGTGGGTTTATTTCAATGATTTCCTTCCCATTGTCTAGTGCTTTCATTTGTCATATTTCTTTTAAAAACATATTTTAATTTCTATGTGTTAGAAATTATTTTGCTGTGCTAAATAGCTAAAAAGAAATAAAGAAAACAGACTCTTTTATAGTCTTCTTCATCCCACTTCTTAAAGATTTTCTACAGTCTATTCTGTGACCCAACAACACAAAATCATGTTGTAATGACAATACTGTGTAATCACTGATGATGAGAATTAATAGCTGGCATCATAGCTCCACTGTTGCATATAAGTGCAGTTTTGCATTGCTATTCATTAATCAGCTGAAGACTTACAGGAGGAAGAAAGAAGAAGAGAATTCATTTTGTGCTGGATTCCACCAGTGTTGGTGGTCAAAAATTCTCTATCTGTAAGCATTTTATTTTTCCACAGCAGGAAATCTGCTACAATGCTGAAATGGGCATATTGGTGCTTGTAAAGTGAAGCTATATGTTAATGTTTAGGATCAGGGCTGTCTGATAGACTTATAACAGATGGTCTCTGTTAACTCTCCTCCCTCCCCAAAGGGGAAGAGAAATGGAATTAGGGAGAGAGATTTATTGACTGAAAAGAAATCTAGAACAGCTGTAGTGAAAATAATAATAAAATGGAATATATACAAATAGATACAAAACCAGTATTGACACACCCCACCCCCCCGATGTCAACTATATCACTGACACCACTAATTCTGTAGAGCAGACACTGGGGAAAGTTCCAGGCTAGGCTCAGCATTAGATGGGAATCAGATTTAGGATCTGTATTCTGGAACTAGATTTAGGAAAACACGTATCAAAGGCAGGACAGAGTCCTCCTTAGATGAAGGGAACTTGACTCTCATGATCCCTCAGCTTTATAATGAATATGACATATATAGGATGGAATAACTCGCTNCTCGCTGGTCAATTTAGGGTCACCTGTCCTCTCCAATCCTCCCTGCAGGTGCAGCTTTTTACTTTCTGCACCCTGCAACATGGTACACAAGATTTATCAGTGACCTTGCTTGGCAGACCAATCCTTAGTAACTCTAAACATGGGGTATTATCGCTGCTAGAAGCAGACACTGTCTGAAAAGACATTTCTAACTTCAGAAAGTGAAGTTAGTTAGAAGAAACTGAGCTGAAAAGTGAAAACACTGATTTGTGAACAGAATTGTTCTGTTCTAAATCAAACCAGGCCATTACATTTTGAAACTATTTAGGAACAATGATGCATGCCTGAGTTTTACCTGCAGTAAAAAAAAAACAGTAGCTGCTTCTTCTTTTTTTTTTTTTTTAACTGAAGAGACTGGAGACATAAAAATCAATGAATTAAATAGTGGTACTGTTGAGAAACCAAAAAGAATATCTGTACAGCTGTTGCTTACATACAGCCTAGGGTACAGAAGAAGGAGGGAATGTAGTTATCCTGTAACTACCCTGTTACTTTTATTAAACCGAAAGTAATATAAATGCTGCTTTCTCAATACAGATGAATAATTTGTTTTTTACAAATGACATTAAAGAGATTTAAGTGAAGAAAACTTTCTGCTCTAGTCCATATTGAGGCACAAGGTGAAGCACTAACACAATAAACTCCTTCATGTGTATTGTATAAGGCAGCTGTGACTGGCTGTTTTGTTCAGGAAACACTCACAGACATGGAATTTGATTAAAAAGTCATTTATTCAATATCTGATTTTTATGTAATCAATGATATGAATCTTTGCATATTTTATTCAAATAGGCAGTTACAATTTTGTCTGGAAAGATAGAGTTCTCTATAGCTTAGATTTTCTTTGACAGCTATGTAGAGTATTAAGATTAATGTATATATCTATAAAGCAAGCAGATGTCCCTTTGTCCTTTTTCAGTATCTATTTTGTGCTGAATGATGCAAAACACTACTGGGCATCTCTCCATAGTGTTATTCTACATGAATGTCCTCTGAAATTCACTTATGTGAAATTCATCTGTAACCCTAGCTAGATCTGAATCCAGTTTTACTGAAACTATTCAGTTTTTGACTGAAACTATTTACTCATAGCTGTTTACAGGTCTTGAGTTGAGTCAGTATGAGCATGTCCATGACTACATATTTTCTAGAGATGTTTATGCAAATGATGTCTCCACACAACATACCATGTTTTCATTTTCTTTATGATTGTTCTGGACAAGCATTCTGAGGCTTCATATCAGTAGTTTACCATCCTCTGGAAGAAAAAAAGAATGAGAATGGGATATATGTTCCCATATGCAAGAGTTTATAAACACCATGTTATGCACTCACTGGGTTCCCAGAAAGAGGTCTTCATAGTGTCTAACAATTTCACATCTAAATTGACATATGAACAATATATATATTTTTTTTTTTGTATAACTGCTCTCTAAGTTCTGAATTCTGACCCCTGTACTTTTTTCCCATTTAGTAAGCCAGACAAAAGAAATATTTCCCGCAATCCATCATCCCCATGCTTTACCAAATAGTGTGAAATTTCATGTAAATTGAATTAGTTACACATAAATAGATAGCTTTTCTTGTAAATACAAACATTATTTAATTTCAACAAGGCAGTTAAAACTATCAGTAGTTTCTCACAATGAAATCATTGTGCTTTGACATGCTTTGACATGAGGTATTGATCAATTCAGTTGAAGAGGATAGAAATTTCCATTTGGGATGGAAAAATATCAATGCAGCAACTGCTTGGGAAGTGCTTGTTCTGCCCTCATCAAAATCTCCCTCATTGGAAGTGTCCTCCCTCCCTTCACCAGGTAACTACATGATTCTTCTCTGAGGAGGTAACAGTTGGGAGCTGAAGGGTTGTAAAGATCAGCATCTCTTAATGCAGTAATGAAATTATTGTAGTATACATTGTTCTTTTAGGAAAAAGTGTCCTTAGTAAAGACATTTTTGAGGAGAAATTAAATCATGAGCACAGCAGGCTGTCAAGCTCTGATCCAAATGAGTTGCTGTCTCAAACATTGTGTGAGGAACACTCTGACCTGAATGAGCTGACAGGACAAGCATCCTTGTGGTTAGAACAGGGGACAAATCATGCCAGATAAGGCAGGAGTGAAGTACTTTGAAACATAATCTGCCTTGTCACCTTACTAAGTTTTCATATCTGTTGACTACCAAGCAAAGGGTAATAGAATACAGGGACTCTCAACCTCTGACTCAATTGGTGGAAAGGATTAATGCTACCCTTCCACCTTTCGCACATGTGAGGAATGGTGATTACCACCTCTGTACACTTGCTATGCTAATTAGCACCACCCCTCTGTGCTTACTGTGCAAATTGAGGGGTACATTAAGCAACACCTCTCTTAGCAGGAAATAAAAAAGAACCCAAGTACACTGGCAGGTGTGCACCCACCATCAAAGATCCCCAAGAAAAGGACGAGGTGAGACATCACTGGAACTCTGGGTGGTGATCTGGAACTTTGCCTACTCTTTCACTATCATCTCTTCTCTCCTCTTTCTCTCTTCTTTACGTTCTCTTACATTTAAGTACATCATATATAGTTTTAGTAGTTATAGTTCAAGGGATTAAGAATAAAACTTTTCTTTGGACCTATGGTATAAGAGCTCTTGGACCCAAGTGAATCACTGAACCTGAGTCACTCCATTCCCCCCACCTTGATCGAGTGGGACATGACACAGGCTGGTTATTCCAGTGATGAACACTGAAAGTGTTCAGTATTCTGTATACCCCTTCCATCCATTTCTGACAATGAAGATATTTGGATGTTGAAGTGTGCTCCAACTGTCTAGAAACTGGAATCGTAAAGACACATTACCTTAAGCATTTGTCTTGAGCACATACTAGACTGTGTGCCTACTTTGAAAGGGAAATTTTGCAGCATGTACATCTCTTATCAGATACAGTCTATAACAGTGAATGACATAGTACAGTCACATTAAAGTCACAGTATGCTTCCAGAGGCAAGCTTATTGGTTTGCATAGCTTGAAGTTTGTGTCATTTTATATAATCTTTCCTGCATGCTGGTAGAGATGATGAGCTATTACCCTTCACTAGTACTCCACCTTGTGATACAGTCTATTGTCTGACTTCTCAATACACTGTGCATTCATGATCATCTATCTGAAACACCCATTTGTCCTGAATGCCAGGAACACCTTTTGTGGGCTCATGGTTTTTACTAGATTTAATCTAGTTTCTTTTTCTGCACTATCAGTGAATTCGTGACCATTTTTCCACACTGCCTAAACCAGTTCAGTTTAAAATGAGAATTCAAGGTTGGACCCAGAATATGAGGAAGAACATGATTTACCAAATGCAGATTCTTCCCTGGGACTGGAGGAAAGCAAATTTTTGTCTGTGCAACAGGAACTCTATGCAAGGGCAGTAAGAAGGAGTTAAGATGTTTAGAGAAAGGTCGTTTATATAAATTTGCAGTAAGCTCAAATGGATTAAAAATAAATAAATAAAGCTGTTTTACTTTTTGCAGTTACTGCAGACCTTTCACTGTGTTTTAGGGTTTTAATTATAATTCCACTTTACTGCTATGCACAGTTTTATTGTTTAAATAAAAACATCCCCATAAGATCAGGACAATTCAATGTACATTAATTCTTTCTCCAAGTCAATCAGATACATAGAATGATGCTTTGAGGGGCAGAAGAAATAACAAAATTTGGTAGTTCTGTTTTTTTTTTTTTTTAATAGCTATCTATCAACTCTAAGGATAGTCTTTCACTCAACTACAGGGAAACATTCATAGAAACAAACTTTTTTATGTGTTAGATATCTTAAGTATTATCACAAAATTTGGGAAACAGGAAGAGAGGTGACGTTCACAGACTATTCCCCATAAGGGTGGGAAAAGATTTTGGCAGCTGTAGGTGTCCAGCAGGTGTTCAGTAAGATATTTTTCCACATAAAGAAGGCATTAAAAAAGTTGTGAGCTTAATGCAACTCTTAAGTTATATGCCTTTAAAGGGTAGATGAATATTTATTAGTTCCCACTTCTATTCAGAAGAGGAGGTGGGAAGTGTATAGTCTTTATTGGAGTATAAAACCTTAGTCTAACTTTTCCATTAGAGAGACTGTTCTGTATTCCACATGGAATAACTTCAGTAATGCATTGTTTTATATATAGAATAAAACGAAATAGATTAGTGCTTTTAACTTTCTTTTAAAGTTGTTTCCCTAGAGCTAGCAATTCCTCCTACAGTATTTCAAATGAATCTTTTATAAAAGTTTTATAACCTAGTCTATTTCTCAGCTTTGATTCTACAAAGGTTTCTATACTGAAATGCTTTCTAAAGTGCCTTCAAAGGTCATTTGGATCCAGTCTCTTTTTGCTCAAGCCTTTGTCTGAAAAAGCAGTGGCTGATGTTTCTATTTTTCTTTTTTGTGAATTCTAAATATGCAGTTTCTCCATTTCCTGATTTTCAGAGCTTTTAAAAGTCAGAGATTAGTAGCCTTCAGCATGTTTGTCTTTTCTCAATTTTCCAATAAATCCCAGTCTACCAGTTATAAGACAAGTAGACATTTCCTTACTCAAAACATTAAAATGGTATTTTCACCTTTTGTGTTGGATATGTATTTACATCAGCCTTGTATATGTGTAAAGATTGTAATTCAGCCTTTTATACCTTCCTTTGTATGATGATCACATCTGTCACTTTAGACTTTATATCTTATCTCATCCTTTGATGAACTCAAAAGATGGGATCTCAGTAAATTAAAGTCTGCTCTTTTTCATCTTACATGCAACATTTCATTTTTATTTCACAGCAGTGTGAAAACAAAGACTCTCAGAAAGCTGTTGCTCTTTCAGAAGCCCAGTTTTCACATCCTGCTCCTACTGCAGGTTCAGAAGTTTTAATTTAATAGGTGCTTGTTTACATATGTGCTCCAAGAGGGCAGGATGACCCATCTTCTGCCACCGAAAGCTTTTATTCTTTTCTCTTTAGTTTATGCTCTCTTGATAAACTGTCTTCCTTTCCTCATTTGCAGTGTTTCAGTGCTCTTTACCCTTTCAGGTTTCTTTTTTT
>VWZY01008311.1:29994-42705 GCA_013399075.1 Chloroceryle aenea
TTTTATTTTTTTTTTTAGATCAAAGTGAAGATAACAGTAAAACAAATACACTTGTGATTTGGATATGCTTACTGACACCAGTTATGCTACTACATGGCATAGAAACAAATATAATTCTCTGTGACACTTAGGTGGATCATGGTTTACAGATCTGTAAACTTGAGAGATTTATAAAACACCTGATACTTATTTTAAAATGTTTCATAATAAATGGTGTATTTTTCTGCAGTTCAAAAAACACTTATAAAATCTACCTATGCTTTCCACTAAAATTATAGTGTACAATGAACTGTAATAGTTACATAGTTTTCATGTGCTTACCAGTTAAAGAACTAATACACTCAAATTGCAGTAGATGTGATATTACCCTGGAGAATCAAAAACATTAGACCCACTGTAATAGGAGAAAGCTGGAGTTTTTAAAATATAACTAGAACAAACCAGTGAAGTTTAGTTAGAGGATTCTTTATACTGTTTACACAGTTACTGTTCACTGCTTATAACCTGAAGGTGTACATAAAACATAAGAAGGAATAATTCTGTTTCATTTCCATTATTTTATAGTCTGGGTTATTTGAATAGCAATGAGCATTTTTACTCTACATTGCCTGATATCAGAGGGAGTAGAAGCTTTTTTAGTTTTACTCATGTCTCAAGATTCCACTTAGTGCTTAGGAATACTATTAGATATAAGTTAGATGACCGGTTCCTAACTTAAATCTAGAAAGGAATGTAGTGAAATTTGACTGCTAAAAATAGTTGGTTATGGGCAATAATACTTTGTTAGTAAAGTTGTTTTAAGCAATGACATCAGCTTGTTTCCCTGTTAAAGCTGTTTCAACCCCCTCTTTAACCTAGTAAATATATTGAAAACTATACTATTCAGGTTCTGAAGTACTCTCATAGTTCTCTAAGTAGTTCTGGGGGGTTGTTGTTGTGTAGGACTTGTTGGAATGATGTTGTCCTTAAAATTATTGTTTGAGGATCCTAATTTCTACTTCATATTGCCCCACTATTTTCAAGATGAATAGGAAAGTCATCAGGGGGTACTATCATTTCCATATGGTTAAATTAAGTGAAAATGTATCATCAAGTCAGTTACACTTCTGTTGGAAAAGATTGTTACAATACCTGTTTAGTAACATCACATATGAAGTACATGACATTTAATGTTAATATGTAAAAATCAGTGGACTGTGCTGTTTTGCTATAATGTAACATGACTGAATGAACAGCTCTTTTAATTAAGAATTAAAGTAAATATGGTGCAGTTCAAAGTCATAGTTACTTCTCTAGTCGTTATCTAGTATTATGAAAGTAGAAGCTCATTAATTTAAGCAATCTGTGCTATATATATTAGCTGTAGAACCAATGAATTTAATTCACCTATAAGCGACCTCTGAAACAAAAGGAAGTTTAAGAAATATAAGGTGTGCAAATGAATAATATGCAAGTAGCTTAGAATATCAAGTCTAAGTCATTCTTAAAGAAATAAAGTTTATTAAGTTTCAAAAAATTCTAAAATCTTATTAACTGTGCCTCTAAGGCTAGGAATTGCTAAAAAATCTTAAGATTCTGCCAAGATATTTCCCATGACATCTACTAGGACAGAAGAAAATATTATTTGTGTGTACAATAAACATTTAAAAATAAATCAGTCTGTGTTCACTGACTTTATATTCTATTTTGATTGTATGAAATTCTACACATTTACATAGATGTAAAATTATATGTACATGTATGTGTTTGTACTGTATTTCCAAATTTTTCAACAATGGGTATTTTTTTACAAAAGAAAATAAAATAAATGAGACAACGATTTTATATATTTTAGAAGTAAGCATAGTAAACTTGTATAACAAGAGATGTTATTGTCTTAAAAAATAAGAGTTCTTTTCCAATATTCAACAAAGTTTGACATTCATATTTACAACATAGCTAGTAAGTTAGAAATGCTTGATTGTTGTGCTACTCAGTCCAAGGCAGAATGTATCCTTCATTTTCACAGAACAGAATTTTTGATTTTCATTTTCACACTATTAATATAGCTAAGTTGCATGCTCAAAAAGTCCCATTTTTCCCAAGGTGGAATTTTTTGCTTTTAGGGCAGAAGTCACCTGATCCATTGTAAATGGTTATCTCAGGATACATTGAATAATGTTGTAGAAATACTTATTTCAGTCTGTAAAGACAGCTTATAGTGTCTCAGACAGACACATTGAAATATCTGCATTTATCAGATAAACTCCATACAAAGTATCCTTTTGATTTTAACTCTGCTGTTAATTTGCATTGTAATAGGTTACTTAGAGGGGAATCAGTGGCAGAATTAAACTGAGAGATCTAATTTTCATAAAGCAACAGAAATACAAAAGAAAAAAAAAAAAAGATAAAAAAAGATAGAAGACTAGAATACCACCACAAGAAAGTCAGTTGGAAGAGAGACAAAAGGAAAGCAGACATATAAGGTACAGAAAGCACACACCCCTGAAAATGGGGAAAACTATGCTATACTTAGATGTGCTTTATCTGTATAGTGTCCAACTGTGTTAGGAAAGAAAGAGTACCATAAAAGCCTTTTTAAATAACTGTGCACTTATGTTAAAACAGCTACAAGTGGCTTTCTTTCACTGCCTGTTTATTTCCATAATTTCTGCAAAATCTTCACCAGAAGAATTAGAACCCCATACAAACAAATACACATACTCTTACATGCCCTCAAATCCATACATTGGCTTCCCAAGAAGAATAGACTCTTATGTTTCAGAAACCTCCTTCACAGTACATTGGCACCTGGAAATTAGGGACAGAATGTGAACAAGGTAGAAGCAGTAGAAAAATATTTTAGGGGCAACAAATTTTTTTCCAAATTCCGCCCCTCCACCCCTCAAGGTATACAGCATTAATATAGCAATAATACTAACATTAGTTAAGAGTGATTTACTCATCTTTAGAGTCAGGATATCTTACAAACTTATTGTCATAACATCCTGTGAAGTCATGCACTACCATCCCTTTTATATAAATAGAGAAGCACAACACAAATACGCATACCTGCCAAATGTTAAGGTAGAGGTAAAAATTAAATGTGAACTTGTCTTCTTGCCATTCCTGCAATGATATGTTTTGTTTCCATCCAATGATGCAATATTTCAGGAAGGACAGAGTTTGGGGGAGAAGAAACATCCTTAGGCTTTTTACCCCAAACTTTTCCTAGTCCTTGTTTATGAAATGACTTTAAATACTGCCTTTCTTGTAACAAATGGCAACTAAAATGCAGTGTTTATTGTAAATAAATACATAGATACATACTGGATATTATCTAGTCTTTAAGAATTTCCATTCTTATGAAATTAATAAATATGAAAATAAACAGTAGTAATTATGTCAGCAGTTCCAACTGGAATCCTCAGTCTGTAGTTATGCTTCTAACTTCTGGTCAAACTGATTACCCAGCTCCGGTAATTAGTACCACTTAGTGTAAAGTGCTGTTCAGTGTGTTAGAAATCTCTTGTCAGAAGATGCCCTGGGCTGACAGCAGAGTGACCAAACTAATTCTCACTTTTAGAACAGACAGTAATTGTAGGTCAGGGATAAGCAAGATATGCTCACATTTCAGCTGCCTCAATTAGATCTGGATCTAGGATAAAAATGTCCTGTGGTTAAGTCATATATGCAACTGACCCTTTGTCTTCATGAATATGAATGCTCACAGAAAAGTTAAGTTAGGAAAAATGTATACTGGAAACTCCTCAAGAGTAAGATGGCAGGCTATGCTTCTTTATTTCTTTATTTATTTCCAAAGAGTAATAGGATGCAATTTTTATTCATGCTTTGTTTAGAGATATTGAAAAGTTTAAAAAGTGCTCAAACTATCTATAAACCAATACAATTTATTACTGTTATGAAAATATATTCAGACAATGAGCAAAAGTTTCATAACATCTACCTACCGAATAAGAGAAGACTGTAAGATTTATGGTGAAAAAGAATATTCCTGTTGGAGGGGTGTTTCTCCACATTTTTCCTTACTTATTTTAATATTAACATTTCTTTCACAACATGAACTTTGTATCATCTCACACAAGTTTAAATCTTGGGAATAGGACTGTAATGAACATTAACAGAGGGCTACAAGGGTGATGAAGGGACTGGAACACATGCCTTATGAGGAAAGCCTGAGACACCTAGCCTCTTTAGTCTGGAGACGAGAAGACTGAGAGGGGATTTGATAAATGTGTATAAATATATAAAGGCTGAGTGTCAAGACGAAAGGGACAGCCTCTTCTCACTTGTGTCCTGCGATAGGACAAGAGGGAATGGATATAAGCTGGAGCACAAGAGGTTCCACCTTAACATGAGGAGGAATTTCTTTACTGTAAGGGTCACAGCGCTGGAACAGGCTCCCCAGAGAGGTTGTAGAGTCTCCTCTGGAGATTTTCAAAATCCACCTGGATGCGCTCCTGTGTGACCTGTGCTAGATTATACAATCCTGCTCTGGCAGGGGTGTTGGACGTGAAGATCTCTAAGGTCCTTTCCAACCCCTGACACCTTGTGATACCTGTGATACCTGTGATTAAAACTGAACCTGTAAGATAGGTGTAAATTAACAAAAAGCCTGATAGAAAACAAGTTCTTAAGAAGCATACTAAGGACAGGAGCTTTCATATTTTTATTGTTGAAGTAATACATTTTTTCCAGTTATATCAGTGGGAATAGGGGTATATTATTTGAAATACATTTAAAAATTCCAGCTTCACACGATATGTTTGATGCATTAATCTGTTATTCAGTCATAACATTTTAGATTCGTATCTAAGGGTAGCATATTGTTTGCAACTATTATTTTCAGTGATTAAATTAAAAAAATCAAAATTACTGCAGAACTGCCTAGATGGAAAATTAATGTTAAACTGACATAATTCCCTACCACTGAAAATAACAGGCATTTCTCAATAAAGTCAAAAAGCAGTTCTGGGGACACAGTATGAATATAAATATAAATACATTTATATGTACAATTTAAACATATTTCAGTATTCATTTCTATACAGCTCTTTACTGTTCTGAAAAAACTTAACATAAAAAATAAAGCTTGATATTTAATTCTGAGTGACATTCAGCAGGAGTGATTACAATTAATATTAAAATGCAGCTTTTTGTCTAATGAACTGTGAATAATCAAGTTTTATTAAAAAAGCCCTAATTTGTTTAGGTACATGCATTGCCTAGTTATCCAATTATTGCTGCAAAATTACAAATGGGGAAAGTCAAATCTGTTAAATTAAGAAGGTCACCAAAGTAATTAAGACTGCTGAAGCATATTATTAATACTTTACAGTGGGTGGGGTACTGCTGAAATTTAGCTGCTTTTCCTTGTTATGTAATTGATGGGTTTTTGTACCATCAATGTATAAATGAGTTCATTTACAGATAAAAAATACTAAAAGAGAAGGCAAGGTTCTGGGCAATAAGAGTTCGTATCAGCTACAAAATTAAATGAAAACTGTTTTCTTTCCTTAGTAATTTGATTGTGTGTCGCTAATTGTATGTTGAGAGTGTTGGATTTTTTCTTTGGTCTTTCAAAAGGAATAAGAAATTTATCAGGAAAAAAGAACAACAGTGTTGTATGAGAAAAATATTTAACTGAGGATGAAGTAAATGGTAAGACTAATCCTGTGATAAATTTATGTTTCTGGTATTTAACAAAGAAACCAGAGTGTAATATATAAGAAATAAATGACTATGACCCTTTGACCCTAACCGGAGTTAACTCTTAGTATTTTTATTTTGGCATTGGTACTTGGTATTTTGCACCAAAGGAACTAAATGTATTGTAAGAAATCACGTGCATGAAAAACAATACAAAACAGTAATTGCTTTAGGTACTTCAACACCTGGAAATTGATACAGTTTGTTATAAGTATACAGAATTGTGATATAGAAGCGTATGCAGTGACCTTTAGGGAGTCCTAATTGAACAGGTATTTTACTAACTCCATTCTGAAACACTTCCACATATTAGTATATGATTTAGCATGAGCCACAGAAACAACTATTAAGGAAATGTGCCTGTGTATATATTATCACCTACCTCATATTACTCTTTAATTCTAACAGTCTAACAGCTCATAATGTATTGGAAATGCATGATAAAAAGTAAGGAAACCAAAACAAGGGCAAAAAAAAGTCATGGCAGCAGATCTTGAAGTTGGATGAAAATCAGCCAATATAAAAGTGAATCTCTGTATATGTGTGCATATTTACTCCTTTCCTGCCCTGTTTGGTAGCTTATCTGTTAATCAATATTCATCATTAATCTTTACATATTTGAAGACATGAAAGCAAGTCACTAGAAACTGATGGACTGATAATATTTATGTAGTTGTATATCAGACTATATGACATTCAAATTCAAGATAAAATCTCCAAAAGTGTTGCTCAATGATCTGATCAAACGGAAAAAGGTACTCTGCTATTTCTCTACTCTTCAGCAGTTAAAGAGAACTCATTTGCTTTTCCATCATCTTAGATGCTCCCTCTTCACACTGTTGTGATTTTGGGGAGACTAGATGTCTACCAATNCAATATCCTCAAAAGATAGCCTAGCCTGAAAGACAAATCAGAAATCAGCTGCATATGACTACTCTGCCTAAGGAATTAAAAGCTCTCTGCAAGAGATAGGAACTGGGCTAAGATTCTAAAACAGTATGTGTTTTCCTCAAAACCCACCATTAAGACCAACAAAAATTAGAAGACTCCACAGCAAAGTCAGGGTGAAAAACCTAAAAAAAGGTCTGACTATCAAACATCATTAACCAAGTGACCTAGACACTATCACAATGTACATTTAATTCCTATTCTTACGAAGCTCCTCAGGAACACGAAATTACCAGTAAATAAATCCTGTCAAAATATGTCAACCTGTCACAAAATCTATATTTTCATTCCCTGCAAAGAAGGTAAAAATTTGACATTGAACCATGAAAGACTACAGCACTTTACAGTATCTTCTCAAGGTTTACTAAGTATCTGTCATCGAACTCTTAGATTCCCGCTTTTTGCTATATTTTATCCATGATGTGAATATCTGTTAAGAAAACTCCAGCTTGAGTTTTTATTACAGTCTTTTCTTTATACATGATTATTATAATGAGATGATGCAGGAAAAATGGAAAAAAAAAGGTTACATTCATCCTGAAAATCTTCAGATGACTTAAAAATTATTAATCTAATTTATTTTTCATAATAAAGTTATGAAAAAGATTTTATGAACTAGCAATGTAAGCCCTCTTTGAAGTAAATTATTCCAGGGGGGTGAGCTACTCATCTGATCACGCTCAACCTTCAATCACCAGCAGAAGCTACATGCTAGTTGATTTTTATTATTTTATCCATAAAAAGGCACTCATAAACAGTTTCTCAATATAGTCACCTGGCTTGTTCTACAGTCGACTAAATTCTCAGCCATAGAGTTGTCAGTTTTGTTGGCAGTACAGATCCTTTTTTTAATGGGAATATTCGGTGTTCAAGTTTCTATGCTTACCTTAGTAAGCAATAAAAAATGTTCTATCATTTACTTCCTGCAAAGTTATAACTACGTGTTGCTCTTCTATTGCATCTGTATTGTTTGGATGAGAAATAATAAGAAACAGCTGATTACAGTAGAACGCTGACAATTTAAGGCTGGAGTCTTGGACTGAATATTAAGTACTTCTAAAATTGTGGAAACTTGGTAATCTTTCACTTTGCCAGTGTTTATTTGGTTTTGAGTAGTTACATTACTGAATGGCTTTTGAAGTTTACATCCAAAATTGCATTTTAGAACTTTCAATTGTCATGTTTGACAAAAATGTATGGCATAGTTTAGAGTTACAAACTGAAACCCAGAATGAGGTAGGACATAAAGATGTTAATTTGAATATTATAACTTGGGCATATGACACCATGTTTCTCTTGTCTTTTGATTTATGTTAGGAAAGAAGGACTTACACTGAAAATACTTTCTCATTAACTAAAGTTAGACATTACTTTCCTCTCAGGACATATCATTCTCCCTTCCTCAGATACATGTTCTATTCAGTGTTATTTTTCATCTGGATAAAATCTTGAAGCAGAAATAAAAACCTTCTAACAGTCCTCAAAGCTTAGCTTCATAAATAGATTAATATTTCAACATAACAGTTCCATGAACGCCAGTACGTTTTATCCCACCCTGTAAGAAAAGAAACAGACATTTTTTCTATGATATGACCTTTATTCAATTTTCTTTCAAGTTATCTGAATTATTTTTCTCAACGTGACTTACAACCGGATGAGGATATTTGTAAATTCTCACCAAAATCAGACGCTGCTTTTAGATTCATCTTCCTTTACTGCTTAATTGTGGCCAGTGTTTTAATTTGTAAAAGCCAACTATATTGATGTTATTTGTACCTATTAAGACTGAGAGTAGGTTTTCTTTCTGACTTGAATGCTAATGGGATTTCTATTAGACACCAAAACTGATATCTATTTTTTTTTTTTTTTTGGACAAAGCAGGTACCAGTGGTGTCCAACCCTTTTTGTGGAAAAAAATTGTATTAACTTCCTGTTATCTGGTAACACGGTTGTAAAGACACAGACATAGGAAGTCAATAGCTTAGATAGTCAGCTCTTTTTCTTAATGTAATGTTTTTAAGCAGAAGTTACTAAGTAGGATATAAATGGCCCTGTTGCTAACAAAAGTCTATCCTTTTTCTCTCCCAAGATGTACAGTCTTTCTTGCCACTGAGACAGCTGGCAGGATAATGTCAACATTCCCTGCAATAATCTCCAGAAAGTTAGAAAAATATGCTTGTTTCATCTTAGAAGTAAATAAACGGAATGTAGGTAACCTACCTTAACACAATTTAAAACATGAGTTCCACTGTGCTGCAACAGAAAAAAAAAGTTTAAAATAGAATGTGTATTTTGCTTCATAACAATGTTTAGATACAAGATATTATTACTCTCATATTATGTTTGAGAATCGTATGTCAAATAGAAATGCTTTTCATGATGAACACAGCAGAACCACAGGTGCTTCAGTAATAATTTTTTCATGTTAGGAAGATAAGTTTATTTAAAGTAAATTCAAGATACAACTTTTCTAAAAATTAATCCTACCTTATAAGAAATTAATCTTACCTAATAGCAAAGCTGGCAACTCTTTCATGGTTTTAATAAGTGATTGTACCCAAGAGCATATTGCTCATATGCAGCCGTATGACAACCTTACTTATTTTAAAGCTAAACTGTATAGAAGAAACAATGTCAAGAGAAACACTTAGGAAACAAGTCACCTCTTTCAGTTCCGAAAATGAGAACTACAGCATGAATATATAAAATGGCCTAAATTCTGAAACAAACAATAAAATATACAAAATTTAGGGGAAGAAAAAAAAAAAGATATTTGATTATATTTAAAAGCAACCTGGGAGATCAGTAAATAGACTAACATATCCCTGAATGTTTAATCAGTCCACAACAGAGTGTATATACACAACAACAACAACAACAAAAATGAAAAATTCTCATCTAAAAATGAGAAATTTGGATGTTTGTCAAGGCAACAGATTTCTGTCCACCTAAAACTAAGCTTCTTTTATTGGTGGGATTTTTTTGTTTTTTTTTTTGTGGTTTTCGTTGGGGGTGTGTGTGTGTGGGGGTGTGTGTGTTTTTGGTGGTGGTGGGTTTGAGGGTTTTTTTGTTTGTTTTTTTTTACCTTTTTTGTTTGGTTGGTTTTGGTTTTAGTCTTCCCATTAAAATGAAAGTTACACTGCATGGCAGAAGAAAAAAAAAAATCTGGTGGACAAGCAATGACTACAATTTCTTTCTCAGATGAATATTTCTATCCACCTGACAGAACCTAAGTATTTAGACTACTCAGCAACATCAGTTATAGCAGATGTTCCTTCTAATAAACAATGGGAACCTATGAGAATACATACATGCATTCTAGAAGAATATTGAAAGAAGACTGCAAATTCTATGACAGATTAGAGTATATCTGTCTCCATCATGTGAATTGCATCTGAACTGATAGGAAGCCATATGAACAGCATCACCACAGTGCCTGACACTACAGAAAGGTAACCATGATAATGACAGTAAACATAATGCTGAGTTGAATTTCTTGCCTTGTAGCCCCTGAAGTACACAAAAAGACAAGGAGATATTGTAAGAATACATTTCTTTACTATGCTTTCTTTTTTTCTGTAATAATTAGATCTACACTGCTAATAATTATTTAATTTGATAGTTAAGATTTCAGTTGTATTAAAAAGAATGTAATCTTTGCTCAGAAAAAAAAGATTTTGACCGTAGCAAGTAAAAGGAAACCTTAATGAAAACACACTACTAGGTTAAGCTAGTGCAGTTTCTACGAATTTCTTATGCTGATAAGAATACTGATATAAGCTAGATATTAAATCATGAATATTCAATAAACAAAACAAGAACCATAAAATAATAATATGAGTAGTAATAATAATAGAAATACTATGTGCTCATTGTTTTAAAATGCTAAGAAAATCAGGAAGATTGTCTGTATTTTGATAGCAAAAAATATTCTCTCTAGATGGTAGTCATATGTTCTTCAGATCAGGTCCTTTGGAACATAAGTATTCAGGAAGTAGCCTTGTCCCAGAAATATACCAGTCAAAACTTAAACAACTGAAACATTTAGGGCCTTATGGCTGTTAAAGGGGCCCACATTCCCAAATTCTATCTAAGCCCTTTTGTGGTTTTTGTCCTTTATCACTATGGTGATACCTGTCCAGATATAAGCCACTCTCCATTATATTCGAAAAGTCCTGGCAGTCAGGTGAAGTCCTTGGTGACTGGAGGAAGGAAACATTACACCCATTTTTAAAAAAGGGTAGAAAGGAGGATCCTGGGAACAACAGACCTGTCAGTCTCACTTCTATGCTTGGGAAGATCATGAAGCAGATTCTCCTAGAAGCTCTGATAAGACACATGGAGGATAGGGAGGTGATCAGAGGCAGCCATCATGGCTTCACTAAGGGCAAGTCCTGCCTCACAAACTAGTGGCTTTCTGCAATTGAGTGACTGTATCAGTGGACAAGGGAAGAACCATGGTTGTCATCTATCTGGACAAGGCCTTTGCCACATTCCCCACAACATCCTACTCGCCAAGTTGAAGAGATATGGATTTGATGGGTATACTGTTCAGTGGATAAGGAAACGGTTGGGTGGTGGCATCCAGAGGGTAGTGATCAATGGCTTGAAGTCCAAATGGAGATCAATGACAACCATGTTGCTTAGTGTTCTGTACTGATTGTATTCTTACTGTTGTAAATGAATACTGTGTAATATTTTCATCAATGGTATCAATGACAAGTGGTGTTGCTTAGGGGTCTGTACTGTCTGTATTCTTACTGTAGTAAACCAATACTGTTTAACATTTTTATCAATGATATAGACAGCAGGATTGAGTGCACCATCAAAAGGTTTGCAGATGACACTGACATGAGTGGTGCAGTTGATATACCAGAGGGACAGGATGTCATTGGACAAGCTGGAGTAGTGGGCCCAGGTGAACCTCATGAGGTTCAACAAGAGCAAGTGCAGGGTCCTGCACCTGGGCCAGAACAACCCTTATTATTAATACAGGCTGGAGGATAAGTTGATAGAAAGCATCTCTGAGAAAAAAGGACTTGGGGGTGCTGGTGAATAAGAAGCTGGACATGAGCAAACAATATGCACTTGCAGCCCAAAAAGAAAATAAGAAAAAAAAAGAAGTTTAATAATTTGCTTTGACCATAGAAAAAACCTTCTGTCTAACTTTTAAGTAAAAATTTAATTTAACTTCAGCTTCACAACACCATATTTTTAGACTGACTTGAGAAAAATGGACACTGATTCATTATGTAGTTAGTACATAAAGACAAATAGGACAGTTAGCCAGATATTCTGCAAGATTACTTATACTTTCATTAGTAACATTGCAGCACAATTATTGCTTAAGTGAAAATTATAATCTGAGGATAGATTTCTCATTTAAAGGATACTGGGGCTTTTTACATTACAAAAGAGGTAGGTCTGGAATGAAGCCACAGCTTCAGAAAGAGATTGGCATGTCTGTGAATAGTACTGTAATCTACTGTTTCTGTTTTCTTTGTTACTATGGATACCACTGGTAATTTTTGTTTATTAATGCTCCAGGATGTAAAAGAACACCCTCCAAATCTATAGTAACCATTGTAGCACATTACGGCAGCAGTTCAACATTACAAACTGCCAATAAAGGTTTGCTTTGCTGATACAGATTTGACCTACATTAGGCACTGTGATGATAATCATTCAGAGCAACATAATCAGTGAAGCAAATCTGTAAAAGAATACAAAGCCATTTCTGGAGACAGCTGGAACTTTACCTGGAAGGTTTGTTGCTGGAATACTAGATTGTTATCATTAGTTATTCAGCTAAAATAACTGTAAAACCACTATGTTACTCACTTTTAATCTAGCTTTGACAAGCTCCCTCTATTAGAGAACTCATTGTTTGTCAAGGTCAACTTGGCCATGTTCAGAAAATTGAAATGCAGATATTTAGTTGCATTCCTAAGGTGCTTATCATATCGCAGCAACCGATTACATTTTATGATTTTTTTTTTTTTTTTTTTTTTTTTTTTTTTTTTTTTTTTTTTTTTTATGTGGGTGTTTTGT
>VWZY01008311.1:45452-75596 GCA_013399075.1 Chloroceryle aenea
TCACTAGATCAGGTTGCTCACAGCCCTGTCCAGCCTTACTTTGACCATTTCCAGGAATGGGCTTCTGTCACTTGTCTGGAAAACATGTTCTGGTGTTTTACCATCCTCATTGTAAAAAATTTCTTCGTCCTATGTATTCTAAATCTACCCTCTTTTAATTTTAAAACCATGTCCTCTTGCCTTGTTGCAACAAAATAGGTACCCTTTAAGTACTGAAAGCCTGCAATAAGGTCGTCTTGAAGTTTTTTTCAGGCTGAACAGCCCCAACTCTCTCAGCCTTCACAGGAGAGGTGTTCCATCCCTCTTAACCTTTTTTTGTCTACCCTCTGGACCTGTTTCAATAGGCTCATGTCCTTCTTTTGCTGAGAACTCCAGAGCTGGACTCTGGGTGATGTCTCACCATTGCAGAGTAGAGGAGCAGAATCATTTCTCTCAATATGCTGGCCACACTTCTTTTGCAGCAGCCCAGGATATCCTTTTGGGCTGCAAGTCCACATTGTTGGTTCATGTCTAGATTCTCATTCAACAGTACTCCTAAATTGTTCTCTGCAGGGCTGTTCTCAATCCTATAATGTCCAAGCCTGTATTAATACCAAGACCCCAGAATTATTGATGCATTTGACCCCATAGTCAGGCTTGAGAAAGTAGGGCGTTCTAGATCCTTTTGTTGAACATTAGCTTTGCGCATGGTCGGTAAGACCTCAGTCTGCCCAGAGAAGACAGGATGAGACATACATATCTAATTTATTTTGCTTATGTATTTTCCAGAAGAGATTGCAAGAGGCCTCCTTTGGAGAGGACAATTGCTAGCTACTTAGGACCCAGTAGAAGCCTGTACAATTCCCCTCTGACTGATCTATGTTGTTGATACTTTGGATTCAGCTTAGCCTTTCATGCCATTAAGTGCCTTGAAAGGCACTATGCAACAGGTCTAGAGTGTGTTGAACAATGAAAATCTGGTTCATACATCTAAATGGTAGGTGTGAAGAGGATGGGGCCAGACTCTTTTAGTGGCCAGTGACAGGACATGCCAACGGGCACAAAATAGAACACAGGAAGTTCCATCTGAAAATAAGGAAAAACTTCTTTACTGTGGGGGTGACAGACCACTGGAACAGGCTGCTCAGAAAGGTTGTGAAGTCTCCTTTGGATGTGTTCCTGATCTAGACAAGCTTGCTTTAGCAAGATGATTGGACTAGATAATCTCCAGATTATCTTCCAAACCCTAACATTCTGTGATTCTGTGTTTCTATCCAGAAGCTATAGGTGAGTAATTGTAGTTATGTACATATCTTGTTTCATGAAGAAGCTCATACAGTCATGTTAACACTCATAGATAGTGTTCTACAAATCTTATTCTATATTTATATATCTGTGTTCTTCACTGTGGTCTTTTTTTTTTTCTTTCACTTTTTGATGTAAGGAAGGTAGAGTACCTCATATTTTGTCTCCAGCTTTTACTGAAGGATTATCTGCTTACCTTTCTCGATTGCTTTAAAATCTCTTTTGCAAGCTTGAAGATATATCAGCTATCTGCAAATTCTTTCCTAACATCTTCCAGAAAATTGAGACTCGTTTTCTTTTAAAATTTTTAACAACATACACCAAAGACCAGTATCTTTTTCCAGCTTTCATTCTCCATTTTTTTTCCTCTGATGATTTTTGAATACTTTGAATAAATGTTTTTATATATTTATCGTGTTGGGTTTTTTGGTAAATAATTATATGGACCGATGAAGACCATGATATCCTTTGTAATACCAAACTCAACACACATTTATCCTTGTTAAAAGAAGTCTTATAAGTTAATGCCTAAGGACCTGTATAAAGCTTTATTCAACAGTTATCTCACTCAATTTTCTTGTTTTCATAGAATACATCTCAAATTCATCTCTTTGCATAGCAAAGAATAACTTCATAATGCATCATTCTGTTATTAAAAGAAGTAACAGAATATCAGTCGTTAGCATTGTTCAGCAATGTAAAAATACAAATATAGTTGGTGTCCTGGTTTGGGTGAAAATAGGACTAATTCTGTTCAGTGATTTTACCTTTCAGCTCAGTATTTTTAATTAACAGCACTTTCTGAAGTTAGAAGCATGTTTTTGCAGTGTCTGCTGCCAGCAGTGATAACAGCCCATGNATACTGCTGAAATGGTATTCTCAACTAAAGGATGCAATACTATTTTTTTTTCTATTGTCCATCATTATTTTACACAGCCTCTGCTTTTACTGTACTAAACAAGTATTAATATTTTTTAAAAGCCAACAAATTTTGGATTTTTTTTTTCTTAAATATATTGGAATAAAAGCAGAATATTTTTTATTTTTTATTTTTCTCACTTGCTGTTTTCTATTTCCTTGTGTCTTTAATAAAAGTCCAAAGTAAATTAGGTCTATGGGGAAAAAATGCTAAGCTATGGATAACCTAATGAGAATGGCCTTTACAAAGTTTTGGAGATTTTTTTTAAATGTCTTCTGCACATTTCATAACTGCCCTACAAAACGGTGATACATGTACACTTCAGAGTCAAACTATAATGTTAATTTGATATGTGCTGATTCCTTACTAGTATACAAAATACAGAATCTACCTCCTGAGGCATCACCCCCAAGCTGAGCAATGAAATCTCAAAGATACAGAAAGGGAAGAAAAACAAGCCCTTAAAGAGTCTGAGGAGTCTTCATCTGATTGAAGATTAATTATTCCTCGAGCTTCAGAACAAAAAAATGAATGAAAAGACTGTCAGAAAATACAGGAGGTTAAGAAACTATACCAGTAGGTAATACAGGAGAGTGACAGTCATAGTGAGTGTGGAGTTCACACAATGAACAGATAAATGCTGAAAGACAACTCCAGGTCCTCTGGCTAAAACTAAAAAGTCGTATTGGTTGAGTATTCCTTCATTCATATTTGGATAGTGGTAATTGGTCTTTTATATCCTTTCATACCTTTAATTTCCTCACCTTATTCATTATCCTCTCTCATGTCTTCTTTTCAAAGAAATAATATGTGAATTTCATAATTAAAATTAAGTTTCTGTGATTTTGAAGATTTTTTAATCCTTCAGGTCAGTAAGACACAAGCAATTATCTGTGAAAAGATATTGATAAAAAAATGCATTATTTTTCATAGTCATTAAGTAAAGGAAACATGCAGATAGAATTTAACTGTTTTAAGATGAAAAGTATGATGACAGGTAAAATGGCACATATTTATGATGTGCACAAGCAGTCCTACTATCTTTCTTCATGAGCATAGCAAGATAGTTCAGCACTAAATTAATAGTTAAGAAGCTATCAAAAATTAAATAATGCAGCTCTTAAGTTTTAGGTGATGGCTTGATTGTTGGCCAGAGATTTTAAAGAATATTTGCCTGTTCGTGTTAATTCTCTGTTATATTTGTAATTATCAAGTATTGCCAGAAGATCTCTTTTATGGTTAGCTTTCCTGACATTCATGTGACTGTTGAGTTCACTCAGGTAAGGATGTTTTGAGTTGCTAAGATACATGAGCTGTTTCTGTTTTCTTATTTCACACTCTGTAAAAATTTTGATCACGTGTATACAAAACAAGTAACACACTGACACTGAAGAAGCTTAGTGTCCATCATAGTCACTTTGTTTCACATGGCCACACAGCAACATCCCTGTAAATAACAGACATCATTAAATATATCTCACTGACAGATGGAAATAGTTAAAATGCTTATAAATGTATAGAGAGCTTTATCTGACAGCCTTGATCACTTTCCTTTGATATTATGGAGTCACACAAAACCACTTATTGTACTATTTTTTACCTTACCAATCTTGATTTTGTTATCTGCATGTTGAATTGCATTTGGTTTTTCTTTCATATCTAAAACTTTTGTTAGCTAATTGAGATGTAGTGATGATGCACAAAAATTGTATAAGATTTGAGAATATATTATTCCTGATACAGGCCAGGATACTGTTGGCCTTCTTGGCCACCTGGGCACACTCCTGGCTCATGTTCAGCCAGCTGTCAATCAATCCCCCACCCCCACCCCAGGGTCCTGCTCTGCCTGGGCAGCTCTGCAGCCACTCCTCCCCAAGGCTGTAGCGCTGCTGGGGATTGTTGTAGCCAAAGTGCAGGACCCAGCATTTGGCCTTATTGAAACTCATGGAACTGGCCTTGGCCCAGCAATGCAGCCTATCTAGATCCACGTGTAGCGCTTCCCTACCCTCAAGCAGATCAACACTTCCACCCAGCTTGGTGTCATCGGCAAACTTACTAAGGGTGCACTCTATCCCCTCATCCAAATCACTGACAAAGATGTTAAACAGGAGTGGCCCCAGTACTGAGCCCTGGGGGACACCACGCGTGACTGGCCACAACTCTTTGGACTCATCCATCTAACCAGTTTTTCACCCAGGAAAGCATATGCCCATCCAATCCAAGAGCAGTCAGTAAGTCTCAATAAGTGAGACACCTCCAGAGAGTAATACAATTAGCCTACTTAAAATTGTTATTTAATAACAGGCTTTATTTGAAAGCAAAGCAAGTTTAAGAAGGTTCCTTTCCTAACCCTAACACAGATATGTCTTTCTAATTCAAATCAACCCAACTGATGCACTTTCACATCTTTCTCCTTATGATTTTCCCTGAAGCACTCATTCAAAAAAACTGACAGAAACCCTTAAAAATCATGTGGGATTTATGTCACCTTTCTTGAGTGATTTGAGAGATGGGTACAAAATCTAACACCCAGCAGTGGCCTATGGAAATAAATAGATATTTGTGGAATGCAATTTGTTTACATATCTTTGACAACTATCTTTACCCCTTCATATCTGGAGATACACCACCTACCTATCTGGAAACTCTTGTTGCTCCTTGTTAGAGAATGCTCAGCCAGCTTGTATTTGGTCATGGTGAGATCAGCCACAACTATCACATGAATAAGCCATATGTATCTAACTCTTCCTTTGGCTGTTTTTTTAATGTATATCCTTCTAAGAACAGAACACAGGTGCTAGCTTATATAATGGCAATTCACATGACCAAGTTTTGTTACAGGCATCAGAAGCCAATATTGACTTAGGACAGATTTAGCAGCTGATGGGAAGGACGTCAATTTTTACCGCTTTATCATCTTTATCACATTTGTTCCTGTGTCTTGTGGCACAGGCAGGGATATAGATTTTCACATCTCAATCCATTTAAAACAAATAGGGTACGGATGAATCTCACAATGTATTGGCATTGAACTTAATCACATTTTTACTAAATTGTAATGTTGACTTGTATCTTGGAAAAACAGTAATTTTGAGGCAAAATGGTGAAATGAAGCATTGTATCCTGATGTCCAATGGATGCTATAATATTTTTTTTTTTTTTAGTAGGTAGGAGATCCAGTTTCTGAGGCAGCTTTGATAAGATTTGGAAAATTTGGAGGGCTGCTGACTTATCAGTAGAACACAGTTTGTCATGTAAATGCAATTCATGCAAATTTCCAATGATAACAGACAGACACATTTATAATATCAGTAAAGAAAAAGACTCTCAATAAGTGAGACAAGAAACCTGTGAAACTTGATTCTTTTTATTGACTTACAACAGATATGGAAGAATACAAATAGACTGGGCTTGTTTAAGTGCTATAAATAGCTACTCAGGACATTTCAATCTCTTTTTTTTTTTTTTCAGAAGATATAGTCATAATTATGGTAGGTGAGAAATTAAGCAATTTTATGTATAGTTATTCTCTGCCTTTATTATTATTAATATTAATTTCCTTGACTCTGTAATTTAAGCTTGCTACAAGCATGAAAATCCTGCCAGGATTCCTTTAATATTTCTTCAGTTCAAATTTCTCACAGGACACCTCTTTTTTTTTGCATTTCCAACTTGATTTATATGGTTGTTATTCAGTAGCTCAGAGTATTTGTTCTAGGGAAAATAAAATGTAGATTTGGAGTATTTCTAAAAATTAAAACTCATGTTTCTAACTTTTAGTCACCATAACTTGCAAATTAATTTTGTGTATCTGACAAAGAGTAAGTTTTGATATGCTGCATAGCTATTTAAAAGAGGTACTGACACAGGGCTATCAAAATTTATGATACCTCTGATATTATCATCAGATTTCTACATCTCCATCTAAGCTATGACCTGAGTTTCCATTGCGTAACACTGATAGAGAGTCATAAGGAATTACTTTATTCATACAGTAAGTGATAGGCCAAATGCTCTGTTTACCATTCATTTTTTTGTGAGATTCAATTAATTCAAAATACTTGGGTCTTTCTTTCAGAAAGGCAGGAACACACAGTGTTTTCTTAAAATAATAAAAGAAAATTATTAAGAGTGAAAAAGCAGAATGACAAAAAAATAGGAAAAGGTGAAATCATCTGTATATATATCTACAGTAAATAATTCCAGTGGTGAATGTCAGGGAAATTTCCCCACAAGCTCTACAGCTCTTTTCTTTAGCCATCTAACTTCTCTTCAGAAGACTGTCAAGCATTGCCACAAGTTTAATCTTACCATCTATCAAGGACTAAACCTATCTTGACCAAAGCCTTTCAGGTTCAGTGGAGGACGACTCTAAGGTTTTAAACCAAATTGCTCTGTACTGTCCTTATACAGTTTACAGAGATGGCCTTACCAGTACTCAATTCCCTGATGCTCTATACTTAATCTCAGAAACTAATTGTCAATTTAGGCAGTATAAGCATACAGTAAACAGCACAGAGATGCAGTCACAGCACATAAATCATTACAAGTGATTGCAGAGTTGTCACTGTTTATTATTTCATTGCTTGTAGAAAGAAGGTACTTCAGCAATTTATGCAGCAGGACGTTGGTACTCTTTACTATGAAAGAATAAATATTTAGTCATGAAGGATTATGAATCTGATTCTTATAGTTTGATAACTAACTTCAGTATATTCTGATCTATGCAAAATTTTTTTCTTAATACTACTTATTATGTCAAGACTGAATTCCCCTAAAGTATTTTTAACTTTTGTTCTAGTTAAGTCTGTTTTAAAGTTGCTTTGACAAGTGTTTCCCTGAAATATTTCAGATTTCTGTCACCTTCTAATTTCCTACTGTGGACTGAACATTTCTGAACCAAACCAGAAGTCAAATGCTCTCAACCCAACTTTCTGCTAAAAAAGCCTGAACTCATAAGGTATAACTTAGTAAAAAGAATATCCATCCCAAATAAAAACCTTAAAAGGAACTGTTCTCCTTACTTCCCTTCCATGACTGAAATTATACCTTTGTCTCTGTGTGTGTGACAGTGTTTTAGTAGTTTAGAAAAACAGTAAATTCATCCTACAGAAAATGTTAGTCATATGCCTCATTAAAGTGGCACAGAATGCAGTATTGATGGCATTTGTCTTTTTATTACAACCTAATAGTATACGAGGTCATAAATTCAAGGTTAAAAGTGATACAGGGTTGACCTTTAACAAAAAGGCTGCAGTTCTAATAATAAACAAGTGAATTGTTTGAATTACATTAAAATCATTCTTCTGTAACTGAATAATCTACCCTCCTCTTATTATGAACAACATTAGATGTGGGTATTCAGGAAATGAAAAGCTAAAATCTATGGAGAAGGTAATGATCTCTGAACATTTTCTCTAATGACTAATTTGTGGCTCAGTGGATTTCAAGAGATTATTGGTTTTTGAAATGGATTCTATCAACTAAGGAGATAATGGAAATCATTAGGCTGAATAAAGTAAAACAGTAGATTTGTTATGTGGAGCTCTATTACATGTGCCTCTACTTCCCACACATTTTAGGAATATTTTTTCTTAAACTGAACTAATGTGTCAACTTATATTATGGGACAAATTCTGATAACATAGCACTCAGTGGCAAAACTTTCATTAACCTCAGCTGAATAGGGATTTGACTCTGATTTTTATCAGAAGTTCTGTGATCAGGGAGAATTTCAGGTGCTCAATATTGCTCACAATATGTCTCTGATTAAAGTTCCAGGTTTTTCACATCCAAGCAGAATAAAAGGATTTTAATCTTCATTATCAGCTCATCGACAATATCTTACAGGACCAGTACTGAAGTTAACATTCCACCAGTAATTCAACCTGGTGACATTTATAGGCCCTTATGATTGACTTATTAAACCAGATTCTGTACGAATTACAGAAAGACAGATCCTATGCTTTGAAAACCTTAATAATTCAAAGTGCAGTACTGTCCTGGAGGCAATCCAAAATGCTGGAAATATCTGGGATATAATTCTTGGCCTTTGTTTTTTACAGTACCCTGCACACTAATTTTCTTTTTAGTAGCATGACTTTAGTTTCCAACTTTAAAAGTAAATTGCTTTTACAAATTTATCTTTGTTATAAATGCCACTGAGATATGTTCCTAGCTATATTAACTACATTATTGTTTGGTGTTATTTTTTGTTGATATTTCATTTGCTTTAAATGTGGTTTCATTTTCCTATTATTCTCACTTGATGTAACAAAACAAGTGATACCTTACTAGGCATTTGTTAGTTGCTTACAAGATTGTTATTTAAGTTAGATTTGGAAAAAAGGTTTTAAATACAACATTTCAGAGTTAATTGAAGCTACCAAGGTTTCAAATTCCTAGTTTAGTAACCTTTATAAATGTTGGTTTGGGGGAGGTAGGAAAGTTCCAGGATTTTAGTTCTTTACAAAGTAGCTTCTTCAAATCCAGGAAATGCTAACAAAAGTATTACCAGAAACCCATCCAGAGACTTCCTTGTACAGTGGTGTGTGGAGAATCAAAAAGTAATGCTAATTTTCTACTGAGATGGAAGGAGATCTGTTGATGTTTAAATAGCAGTGTTGAATAATGTGCAGTATCCTTAACTGGAGGAAGACCCTGTTAGGGTAATTCCTATCTCTCTGTCCTGGTTTGAGTTAGAACAGAACAATTCTGTTCCGTGATTTTATTTTTCAGCTTTCTGAAATTAGCAGCATGTGGTAATACGCCAAGGATTGGAGTGTAGACCAAGGACACTAATAAATCTTGTGTACCATGTTGCAGTTTGCAGAAAGTAAAAGGGATCACAAGGGTCAAGCTTTTTCCTTCAATGGTTGGTGTCTGGGGAAAACTCTGTCCATTTTGCTCTTGATTCTGATCTATGTGTTTCTGAATCCAATTCCAGAACCCATCTCCTGAACCTGGTTCTGTCTGCCACTGGACACAGTCTAGAACTGCCTCAGTGCCTTCTCCACAGCATCTGTGGTGTCAGTGATGTAATTGCCATTGGGAGGATTTGTTTCAATACTGTTTTTATATATATTTCTATATATTCCATTTTACTATTATTTTCTTCATTAAAGCTGTTCTATTTTTCTAATCCATAAGTCTCTTTCCCTTATTTCCTTTCTCTTCCCCTTTGGGACGTGAGGAGGATTAACAAAGAACATCTGTTATACGACTAGCAGACTGTCATAACCCTAAATTGCAACATTCTCTGATCTTCATTCGCCTTTTGTTGTGTAGGGATTGTGTTGTCTCTAATAAGGGTTCTCTACTCAGCGTGCAAGATGCCAGTGAACATACTGACTTGAGATAATGGTCTTTATTTTTTTTCAACAGAATAGAATGCCAGGTATCTAACAAAGTTAGTACACCTTTCAAGAAACATGATGAACATTGTATACAAAATGTTAACAATGAAGAAGCCACTGAAAACCAAATGATTACCCGTGCTTACACAACAAAAGTTCATTTGCACATGTCCTTACTCCCGTCTAACTCATACTAAATTGGTCCTATATTTCCATATAAAACCTCCTCCTATATGTGTGGTTTTTAGTACTATAATTAGCTAAGGTAACTAGAAGTTATTTCTCAGTCCTATCAGCCACCACCAGGATTTTGGTTAGCTTCATGTTCAGCTACAGCTCCTGTTAGAATCTGTTTTGAACAATAGCTTGATTGTACAACGGATAATATAACATTCTTTTCTTAGAGACTTTCCATTACTGTTACCATGGTTTCAAAACAGATCCATCACTGTTGCCTTTTTAACTCCCCTCGTCATCATTTGTAGCTGTCTTTTATACCTTCTTGTTATCAACTTCTCATTTTTTCTAAATTTCAGGTAATATATATGCAGAAAGTATAGAGAGTTGTTCTTTTTTTTTCCTATTTCTCTTTTTTCAAGCCCTAAAACCCATTCTATTCAACTCTCAAATATGCATTTCTTTAATGATCTGCAACTGACTAAGTACAGTCCATAGAATATCCCAAGCTGAATGGACCAATCAAATCCAACTTACTGCTCCTTGCAGGACTACTTAACGCTAAACCATAGGACTGAGAGTGTCATCAGATACTCCATGAACTTTCACAAGCTTGGTGCTGTGACAGCTTCCTTGGAGAACCTGTTCCAGTGACTGACCACCTTCTCTGTGAAGAACCTTTTCCTAATGAATTACCTGAACTTCCTCTGACACAGCTTCATTCTATTTCTTCATGTCCTATCGCTAGTCACCAGAGAGAGGAGATCAGCACTTCCCCCTTCTTGACCCCCTTGAGGAAGTTGTACATTGCAATGAGGTCACCCCTCAGCCTTGTCTCCTCCAAGCTGAAAAAAAACCTCTTAGTCCTCTAAGTCTTGCCCTCAATGCCTTTTATTATCTTGATAGCAATCCTCTGAGTTAACTTCTTATATTGAGCCCAAAACTGCACACAGGACTCAAGGTGGTTATACCCTCATGGATACCTGTTATTCTGAGCTCATACATTCAAGAGCTCTGATAAAATAGGATAAAGAAACAATATCCAATATGTCCTTAAACATAGTGGTCTTTAGAAGAGGTTCTTCAAGATAACTGTGATAGATTTTTGTCTTAGAGTCAAATACAATGAAACCATCCAATGGCTAACTGGAATTTGAATAGAGCCTAGAAGTAACCAAAAAAGTAGGTCATACAGGATTCAAGATTATCCCTTGCCTGTCTTGAACTTGGAACTACTGAGTTGTCCTTTTTATGAACACACACACACATGCAGTCATTGAAGGCTTGAATTCTGGGCAGGAGCTTTGGACTTCTGGAAATAATGGAAACACGAGACAATATTTTTTATCTTTCCTGTCAGCATTTAAAAGAAGCATCACTAAAGAAAAACAAAACAAAACAAGTCAGAACCATGCCTTTTTCATGTAAAGAAAGTACTAATGAGCTTATTAATAAACCAAACACACTACATGTCTTTCTCACTCATAAATGCATCAAAATTCCAGTTTTGCTTCAAAGCTCCTTGATGATTTTTGGACTTCCCATATCACAATGTAGGTTCCATTGTAAACAAAACTTGTTTGTTCCTAATAACTTTACATGGGTGGCTTCTTTGGATTTCTAGCCTCAAAAAGTAGCACATTGTTTATTTTCTTTATACCAACAAATAAATACAGTGTTGGAATAACAAGGAACACTATCTATGAGGTAAGTTTGTTCAGAAAGTGTTGGAAATAATGGCTTGATATAATGAGTAAAGCTGATGTAATTTACTAGCCAAATGGCCTTCTTTTTCCTCTCTGTCTTATTTAAGCCAAATCTTATTGGCTGATACTGAGCGTGTCATTAGAAACAAACGATTTTCTTACCACTGGAAAATCACCTGTCATGTGGGTAAACTTAATATGTTATAAAGTTATGATTTGAACACAAATTTAACATGCTTGAAAAGGGACTCATGGAAGAGAATTAGTATGTGCCTTAAATGCTGGCAGCTGTGTAAACTGGTATTTAGGACATTTAACATTATCATTTATGTTGGACAAACAGCAATCTTCTTTCACTGCTTAGAGATAAATGGTTGGGAAAATGCAGAGGGGTGGATGATCAACTGACATTCACATTTTTAAGGAAAGTGAAAAAAACTACATGCCACAGGAGAAAATGAATGCCAGTTAACTAACATTAAATGGTATTTCCTTTCTGAAAAAAAAAAAAAAAGCATCCTGAAAAAAAAATATTCAGGAGAGACAAATATTTATTAATACTCCTATCCTGGCTAATTACAGTTTACATTTCAAATATAAACATGTGATTTGGTTTTATATTGTAAGTCTTTATGTTATGGATAATCAGTCAGGCCTGAGCCATCCACAGGACAAAGGGACCCAAAAGGATTATATTTTGCAGCTGTTCTTGAAAAAATAATGTTTTCTTTTCATGTCCTATCTACAATTTAATAGGACTTGTTGTCAATCAATATTTGGTAAAGATTACACAATCGGAAAAATATGTTTTGATTCAAATTACTATCACATAGTGTAAAAATTCTGATGTAGTTACAGAATTGCTTTGTAACAATACAGATCTATACGTCTTGCAGACAGCAATTTTTGTTTAAAAATACTGTATTGAGTGGTAGTATAGTAGAAGTCAAATTCTGAGATACTGTGGTGCTTTCTAAAATTGACAAATCTATATGGACAATCTTGAAAAATGTTGAGTTGACAGTCAATCATAGTCAGCAAGTTAAAATGACCCCCAAAATTGTTCTGCAAATCTACTAGGCTTGCATTTTTCAAAAGCTAAGAGAAATTAGGTAGTGTTATAAACTTTTCTTCTCATTACTATTATTTGCAGCATGAGCTACATTTCTGGAGTAGCAGATCCATGTTCTCACATAATTAGTTCTTAAAAATAGATCTTAACAAATGCATTTCCCTGACACAGCATTATATAGCTTTCAAATTCTTCAGTGCTTACAAGCTAGTAGGAAGAAATGGAGTACAACTCTAGATCTTACTGGTTTCATTCATTCTTTCATGCAAACCAGACAGAGATGAAATGCTGTGCAAGGATAAAAAACATTAGGTATAGCTTCTAAAAATTATTCTTCTTTACTTGTTTTACAAAGGGAACAATGATGGCAGTTTATAAAAATATTTGTATGTAAACAGCAACAAATCTAACAAAAGATGGTGTGTAGAGACATGACAGAGTTAAAGGAGCAAAATTGATTGTGATTTCTATAATGTTTAGATCAATATAAAAGAGATTTTGGTGGGGATTTTTAGGTACTTAGACATGTACTGAAATTTACACTAAGGCATTCAAATTGATCTATTTTCCGAGGTGGGGGTGGGGGGAGAAGATATTTTGCTTACAGTGTCAGACCAAAAACTCTCATTGAAATATTAGAATAGATTTCAAACCCAATTACACACAGCACATTTTTGGCAGTTACTGAACCTAAATGCAGAAAACATAAAATATTACAGGGTTTCTTTTGAAGATACATATTACAATTAATTTCATGGTATGAAATTTATTTTGCTCTCTTTGAGAAATAAAATTTTTATTAAGATATTGTCTTTTTAAAAATCTTGTGAATTTCCATGTTGTGCATTTTGAAATTTTGACATATGCAATTTTACTCTGGAAGTCAAAAAGCCAAACTATTCCAGGTGACTCAATCCATCAGCTTCACACTAAATCACAAATAGTGAATGAGGCATAGCTTGTATCAGCATGAATGGACAATAATCTGGCAAGTGGTCATAGGTTAAAATGTTTTGGCACAAAAATTTTCCACAAGAAGTGCTGCTAATAAGGCCATTGGCATAAACCAAAATCCAATACAATTTATAGTATGAAAGTTTAAAACTTTGTTTTCCATTTTCAATTATGTGTACCCTGTTAATGAAAACTTGACTATAGCTCCTACAGGGCAATCTGTTTTTCATCTCTTTTCCCTGAGCACATTACCATGGTACTGAACAGTCTTAAATCAAGTATTAAACTGTATTATTCTAAGTCTGAGATAAGAAGCCCTTGTGGGCTTCTGTATTAGCTAGAGAAAAGTAAGTACCTTCTGGAGGTATGTCATCACATATGTTTATTTTGCAGTGTGATAAATCAGTTATTGAAGATACCTGTTTATTTCTGATGGCTGTAAAAGGACGAAGTAGAGTTTAATTTGATAAAGTTGGGTTTAGCTTTCTGACTTACATACCTCAATTTAGGAAAAACTCAATCTCATTCAACTTTTTTGGCAAAAAAAAAGGGAATGAAGTAATGGAAGGAGGAAAATTAAGGATGTATTCAGTTCTCACTATGACTGTGGTCATACTATTTGAATGATTAGTGTTACTTTGAATATGACAGTGGAAGACATAATCACAACTCCTTACTATAATGTTAGTAGATGCTCATTTATGTAATTAATGGTGAAGTGGGAGGAAATAAATGAGGGAGGTTCTGGACTATAATTTCTTTGATGTATGTTAAATTGTTCTGGATTTTTTCAGTCTGAAATATTGGAAGTTATGCTTCATAATTCATCTTTCAAAGGAGATGAAGTAAAAAGGTGACATAAAATATCAGGGACAAAGACAGCATTTGAAAGTGCTTGTACAACATAAAATGAGAATCACTTTGTGATTTTCTTCAGATGTGAGCAAGATGGAGTCATAATCACACAACAAATAAAATTCTTAAATGTAAGAGAGATCTTATAACCACTTCACCATATACCTGAAATGAAAGCTTAAATAGCTAAAATGTGTTTGATTTTTCTCCCGTTGATGGAGATAAATTCAACCAATATGTTGAAAAAATTGGAAATGTATGTAGCATCAATGTAGCTCAACTGTATTTTTATAACAACACACCGATAGAGATTCTACCCCATTACTCAAAAGTCTTTTATAAGAGTATGTGGAATGAGAGTGTCAGTTCATTCTTTAAGGTATCTGGTCAAGAACCTTTTTTGCTGCAACAAAGAAAAGGAGGAAGCCATAAACAAGTCTTTACAAGGACACAAATCTGATGGACAAATCATAGAATCAGAATAGTTTAGGTTGGAAAAGACCGTTAAGATCATTGAATCTAGTTATTAACCTAGCACAGCCAAATACATCAGTAAATCATGTTCCTAAGCACCACATCTACGTATTTTTTATATACTTCCAGGTATGGTCACTTAACCGCTTCCCTCAACAGCCTTTTCCAATGCTGAACAACCTTTTCAGTGAATACATTTCCCCTAATGTCCAATCTAAACCTTCCTTGGTACAACTTGGTGCAGTTTCCTCTTGTCCTACCACTTGTTTAGAGAAGTTGATAAAGATTATATTATAAGGGAAGCAGTGAGACACACAGACCTTACAAAGCAAACATGGAGACAATGTCAAGATGCAGACCTTGCCACTTACACTACTCGATGGGCTATCATGAAACTATGGGTTTCACTTCCAGGAAGATCAACCTGGACATTGCCACTGTTATGACTAAACCAGGGAGACCCTGGACTACAAGGGGTGTGGGAATTGATAGATCTGTACAGGCCCATGGGTGCATGTGTAGAAGAGGAAGCAGAGAGAAACAAAGTGGGGGTAATAGACAGAAAGTGGTATAAAAAAGGGCTAGTCTCACATAAAACGGTGCTGGTCAGGACACTTCTTTGGTTGAGCTCTGTGTCTGATCACCCCAGTCTGTCTCATCTTCCTATATCTTATTGTTAAATCTTCTTTTAATTCATTTGGGGGATACACAAAGGTGTGTGTGCTTTAGAACTCAGAGAGTGTGGTATGCATGCTGCAGTAGTGACCTGCCTCTGCCAGGAAAGAGGAGGAGGGGACATGGCTGGCTGTGATGGGTTGATGTGAGTCCTGAATGTGAGTGCTGCTGGGGGCAGCACCTTGTGTGTAGCTGGCTGTGTCAGAGCCATGCCCGTGTCCTCTTGTGTGTGTGTCTCTGGTATATGTGCTCAGCATATATGTATCAGTGGCCAGTCAGGAGAGATCCTAGATCAGAGTGGCTGGAGGAATGGGCCAGGCTACTTATATCACTTAACATCTTTATTAATATCTTTGATAAGAAAGCAACCTAGTAGTCCCTCTTATTGAGCCTGAGACAATTTTATAAAAATAAAACATCATGTAAACATAATCTGTGGAAGACTTGAAAAGATAGCTATGTTAGTAACAAAATGACAGCAGTTTAAGGGCACTACATGTTCAAGAATCTGTATAGTACCACCAAAATAACTTGGAAGATGTTATTACTTAAACTTTCTTATTTCCTGTACCTAATATTTTGTGTGTTGATCTAAAATATGTAGAATTCTGTTCTTTACTCTTTTTTATTTTTATTTTTTCTTCTTTTTGTTCAGGTACCTTCAATTTAATTAAAACAAACAAAAATTGGAAGAACTTTTGGAAATCAGAGTTACTTGATGAAGCACAGATTTCTATAAATTCCATTAGAGTCAATTAGAAAAACTCAGACACAGAATCACAGAATCACAGAATCACAGAATCACAGAATCACAGAACAGTGGGGATTGGAAGGTTCCTCTGGAGACCATGAAGTCCAACCCTCACCCACTAAAGTAAGTTTGCCTAGATCACGTTGCATAGGAACACATCCAGGCAGATTTTGAAAGTCTCCAGAGAAAGACTCTACAACCTCTCCCAAGAATCTGTTACTGTGCTCTGTCACCATCACAGTAAAGTTTTTCCTTATTTTTACATGGAACTCTGTGTGGTCTAGTTTGTGCCTCTTGACCAGATGGGTATTTTGCAATTTTTTCACACATTGGACCAGACACAGATATGCTAAAATAATTTTAAAAGCAAAGCTTCAGCATGCTATGAGTGTTATAATGTCCAAAATAAAGGAGCAGATCATTTATCAGGGTACATTATTAGTTTAAAAGCCAGTAATGAATTTAGAAATGTCTTGTCCTTATTTATAAAGTGTTGTGATGACTTGGGAACAGCTCCTGAAACTTTAGGACCTGTAAAAGAATTTCTAGAAGGCATTAATCTGAGGGAGTAGCAATATATCATATCCATTAGCATTTATTATTTAATAATGTATGAGTTTTATGGCTACAGTGTGTGCTTGTAGATGATATACACAAGTCTAAGAAGATTAAGAGATTAGAATCTAATGCTAAAATAAAAAGAGGAACCAGATATTTTACAAAAAACTTCATTCATTACAAACATGAACAAATGAAAAAAAAAAAAATCAGACGCTTTTTCAATGAGCAGAAGAAAACTATAGAATTTATGCTTGTAATGTCCAGATGTATTTATTGGTTTAAGTAATAATCAAGTTTTATGTGTAAACCTGATAAAGTTAAAAAAAACCCCAAACCAACAAACCAAACCATAACAGGAAAAAACCTTCCATCATATTACATTTTATCTATCTGTTTGTAATCAACAGAATAACTGCATACAGATGAGAGAACACTAAGAGATTATTGTAAATATGGCAATTGTTGCAATTTCTTGCAAAGTTAAATGACTCTAACATAGTATTAATTATACATGCTGTTACTGGAATATTATGATATAAACTCTAAAGAAGAAAGTGTTTTAATGAATCTGTTTTCCACAGATATTTCCATTATTTCAGTAAGAAATTATTTAATTGAGTGAAATAATGCATATTTAACTAAAATTGTATCTGAAACAAAGACTTTTTTAGAAAGTCTTTGTAAAAAATATATGATTATACAAAATGTTGCAAGGTCCTTATTATATTTGTGTGTGGCTGAATATAAAAGCCAACTAGGGTGACTGTCTATACTTTTGAAGTGAGGAATATTAAATGCCTAGTAATGATTATGAATATTCCATTCCATATAATAACAGTGGGGTGTTTTGTTTTCAGTCAACATTATTGTCAATTTTTTTACATATTTAAAGTCACAAGAAAATATCAAGAATAATGGATGTTTACTTTCTTTACTTTACTTTCTGTTTTTTTTTCCCCTTTGGAAATACTGCATAGAAATGGAATAGAAGCAATCTTTAATATTTTTCTTCTATATTTTTTCGTCTTTAGGGCCTTTTCTCTGACAGTCATAACCATAGTATCTTAACGTCTCACAGTCTTTAATATATTTATTCCCATAAAAAAAGTTATTTTTGTTATTAAGTCTAAATCACATGCAGGCTCTATGTAGTTTTGGAAGGAGTGGGAACTTTACAGTTCCCAGTTTAGATCTATGATTAGGTCATATCACAAATCCATGTCAGAATGAGATTCTCCTTAATCATCTGTATAGAAACAGACTATTTTAGCTGTAGCCAAAGAGACTCAAAAGACTGCGAAAAATTTGTTATACCATTTTGAGAAGAACTTATGTCTCTTAGATAACCTATGAACTATTGTCTAGAACAATATCAAGAAATGACCCCAAATACTGATGAATTATTGTTTATCCTGAATTATCCCCAAGTTGTGCTTCAGGGGGATGGGGAATAGGTGTAATGGACAGTTCATCACACATAGTTTCTTCTGCTCTTTCCTTCTCAGTAGGACTCCTCACACTCTTCCTCTGCTCCAGTGTGGGGTCTCTTCAGAGACAGACACATCTCCATAAACTTCTCCAATGTGAGTCCTTACCACAGGCTACAGTTCTTCATGAACTGTTCCAGCGTGGGTCGTCTACATGGGAATCAGTCCTTCAGGAACAGAACGCTTCAGTGTGAATCCCCCCCAGCTTCACAAGTCCTGACATCAAACCTACTCCAGTGTGGACTCATCTCTCTCCATGGGTTCACAGGTCCTACCAAGACCCTGTTCCAGGCCTGCTCCAGTGTGGGATCCTCCATGTATGCAGGTGATATCTGCTCCATGCTTAATCAACATGGGCTGCAGGGCACAGCCTGCCTCACTGTGATCCTCACCATGTGCTGCACAGGAACCTTTGCTCTGGCACCTGGAGAACCTCCTCCTCTTCATTCTTCACTGACTGACCTTAGTGTTTGAAGAGTTGTTACTCTCACATATTTTATTTACTTCATATAAAGTCTGCACATTTTCCCCTTTCTTGAATATGTTAGCATAAATATGCTACCACCATGGGCTCAGCCTTGGCAAGTGGTTAAAAGTGTCTCTTTTGCACATCTGGGAAGCTTTTAGTCGCTTCTCACAGAAGCCACACCTGTAGCCCCCCCCACTACCAAAAATCTTGCCACACGAACACAATACAAAAGCTTCTCAGATGAAGAAAGGAAAAGAGAGGAGAACCTAACTCTCCATCAAAGACAAAAAGTTCTCTGGGATGATCAGTGTTCTCAGCTTATTAAACCAATTTCATTTCTTATTCGGTGTCATTTTAGGGGACATATAGAAACATAGAAATATAGGAATCCCTGGGTTGGAAGGGACCTCTAGAAGGGACATCCTCAATTAGAGCAGGTTGCTAAGAGCTTCGTCAAGCTCCCCTTCGAATGTCTCTAGGGATGAGGCCTCAACCACCTCCCTGGGCAACCTGTTCCAGTGCTCCACCACTCTCCTGGTAAAGAACTTCCTCCTTATTTCTAATCTAAATCCACTCCTTTCTAATTTAAAACCATTACCTGTTGTCCTTTCACTACATGTCTTTGTAAACAGGCCCTCTCCAGTCTTTTTTGTAAGCTCCCTTCAGGTACTGGAAGGTGGCTATTAGGTCTCCCCAGAGCCTTCTCTTCTCCAGGCTGAACAATCCCAGCTCCCTCAGCCTGTCCTTGTAGAAGAGATGCTCCAGCCCCCGATCATCTTCATGGCCCTCCTCTGGATAGTGTTCCTCAGTCTTTCTGGGTAGGTACCACGACTGTGGGGATAGAGAAGAACACTACCTGTGCTCACACTCCCTTAACTAGTTNAGCCTCCCTGATGCACCTAAGCCTCTCCACTTCAGCTTTCAGCCTTTCAACCTCGCCTTGCAGCTGTGCTGCTCAGCTGAGCAGATCATCACCCTGCTCACAATGCGCATAGCTTCCTGCTGCCAGGGAGAGGCTGATGCATTCCTTGCAGCCTGCGACCTGGACCATGATGTTCTTCTGTGGGAGCTCTGTCTGAGTTCCCACCTCTGTCCTGTCCAGCATCAGGAGCACAGCCTTCTTTTGCCACGTGGAGACCATTATTCTAGGACTGTAATAGTACTGATTTATTGTAGGTGGGTGTTTGTTTTTTGTTTTGTTTTGTTTTGTTGTTTGTTTGGTTGGTTTGGTTTTAGGTTTTGTTTTGTATTCTCTTTTATTTGTTTGCCCAGCCCCCCATGCGCACTGCTGGTGGTGTTTTGATGAGGACAATTCTGCCTGTTATAAAACAGCGCTTCCAGTTTCATCGTGTTTAAATCTCCTGCTGCTTCCCAGAAACGCCCCCCCCGTCTGCATCACTCTCATGAGCATGCCCACAAGAGCTGCAGACTGTGCCGCTCCTCACTGTTGCCCTGTTCAAAAGGAAAAAAAGCAGGCACCACAGAGCCCATTGGTGCCGGAGCTGGTCCCACTGTCTCTCTGTCTGCAATCTATATATATAGTTTGAGGAACTGTAGTGGTTTAGACCCAGACAGGAGATGAGAAACAGGTGGCCACTAACTCACTCCCTCTCTTCTCCCAAAATGGGAAGGACAAGAGGGAGAAAAGGCAAAACCCTGTGGGTTGAAATAAGGAGAATTTAATAGAAAACACAAATGGAGAAGAAACAATAACAGTGATAGTAAGTAAACAATACACAAGATTAATGATATAGAATAAACCCAGCAAATGGTGCTGCCTCGAGGCAAAAAAACCTCCAAACAAACAAAAAGCACAAACAAACAAAGCAACAGAAATGGTCCAAACAATTATTGTTCTGTATTTGAAATACTTGAGTGGTTGGTTGTTCTTTATACCTAGAATTTTCTCCTCAATTTCAAGATATAAGACAAATTCTTACAAAATATCTCCAGATTACTTAGGCACTTAGGGAGCTATTTTAAAATGTCCTGTTCCAAACTGTGGATTCCTTAAAACAGAGATTATTATGAAGACTGAAAATTCTATACGCTAGGTTCTGTAAGAACTAAGTTTATAACTTCTGTTTAAACCACTCTTGCCACAAGCTCTGAAGTGAGATTCAGAACCATAAATATTTAAATTAATCTGAAATTAATTACACCACTATGGAGATTTCACATTGCAACTAGGTAACCCAAAACACTGAGTGCTGGCTTGCACAAAATGACAATCTCCTATAGATGTAGTGCATTTATGATGCCATATTCTTATAGAGACCATTTACCCATACTACCTATGTTTCTTAAACCTCTTATTTTTCATGTTTTTGGGGTTTGTTTGTTTGTTTGTTTTAGGAGGGTGTCCTGCAACTCCTTTCTCACTGGATGTATGATGTGTATGATGTCTCTGAGACTCATTCTCCACCCATCTGTCATTCTTGATGCTGGGAGATGGCTCCTTAGTTCCAGAGAACACTGTATAGGCAAGGGAGATGAGCAAATAGACACAGAGGGAAAGATACATCTACAAGGCCATATTTGGTTATATAATACAGGTTTATGTCTGTAATTAAAAATTATGTTTTGTATGTCTAACCTCAAAATGGAAAGCATTTATGTTCCCTTTGAGACAAAAGATAACAAACTGCTGAGTCACCATGTTGTTTTATCACTTAGGAATAGTGCCCTAGAGCAGAAATAAATAATGTAAATCTAAGAAATATATCAAAGATCTTATTAGGAGATGTGTTTTGTTTGTTTGTTTGTTTGTTTTCTAGATGTTGCCCTTACAGAGAACAAGATAAGTCTCTTGTACTGAAATGAGGATTCTAACCCAGCAGCATCATAAATTGCTAGCCAGAACAATACCTAGTTTCACTACAGGTTCTGGGATAAGAAAGCCCAGAAATGCAAATAAACAACTGTTTATTGGACACAAAGCTTGTCAAAGACAGCTGTCAAAACAACCTCTGTTACCCACATCAGACTGCCTCCTTCTTTGTGAAGAAGATAAGATGGGCAAGCTTGCTCTCATATAAATGGGAAGAACAAAGAGAATTATTAAATACTATTTTGTATATAATTGTCTGTGATGAAATTAAAAAATATGAACATAAGTGAACTTCTGTAAACCCCTGCCCAGTGTGATATTATACATATTCTGAAAACTCTGTTTTCTTTAGGGAATCAGACAGTGATGTCATGGATTAGATATGATAGTAGTGCAGAAATAAAGAAATGGGGTAATAAGTGGTTAGAAAGAATTGATACATCTAGAAAATTGGCAAGAAGATCAGGCAGTCCTCGGAGCTACAGACAAGGATGAGTCTTCAGAAAGTACATTGTGGTAATTCATATTGGCATGTGAGAATGTAGCTATGTAAGGTATATTCACATCATGAAACCCAAAGACTTTGGATCCCCTCACTGCCTGTTGCTGAAAGGAAATAGTGTCGTCTAGTCTTTGGTCATTTTTAGAAAACCTGGAATTCATCCATCCAGACTAGAAGTATGGGGTTGAAGCAGGATTGATATTGGCAAAGGGGGAGGTGTTTGTAAACAGGTTAATTCTATTCTGAAAAAGACATCCAAGATTGGTCACTTGAATTTGCTCATGACCTGCCTGATGGTTTGCAGTGAGTGTAAAAAAAATACCACTAAGGAGCATGATAAGGATAGAAACTCTTGTGTCTTTGTGGTTTAGAAGTTAATGAGAACTCATTCTGTTCCTTTAGGAATAAGCTGATAATTTAATTGATATAAGAAGCTGCCCAGTTCCTAGAGTGCAAGTATTAATGAATTCAAGTCATGAGCAAAAATTTCTGGAAATAATCATGGTTTAAGAAAATGAATCGTAACTCTAAACACTAAAGCATTAATGTAGGAAGTACAGGTGCTCAGGTGTTGGTAGCAGGGGACTGCAGGAGTGAGCGCTATCTCTCTGTATAATCTCAGTATATCCTGTGTGCATGTGTGCTGCAAGGATTCATTGACAGCTACTGGTGATACCTGTGTGTGCGTGTGAGTGGAATATGGTGCCAGCTTCAGGAGTCAGACTGAGAGTATGGGCATCCCTGGCCTGTGGTCTCAGCAACTGGAGTCACTGGGGTTATTTAAACTGGTAATAAATTAGTTATCCTCAAGTCTGTTTTTCCTGTGATGGTAACTGGCAAGTGATCTCCCTGTTTTGTATTGATCCATGAGATCTTTCATCCTTTTTTCTCCCCTGTCCTGTTGAAGGACAGGAATGAGAGGGTGGCTTGGTGGGGTCCAATAGTTAGCCACTGTCAACCCACCACAAATAAAGAGATTAATGAAATAACCAATAAATCTTCAATGCTTAGGAAATAGTCATAGTAAAGGAAGGACATTGCCATTAAGAACATGGAAGTAAAAATTAACATAGAAATTTGCATGTGTTCAGGAGCAATAAGCTGAAGTAATAAAGATCATTATTGTGTAGACTATGTAATTAAATCTACAGTCTGTTAAGAATAACTAATGTGTATAAAAATTCTTCTTTGTCTCCCCTTTTTTGTTTAGAGGTTATTATATGATCAACATTCCTAATATGAGATATTTTACCAAAAATAGAAGTAAATACATGTGCCACTGAATTTTCAAGCTACATAAAATATTATAATGTGTTGTTTTTCCTCTTTCTGTTTTAAACTTGCAAATTTATTTCCCAGAAAGAATCCAAAATGCATAAAACACTGTCCTTTCGTACTCTGCAGATGGGATTTTTACTGTGCACTATCACATCAGAAACAACCAGATATATTACTCAATAGAGAAAGCAAGAAACAGTTTTTTAGATCAGATAATAGACATATGTCAATTTTTAATAGTTCAAAAGCAATTTTAAGTAAGCTTATTAGTGGCATTTACTTTGCAATTCTCTTTACCATATATTTTTACTATTTGCATTACTGCTGTTCCAGGTATTTTTTTCATTAGTTAATTGTATTAGAGTACTCTCAGGACTATAAAAGCTCAGTTTTTCAGTTATAAAAGAAAACAAACAAACTTTTACAAATTAGAACGAAAGTATCCTTCATACAGCTTATAAATCAGTGGACAGATATTTACTAAGAAAAGCATTAAGTACAATAAAAGGTGGTAAAACCATGTACCATTTCTTATAAAGTTGCCACCTCTTTTAGAAAACAGTTTAGCAAATGGTGTATCAAACATCTTATTAAAGGAATTAAACATCCTAATAAAGGAAATTGTAATGTTTAGGGAAAGTAGTCAGAAGATCTGGTAACTCAGCAGAAGATGGAATATAGTTCTTCTAAACTATGTTCAATGAACTGTCCTTTGGACCAGTCTGTAAAGAGTTTCCATTATAGGAGTGGACTTCAGAGACAGAACTTTAAATGATGAAAAGTCAAGGAGAGACTCAACCCTTAAGAACAATGAAGTCCCTTTTTATGAAGAAAAACTCGTATGTCATTCATAACTCAAGAACTGTCTTTCAAATCTAGCTGATCTTTGTCTTTTCAGATGAATAAAAAAAAAAGAGAGAAATAATAATAATAATTTTTAAAAATCTTTGAATTAAAAAAAAAAGTTTTTCATTTCATATATACTTGTCATTTGCTTCAATATTTTTTTTTCCCCCTCTGGGGCTAAGAAGGCAAGGGAGGTTCATATCATACTTATTTTATTGCTGTTGAATAGGTTTTACAATCTGTTGCTTGGCAGCAAATGAACATAGTGGCATACCTGGACATATAGCAGATGAATGCTGATATATTTTATTTAAAGTATTATATTCTGACCACCGGAACATCATTAATATAATGAACAGAACACATGCATGTATGCCTTACATTTTAAAGAGGGAGATTTTTCTGCTTTTCTCTGGGTTTAGATTTTTAACTGATTTGGGCTTCCTTCATAATCAGTAAATCTTTTGCCAGCTGAATATTTGGACAAAAGCAAATTTCTATACCTTTGCTAACATTCTAGAGAATATGTAATAAATGTACCTCAAATAATTGGCAATTTAGGTAGGAAAGTAGAGAAGGAAAATATTATACTTTAATACCTATTGCACAAATCATGAAACCAATTATTAAAGCTACAGCAATTCTTTTTCCTCATTATTTGTAAAAGCATATTGTGGAAGACAACCAGGAAAATGACTAAATGAAAATTATACTAGATGGAATACTAATGCTGCTCTATTTAAAAAATAAAAAACAAAAGTCCAACACTTGTGTTTGCCTCAAGCATAACCAATTTGGCAAACAGAATTGTTTTCACTTCTCTGCATTTGTTTAATGTTTTTTCTAATGATTGTGTATTTATGAAAAGGCGGTATACCATTTAAAAATAAACTGAAGCAAGCTTTGGAAATACATCAAGTCTGCATGCTATTTATTAAGCTCTTTGATAAATATTGCTTCATTTTAATTCTAGCAATTAATTAATTTCATTCTGTGCCACCTACAGAGAAGAGGTACACTACAGAAAATCCTTTCACAGATAAATGCATAAGCATCTCTAAGTTTGTCCTTGGGAAAGATTCCTGGCTGCACTCCTTCTAGCTAGGGGAACACTTAGTTTTCCAGGAACAATATCACACTTCTTTCCCTCCAGTCCATGACACTTGAATGTCATACCCTTCATGAAAGCAAAGGTTGAAAAGCTGTTACAAATATTTGTGAAGCCAATAGCAAGCAATATCTCTCTTCCTTGCAAGTTGTAAATACTAATATATTCACCAATTATAGTTCATAACAAAGAGAAAATTGCACTTCTCTATCTTGAGACCATAGCTGCTATATTATTGTTGTTATCCATTCAGGATTGTCTAAAACGTGTTTTACTGTAATGAATTCCACAGGCCAAGTTTTCAACAGCTTTAAGCCTGCTGGGCATATGGTGGCACTGCATCTCTTTATACAAATTCAATTTTCAATTCTCTGTAGCAACCTGGGGCAGTATCTGAGTAGAAATAATAGTGGAAGTAGAATATCTTTTAGACAAAAAAGGTCATTTCAATGTTGATGATGTTTGTACTTCGAAGTTCTACACCTCTCCTCAAGTGCAAACTTTTCAGGAATGTAATTGGCATTGCTACAGAATTTGATGACTTTTCCTGCATAGGATTTTCTATTACCTATTTACATTATGTCTTTAATTAATTCAGTTTAGTATCATAGAAATAAAGTATCTGTCACCTTGTTAGGAAAATACTACTCACCTTTTTTATGTTGTTTCTATAGAAACCTTGTTCAAAATGAAATACTTGAGACCTTCATTTAAAATAGAAGTAACCCTTTATTTTACAATGTGTCATGATCTATTTGATTACCACAAATGTCAGGATTTCTGTTTACAAGTCCAAGAAAATCCTATCATCCTTCCTTTGCACATTAGAGACAGTGGCTTCCTATTTCTGTTGGCAAGTATTACACCAGTTCAAGTAAACTGATTAAAAAATGGACCACACAACATTGAAATGGCTTTTGGAAAAAAAGTGAAACAGTAATTCATTAAGAACATTATAGACTGTGATAGCATAAAAATTTTTAACCATCTGCTTACATAGTAGCCAACTACCTCCAGGCCTAAGATCAAGATATTGGTAAATTAAAACCAAACAAAAATCTTAGAAGTAACAAAATAAACACAGACAACAAAACAAACTACCAAACAACCCCCCCCCCAACCAACAACCAACCAACCAAAATCTAAACCCAACCTAACCTAAGCCAAATAAACAAACAAAAATTACAAACAAAACATCAAACAAAGCATCAACAAAACCAGAAAACAAAGCAAACAAACAAAACAAAACAAAACCAACCAACAAACAAACAAACAAAACAAAATCAAACCACAAAAAAAACCCAAAGCATAATAAAAACAACTTTGTGTTCAGTATTCTGGTAATGACTAAAATTTTGCATCTTAATCTTCCATGTGTTCATCTATGTATTACAGAATGTATTATTTTCATTTTACCCAGGTGCCCTGTGCATGTCAAAATGAAAACTGATATAAATAATGATCAAGAATTTTGACTCTGGCATTTGTTTAGAAAGTACAATCCTTTTTATCCTTAAAGACATTGGTTCAAGTCCAGTCTGCATGATAGTAACAGAAAGTAATTATCTTTCAGTGATTAATGAGGAATGAATTGGTAGTCTCAGTCCATTTCCCAGCACAAATCATAAAGCTCAACATCAAACCTATTGTTAATTCATTATGCCAGCAGAGAAACCAAGATTAAATGTTCTTGAATGAATCCCTATTTTAAGCCCTGACACAATACTGCCGGTTTGTGACAGAGGCATTTCTGTAAACTGAATTTGTTTTGGCTTCCCTACTCAGTGACAGCATTTACTGACTCAAGATTGACATGTTTCTTAACAATTGGCTTCACGTTTAATTTATTTTTCATTCTTAACAACATCCTGCAGTTTTATTTTCAAAGTATTTCAAGAGGCTGTTAAAAAAAAAGTGTATGAGACATACGGTCTACAAAGAAGCCTGTCCTGGACAATTATGACCTGTATCTGGCTATTTTTTATTTGTGTCATTATACAAACCCTTATGCAGCAGGTGGACTCCAGGTAGTACCTACTGATTCAAGAAATGGATAGAATTAAGATGAATTAATCATTCTGTGAAGTCTCCACATGCAGATTATTCTTGGGTTTCTCTACAGCTCTCCTTTTTACACTGGAGAAGCGTGATAACAATTATTTTCTGAACTCTTGCAAAACTCTTTCAAATGTAGGTATCGTGTTTTAACCCCAGCTGGGAACTAAGTGTCACACAGCTTATGCCCCTTTTCCGATCACTTTGTCAATGCCTTCTTCCCTAGAAAGGGTTCCCAGCAGCTTGGCTTCCCTACCCTCTAATTCCAGGCTACTGCCTCCAGTATATCAGCACCAGAGCAACCAGGTGACATTGTGCTTGCCTGGACACAGCTTCAGACTTCTAATGTATCTGGCAGCTCACTCAGGGGGAGGGATCAAGCTGCCTTGTTTATGAGTTCTGCCTCTTTCTCCTCCTCTTCTCACAATGACTCTCCTTCAAAGTAGCTTGCCTCATCCACTTCTTCCTCCTTCAGGGAGTTTCTTTCCTTACTAAACAAGCTGATTTTTCACATCCAATATTTCTTTCTTGTGTGTAAGGGTGACTGATATCAGCATGGATTAGTTCTGTGGTTCAGCTGCAATGATTGTCACAAGGGCTGGAGTAATCATGGTAGCTGCTGCCAGGATTGGAGCAGCCACTGAGCCTGTGCAGAGGTTGGAGTAGCCACTGAGCCTCTTGTCAGGGTTGGGGTTGTCCACAGTGCCTGATGTTTTGTTATCTGATATAGAAAACTTCTCTTCCTCTTGAAGGCAATAGTGTTGAACAGGGCTTGTCAGGTACAGGCTCTGGCATGTTGCAGCTATTTGTGTCTCTGTGGAGTTACCAGTGTGACAGAATACTTTTTCAAATATTTTATTAGTTTTTCAGGATTCTGCACTTGTTCAAGGGTGAAGTTCCAAAATACTGAACATGTCCATTGTCCTAGGTGCTTGCCCATATTATCCCATACACTCTGGCACTCATAAATGTCTAGCACCAGGGCAAATCTCTGGTGGTATTTTTTAATAGTTGTTTAACCTTAAATAAGACCTGAAACACATTCAGGACACATAACAATAGGAACATGCTGGTATGAATATCCCAAGGATATTAAAAATTCTCAAGAGCTATTGTAACTAGCCTGGAGGAAAAGAGGTAGGGGAAGGGGAAAGAAGGAAAAAGTCTTCCCTTTTGTGTCCCTATAAACTGGCTTTGCGAGAAGACAAGTTAAAAGTGTAATTATTAATAATTTCTAAAAAGATGTTTCCCAAAGTACAGAAATTAAGACAATGATGAGTACAAATACCAAGTTAGTCTCACAACTTGAAATTTTGATAGACTTAATCCATCCCCCAGAGGTGATAAAAAGCACAACAGGGAACATATACAAAAAGTAAAGTGTTGCACAACACAACTCTGAGAACAGACACAACAACTCTGAAACCAAATAAATCAATATTGTGACCAGTGACTATTAAATATAATGAATGTTTATAATGGACTGTCTTGGTTTAAGACTAGCTGGCAGGTATGGAAGATGCAGCCTTAAGGCCTGACTAAGAGCCAGAGGAGTTGGTTCTTTGCAGAGCAGTAGACCTAGCAGTTGGATTCCCACCCCCACCCCCCACCTTGGACATACCATCCAATGATACTTCCATGGATTGAGTGTCTATAGATTGAGTGAGCCTTGTCCCTGCTTTGGGTGAGTGGTATCAGGCACTCTGGTGTGGGAGGTTCCCCTTGATGAGTGAGTGTGTCTGCTTAATCTTTCTTTAAGGTTTAGGAATTAGTTGTGTAGTAGTTAATTCCCAACAGACATTTGAACTTGCATTTGGTCAGAAGGAGCACTGGGTACTTTTGGTTGCAATAATTCCCCATTTTTAGATAGTGGCTGCTGGTTGTTTTGTGGGGGCTTCCATGACAGCAACTAAACACAACATGACCACTTTCTCTCTACCCTCCAGAAGGATGGGGGAGAAAACTAGAAAAACATTAAAACTCATGGATTGAAATAAAGACAGTTTAATAGGACAGAAAAGGTAGGGAAAATAATAACAAGAATATGCAAAACAATTGATGCACAATGCAATATCTCACCACCCACAGAACAATGCTCAGCCAGTCTCTAAGTAGTGGGCTGCCACGCCTGAGCCAACTCCCCCCAGTTTTATTGTTCAGTATGATATCATATGGTGTCAAATATCCCTTTGGGCAGTTGGGGTCAGCTGCCCTGACTATGTCCGCTCCCATCTTCTTGTGCACCATCAACCTACTCACTGGCAGGGCAGCATGAGAAACTGAAAAATCCTTGACTTAGTGTAAGCACTGCTCAGCAACAACTAAAACGTGTGTTATCAACATTATTCTCATCCTAAATCTAAACCACAGCACTGCACTAGCTACTAGGAAGAAAATTAACTCTGTCCCAGATGAAACCAAATGAGTAGGCCAAATGAGTCTTTGAGGAGAAATAAATTACTTAAGAAACTAAACACTCAGTCTTCTGAATAGAACTGTTTTATTGCAGTTGTTTGGACCTGCTCACGTAGGTGGGAGGAGGAGGGAAAGGTTATTGCAAATAAATCTGATATAGTTAACTGTATGGTAAATATTGGATCTAGATACTCAGAAATACAAACAATATAACAGATTAAGCTCTGTGGGTATTTTACTCTGGGATGAAATTATAACTTGGAAAAGCGTAACCCCATTTTGATCTTTTTTAGTTTGAATTCCTAGCCTGAATTTCATATTTTCTACATAGGTTGCAAAATGCTTAGTGAATGCGGGGGGGTGGGGGATTG
>VWZY01008311.1:75620-113441 GCA_013399075.1 Chloroceryle aenea
GGGTGGGGGTGGAGAATAACATACAAAAATCTGACAAAACACACACAAAACCCAAACTGATGTAGTTTTCAAATACAGCAAAGGCTTCTGTGCCTTAGGACAGGATAAAGGATGTGTAACTCCTTGTTAAATTGCAAGAATATTAAATGAAATTGCTCTACTGAGAAGCTGTATAACGATGATTCTAAGGACACACAAGGAATTTGTTCCACATGTACGCATCAGGGCTTGTTAATTTTGCTGTCACCCAAAGGGACCATTCTCTTTCAGCTACTATTTTAAAAAGTTTGTCAGGGACAAGGACTCTGACTCTCATTTCTTATTGTTTAGAGTAAGTTAATAGAAAATCACCTAATGTTAATAGAATTATGGTACTGACATGAAAGTTGGTGCAAATTTTTGGTTGGAATATAAAACCAGCATGTTTTTTCCCCTCAGGGAGTTCAATGCAGATGAGCAACTCCAACACTTTTTATGTAGAGTCAAGCATCAAAGGAGACACACAACAATATAAGAATAGAAGTGTCACCATTCAATTCAGTTTCCTGTTATGTCATCCATGACACACCATTTATTTTAGAAGATTCTCAAAACTTTTTTTAAAAGCTAGAAATAGATTTGAGGGTTTGGCAAGTTTTTTCTATTTTGTTCTATTTCCAATGAGATATAATATTTGTTCTGTTAGAGTGGAAGATAATTTAAAAGAAAACTATGAGGTTTAAAAGACATTCATAGAGGCAGAACAAAGGGAATTAGTTCATTTATCACTACTAAGTGAAGGATAAAATGCATAGCAGAAAAAAAGGCATTAAGAGATTTAGGAGAAAATGATCCTTTCAAGATACAGCTTTCTACCTTCAAAGAAAAATAACATATACATATACCTTATTGGTTTAGAACAGTTTTCTCTGCTCCTTGTTAAAATGCTTTTTGAAATTAAGATTAATTTAAGACATAATAAAGAATGGATATTTGTATATCCAAGTAATTTTCCAAGAGCAAGTAGAAGATCCTAAAAATCTGAAAAAAAAACCCAGTTGTGTCATGATTAAATCAGAATTTTTTTTTGCCACTATAACAAAAAACAGAGAAATTCTGAATAGATATTGTTTAGCTTAATATATCAGAGAATTTTTAAAAACTCAGTAATTACATTAGCTCAGATGATTAGACATGACTGAGATTGTGTATATAGCTCCTGTTTCCCTTATCAAGATATTTGTGTTCCATGTATAACTAGCAGGGAAATAGTTAAACTGGAGAAGATGCTGTTCATAGAATCATAGAATACCAGGTTGGAAGGGACCTCAAGGATCATCTAGTCCAACATGTCAGTGTAAAAAAAAAAAAGGATTAAATCATAGAATCATAGAATTATCAGGGTTGGAAGGAACCTTAAAGGTCATCTAGTTCCAACCCCCCTGCCATGGGCAGGGACACCTCACAGTGGATCAGTGGGATGAGATGGCTCAACACCCTGTAGAAATGCACATTTCTACATGATATCTACCTGTCCTTGGGTCTGATCCCTGTGAACTCATAAAAAAATTGAAATCCAGAAGGAAGCAGAAGCGTTGTGACTAAGGTGAAGAAAATGTATATGCTTTCTGTATATGGATATTATATGACTGACTACATGAAATACTTCTACAGAGTGAGATTCAAAATGATACATTCATCCAGGAAGGAGACAGGACATTCCAATTTCATTTTAGTATTTACTCTAATTCTCTTTTAATCATTCAAGAGAGATGATATCTTTTTGTTTTCCCCCAAGGTGAAATTTCTTTATTAGGGAATTGATTTCAGACTTCCTTTTCTGTCCACTAGCTTCTTAATTTAATAAGTGGAAAGATTTTATTTGTCATGTGCATGGATTAATTAAACCCTACTTTTACAAAATGAACAAAATAAATCCTGCCGCTTCAGGAAAAAAATAAATAAATAAAAGAAACAAATCTAAACAAACCTCATAAAAATGACCAGATTTTAATTATGTGTTTTACTTAGATCTGGTCAAATATTCTAAGTTTCATGACCAGTTTAATCTCACAAGCTAAAATGCCTAGAAGCTTACCTCTTCTCAACGTCTTCAAAAATATTTTGCCCTTTCATCCTCAATGAATATATCTTTCTAAAATGTATTCTTTCTACAAACCATGCTACATGAAATCGAAGAATATTGAAATGCTTCAGGACTTATGTACTCTCTTCAACATACACATCCCATGAAAAAACTAAACTTGCAAAATATTTTGACCATTCATTCTTTGCAATATCCATTACCTAATTACTCATTTACAGTTGTTTGGCATGATATAGACATATCCTCCTGCTAATAACTCATAATTCCTTTTTTTTTTTTTTTTTTGGTCTTTACAGGGAACATAGATAAAATACAGAGTCACAAAACTAGGCTATGGGGTTTTTGTGTCTGTGTATGTGAGATATGAGTCTACAAAGCAATCTACAAATCCTGAGTCTGCAAACAGTTATATTGAGATTATTAGATAAAGGATATTTCATGTAGAGCAGGGCCATTTTGGTGGATAAAATTGTGCTTGAAGATAAAAATTCATAGCACCAAATAATTATTTAGTTTGTTAAAGGACCTCTGGAGGTCATCTGGATAAAATTTAAACAGGAGTTTAAGCTGCACAGCAGTTTATCCACCACTGTCCATAGAAGGGCACACAGGAGAGAGCCAACAACACAGTTCACAAGAGCCTGTGCTTCCTTGTGCTGATGCAGCACTGGGTACAGTCCCTGGTAGCCACTGCAGCAACTGTCCCTACAGCACAGGTAGCCTTGACCCAGTTTGAGCTCTGAGGGTGAATGAAGCTCTGCAGGTCTGGGGTTGCAAGGACTGCTGTGGCTTTATTCTGTACCCAAGACCAGGGTCAATGTGTTCCTTCCTGCAGGATGCCAGATTAAGGAGCTGTGGGAAGAGGTCAACAGACTCTGAAGGATCAGGAATGATGAGAGAGAAAATGACAGGATCTTTTCCAGCATTGTGGACCTTCAGAAGCATGAATTCCAGCTTTACTGAGAGTTGGACAGAGACTGACCATTAGGAATGAAAATGGAGACTTCTGTGACAGTGAAGAATGGAAGCCAATGATTTCTGACAGCAGGAGGACAGCTGCAGAGCCACAGCTACACACAATAGGGTCAGCACCCTGATTGCAGAAGATAGCCTCCAAGCCACTTGTGCAGGGAAGCTCAGATGTTTTTCTCCTTGATCCTGTCAGTGAGGGCAGAAGGGCATCAGAAACAGAGAAAAGGTTCTGTGAATCAACAACTGGTTATGCAGCAGGTGTCAAGAACATGGTTTTGGTTATTATAACTACAGGGGTCTTTTTGATAATAAAGGTCTCCTTGAAAAAGACAGGATCCACCCCTATGAACAAGCTGTCCAGTATGGTAAGAAGAGCTTAAAACTATGAATGACAAGGGAGGGAGTGGATCACCAGTAGGCAAGAGACAACATGGTAGACTTGCATGGCAAGCAAAGAGTGAAAGGTGGTGTGAACAAGAAGGACCTTATAATCAACAAAATTAGGTCTGAAAGGGGCCCTGTTCAAACACATGGACACAAATAAGGAGATGCTTACAGGAGAGCACTTTGGTGAAAACTCTCACACTTCTATGGAGAAGCCAACACTATCATCTATTTCTGTCAAGTGCTTGTACAGTGATGCACACATCCTGGGGAACAAAGAGAAATTTAAATTCTTGCAATTCATGCAATTATACAACTACAACATCACTGAAATCATGGAAACAGAGAGGGACATCTGACATGACTGGAGCACTGCAGTGCATGGATACAGGCTTTTCAGGAGTCATATAATCGTAGAATGGTAGTGGTTGGAAAGGACCTCTGGAGATCATCAAGTACAACCCCCCTGACAGCACAGGAACACCTAGGGCAGACCACACAGGAACAGATCCAGGTGGGTCTTGAAAGTCTCTAGAGAAGGAGACCACAACCTCCATGGGCAACCTGTTCCAGTGCTCTGTCACTCTCACAGTGAAAAGTTTTTCCTCATGTTGAGGTGGAACTTCCTGTGAACCTTGCTACCGTTACCTCTTGTCCTATCACAGGGCACCACTGAAAAGAGACTGTCCCCTTCTACTTGATACCCACCCTTCAGATATTTTTAAACATTCATAAGATGCCCTCTTAGTCTTCTCTTTTCCAGGCTAAACAGTCCCAGGGCTCTCAGACATTCCTTATAAGAGTGTTGTTCCAGTCCCATCATCATCTTTGTAGCAATCTGTTAGACTCTAATATTGAACTGGGGAGACCAGAACTGAACACAATACTCCAAATGTGGTCTCTCTAGTGCAGAGTAGATGGGGAGGGGAACCTCCCTCAACCTGCTGACCACACTCTTCTTTATGAATCCCAGGATACCATTGGCCTTCCTGGCCACAAGGGCATATTGCTGTTCCATGGACAACTTCTTATCCCCCAGGATGCCAAGGTCCCTCTCCATAGAGCTGCTTTCTAGTGCATCTACCCCTAACCTGTACTGGTACATGGTCTTGTTCCTCCCCAGGTGTAGGATTCTACACTTATCCTTGTTGAAATTCATTTGGTTTGCCCTTGCCCAGCTCTCCAGTCTGTCCAGATCTNTCCTCATCAGCCAGTGGAGAGTCTTCCTCCTTCCAGGCTTTCACTGTATACTCATACTTCCAGGGTCGGGTATTCCTGAGGGCTGGTCTTAGCAGTGAAGACTGAAGCAAAGAAGGCATTCAGTATCTCTGCCTTCTCTGCATCCTCTGTCATCAGGCCTTCCTCATCATTCAGCAATGGGCCACAATTTCCCTTTTTACCATTAATGTATTTGAAGAAGCCCTTCTTGTTCTCCTTTACTTTCTTGGCCGGAGTGAATTCCAAGAGGGCCTTGGGCTTCCTTGTAGCATCCCTGCATACCCTGACAATGTTCCTATAATTTGCCCAAGAGACCAGTCCCTTTTTTTACATGCTGTGAACTTCATTCTTCCACTCAGTTTTTTTTCAGCAGCATCTTGCTCATCCATGCTGGTCTCCTGCACCCTCTACTTGATTTTTTACTCAAATGAATGCACCTGTCTTGAGCTTGGAGTAAGCAATGTTTGAATATCAGCCATGTCTCTTGGTCCCCCATACCTTCTAGAGTCGTAGCCCAAGGGATTCCCCCAAGTAGGTCTTTGAAGAGCACAAAGTTAGCCCTCTTGAAGTCCGGGATTGCAACCTTACTTGCTGCCTTGCTTCTTCCTTGCTTGTTATTAATATCTACCATTCTGTGATCACTAACGCCAAGGCTGCCCTCCAACCTTCACATCCATGACCAGACCTTCCTTGTTTGTTAATACAAGGTCCAGCAACACACCCTTCCTTGTTGGCACTTCCAACATGCACCACTTGACTCAGGAAGTTATCATCAATGCATTACAAGAGTCTTCTGGACTGAGTATGCCTCGCTGTGTAGCCTTTCCAACAAAGATCAGGGTGATTGAAGTCACTCACCCATGATCACCAGGGCATGTGATCTTTAGGCTACTTCCAGCTTCCCACTTAAGGAATCACATGGGCAAACCTTATTTATAATGGGCCAAAAGTCAACATGGTGAATTACTAGCACTCAGCAGAAATGTATTGTCTTCATTATCTATGATTCTGACATCATTTATTTTATAGACTGGTGACTGACCCTCCCAGAAATGAATCCTTATATGCAGAGTAGTCACCATGCCATTAACACAACTTTTCATCTAATGAAAGCCAGTACAAGAATTACTCTTTCCATTGTCGTGTTTGTGAAACCACTGACAGTATTATTTTATGGCTAATGAATAGCAGATCCACGTGGAAGGAAGATTTACACAGGTAAAGAGATAATGTCCTCAGGACAGCAGTAAACACTATCACTTGATAGCCTTATTATGAGCAAGAAAAATGATGAGGATCTTAAAATACAAGGAACTCAGTAAGAAACAAATAAAATGATCAGAACTGTTATCATAAAATGTAGACATGCACTAGATCAAAACTGTGATCTCCAGTTTAAGCTTTTTTCTGGTATGTTTCTTCACTGAATTTCAGCTATTTTATGCCGATACAAAAATAGTTTCAGTGAGATGATATAATATTAAACAAAAATGCTGGTAATGTGAATATTTTTGTTTTACAAACTCATTAAAGTAATTCTTTTGGAATGTAGCTCCAAGTGCAGGCTGGTAAAAAGGGAAAACTACATCCACTTAATATATAATGAGAAGATAGACTTTTCACTAAGCAACTTTTTTGTTCTTGATGCATTGAAATTAGAGTAGTACATATAATGTTTATTCAAAACATTTATTTATCATATTTGCCAATAATATGTTTGTCCAAAAAATGTTTACCTTTTTTTATTCTGAATAATAATATTTTCCTTTTTAGTAATAACTTACTAAAAATGACATATAAATAAAATCTTATTTTAAATCTTGGTAAATATGTACAACCTCAATAAATACTTTCATTTATTATAACATCATTGTTATAAAAGAAAAAATGTGACCTCAGAATTGTTGTCATTTCTTCTTATGATACTTGAAAATATTGATTCTGACTTTGTCTAGCATTCCAAGTCCCAAATGTCATTTTCCCCATCCCTGCATCACCCCACCCTCCTCTGCCTTTATAAAGATGGGTTAATTTAATTTCAAATGTCTTCTGAGTAAAATTTGACTCATCTGAAATGTACTACATTAGAGAAGAGATAGCTAATAAATCTGGAAGGCTTGAATTTTCTATGGTTTATGTCTCCATAAAAGTAAAACTGGCTTCATAAAAATCACCCAAGTGTTTACTTTGAAAAAGGATTTATACAAATAGAAATAGTTACACTGACACAATATATTCAATGCTGGAAAAGGTTCTCTCTGTGTATAGTGCACAGACTTGTATTTTCATACTACAATGTACCAGATTTATTATTTCAACTGTCTTTGACTACAAGATTTAATGTAAAGGTCAGCCAAGTGCACACAAACTCAGCAAAGAACAGAATGAAAGAATGATTTACTTATTTCAATTTCAAACATGCATAATGCTACACTTCAGAAGGCAGCTAAAGCAACTGAGGGAGCATTTTATCCAGGACTACATATCAGGCATTCCTCCCCAGGATCTTCCTTCTTGGGCCTCCTAGTGGTCGTTTCATAGTTAACTGATTAGTTAGAAGCATTTCATTTTACATTTCTTGTCCTAGGAAATCCTATGCCATTGTCCATTCTAGAATTCCAACTCTTCATTAAATGTGAAATTAAATACTCAGTTAATGAAGCTTTATCTTGTATTTGATGACTGACAGTAAATCTGTGGTATGTTCTCTGACTGAATCCCTTAATAGGTTTACAGAGAGTTAAGTTTGACTTTGGTCTTCCATTAACAGCAAGACTTCACTGGTTGGAACGTTCTGCTTGTTTAATTATTTAGTGGCTCAGTAGCACAGACAGCTTCTACAAAAGCCAAATGATCATATGCAGGAAGAAATGTACACCATGATCTTAACAAGATTATCATAATAAAGAGGCATTAGAGAAATTAAAATTATCTGCTTTAATTATGAAATTATAACCCCATTAACTCCTCTGCATGAAAAGCAGGAATTGGGGAATAGCAAAGAAAAACCCAGAGATGGCTGTTATAAACTTGATAGCAAATTAAAGAGGGGGTGAAAGAGATTTGCCATGAGATCTCATCTATTTCAGGTAATTTATTTTGCAGCATATGTTTCCTATAGATTAGGTTTTCCAAAATGAGACAATAGCAACTGTAGTCTTTTTCATTGTCCTGTCTTTTTTTTCCTCTTTTGCTTAGATCGTGTTTACCAGCCTAAGACAAGCTCTGTTGAAAGCTACAGTTAAAAGCAGACCCTTATTTGAATATGCCTAAAGCTGTGAATTAATTATGCCCTAAAAAGTTATTAGAACACTATTGCCACTAATGCATTATTTATAGCTACTTGTTGAAAAGTTTGTAACAGCAAAAGTACTGAACTGACATTCTGAAGACATTAATGTGAAAATGAGGTGAATTTGAAGAGGAAAAAAAGTGTCAATGAGCAAGTTTTTACCAAAGTAGTCTTCAATAATGCATATACTAACCACAAGGTTTTATTTTTACTTCTACTGTACACATGTAATATTCATAGGACTACTTTAAAATGTCTTTGTATTTGTTTGTATGAAAAATAAATTAATAACCCAACAATAACAGATCTTCTCTGAGTACATTTATACTTCAGGGAATGTATTTACTATCATAGCTATCTCATATTGTAAAAACTATTTTTATTAAATGTATCTTCTGAAAAATTTAGGTAATAAATAGCAGGTATTAACAGGTTTTTGTAAGTATCCGCACAGGTGTTTTCAATATTAGCCATATGACCACGTGATAAGGCCTATAAAAAAATAACTATTAATTTGCTACAACATTACTTTTAAAGGTCATTCATCTCACCTGAACCTAAAAACATAGACTATGTTTTTTCCATAGGTTTTAGGATTGTTTTATTGTTGTTCCAATGACATGCCAATATAGAGATCCAGTGGTTTCAGGAGGATACTGTGAAGACTACTTGTTATATTCTTGATTTATGGATTTTTCTCTTTTTTTTTTTTAATGATTCTAACTTGTATTTGAGTATTTTATTGCTAACTTGTGTTTTTATAATGAAAAAGACATCTACTTTTGATGTGTTTCACGAGGAAGCCCATAGAAGAAAATGCTAAACTATGCTTTTGTGAGTTCCCTTCCTTGCTTCTCAGACCAGTGCTGTAGAATGCATGAAACCAAGACCTCTGTGAATTTGCCTAAGGATTTTCATGCTGCACAGGAAATTTTATGTTAGGTCTGTCTGTCCAGGAGGCTTGTCTGGATTTAAAGACATAAACTATCTTGACAATCCAGATAATAATTAAAAAAGAAAAAATAAACAAGAACTGTGAAGAAGGCATCAAAAATATTTTAAAATAGCTTATTTTAAATACACTAAATCTTAATAAAAACACAAGTATGATGCAAAATTATCTCCACCGTTTTTAAAGAGTTATCTCCTTTCAACCACAAGTTCATACTTGTTACTGTCCCTAGAGATAACTCTTAAACTACCTGTTTAAGATAAGTAAACCATGTTAAACTTACACACAACATGAATCTGAAAGTTTCACTTTCTTTTTGCTAAGATATGTTAAAGGACCTTCTCTATTTACATCATGGATTGGGCAAGAAATATAGGTAAAAATCCAAAGAAATTTTTGCTAGATAGTACACATACATACACACAAATACCTTCCTAATTGAAAGATATTGCAGAAATACACTCGCACATATAAAGAGTGGAATATCTGATACTGGATTAGCATGAACTGAGATAAGCCAGGAAGTTTTCTGATGGTTCTGAAGCTATGTTTTCTAAAAATCTCAATGCCATTATTTTCTGGTTGTCTAAATGAAGTTATTGTAAATAAAGGATAATTTGATTTGAAAGCTGTTTTTGAAGGAAGCACTGTAAATACATTGTAGAACAGCATTAAAATTCAGATAACAAAGAGGTGAAATATTCTGAAGAAAGATATTGAAATTCTCTCTTGAAAAATTCAAGATTATAATAATTTCTTGATTATCATTTTCAGGTCCAGAAAAGTGTCATGTACAGGTCATACATTACTTTGTTGAATGAAAAGCACTTCTGGAACAAGAAGTTCTTTACACACTGTAAAGTTCTTTACACACTGTAAAGATTTGCAACATTCCAATAGCTTGTGGTCAGTGTTTTTGTCATTTTCTTTTTTTCCTCTTTTCTATCAATATTTTATACTTTCCATTCTTTTTAAGTCGATATATTGTTTTCAGTCCTGGTTCCTTCAGCACTGTCTACCAATGTTTAAGAAATATTTTAACCTCTGAATCAATTTTCCTGTAATGCTAGTTAAGAACTGTATAGTTTAGGAAGTCTCAGTATAAAATGTTTTCAGCATTACTTTGACTACTCTTGCTCTTTTTTTTTTTTTTCCTTAATTTGGAGAGGCCTTCAATATCACCAGACATAAAGAGTCTTTACAGTTTATAAGTAACAAAACCCCAAAGATTACTGAGGGGACAGAATGGGAAGGTAAAGTGTCAGGATCTGATATATATCCTCTCCTCCTCTCCTCTCCTCTCCTCTCTTCTCCTCTCTTCTCCTCTCCTCTCCTCTCCTCTCCTTTCTTCTCCTCTCTTCTCCTCTCTTCTCCTCTCTTCTCCTCTCTTCTTTTTCTCCTCTTCCTTGTCTGCTAATATATCCTTCATTAATATGCCCTCTAGATGCTGCAACAGATTTTTAAATATAAAGAAATAAGTATCAGAAAACTGATGAACAGCAAGCCTAGGAGACTTTCACAACTGTAGATATAAGGAGTAAATGCAAGTAATGTGAGAAACAATTATGAATAGCATGACAGAAACAAAATAGGAAGGTAAGTGACAACTACTGCTACTGAGCTGCCAATGATGATCAAAAGGCAAGCTGGCAGATATAAGAAACAATGCAGCAAGGAAACCAAGTAAATGATCCTGATGCAAACTCAAAACCAGACCTTGGTTTGAGAGCGAATTGTAGCAACAGAAGTAGCAACCGTATTACACAAAAGTGTTTTTGCCAGTAGCAAGGATAGCTGTTTATGTAGCACACAAGTGGGAGATTAAAAGAAAATGGAATAGAAAATCCTTGAAAACATAGGCTATAGATGTTTAAGGGAATAATAATGTAATGTATGACTAATAACAGCAAAATGCATATGAAAGATCATGTTTTATCTATGACTGTTTCCTTACAATATCACCTTTCCAATGATGACTTTTTTTTTAGTCTACAGTAATTAGATACAAACAATGTTGTTATATATATAGTACTGGAATATTATCTGAGCTTTCATTTTGTCCATCATTATTCATTCCAAAAATCCATTATGAAACAGAATTCCAGAAAGAGATTATGTTTGTGTTTAGTAAACTTTATAGCAGCCCACACAATTTATAACATCTGCAGTACAGGAAAATCTGGACTACTTATTTTAGGTTTCCAACTAAAAGCCTGAGCATGAGTAAAATGACCCAAACAGACTATGAAAAATGTTTACACTCCTCATAGAGTCAATGAAGAGAGATAACTACTTTTACATAAGAAAACAGAAAACCTGTAGGAAAATAGGCAGCTACTTCAAGCTAGCAGAAGGAAAACCCAGCTATGACAGCACGTCTGATTTGTTGCTACTCCATGGCCTAGGCTCCTGGGTCCATTTAGGATGTAAAATCTGTTACATTCCTCTGAAACAATATAATTGTCATTATTTTTAAGACAGAGGAATCAGAGAAGGCAAGTTTTTGCATAAATGTTAGCAGTGAGACTACTCATAAAAGCAATTGGAGATCTATATTTCAACTTTGTCCCCAGCCAGAGGTTGGTGAGGCTTGGTCTTGAATGTCTATATCCTGAAAACTTCTCTACTTGTCCAGGTTCTGAGGATACCCACACACTTCATGGCTCCTGCCCAAGCTCTCCTGGTGCCTTTTTCCACCCTACCTATGGTTCAGGACCCCATTTCAGCCCAGCTCATGGTCAGCCCCTATCCCAGAGATGCTGTGCAAGTGCCAGTCTCCAGTCTTGTCTCTGTTTCTTCCTTCTGGATGGACCTTAGGTCTGTATTATAGTCTTTTCTCTGTCCTTGACACATTTTATTTCTGACTGGGCACTCGGGATGGACTCTGTCCCTGGTTCACCTCTTACCGTGTCAAGGTTGTTGATAGACCCTTTTACCAGCCCCTGGCTCTGCTGCTGCACTCAGGTCTTGTGGGACTGTGGCCCATCATTGGAGGCACTCCTTGCACTGAGATCACCCTTGGCTCAACCTATTTCTGGATCAGCTCCATCTTCATTGCTCCCTGTACTACTCCCTGTAGATGAGTCTGAAAACTGAGTAATTAATTTTCTCTTTTGAAAATTGATGTGTCAAATTGTTACACTCTTACTTCGGGAGTCTGAACCCACCACTGTCTCTACTGAGGATGCATTACTTTTTTCCTGTCTTCAACCTGACAGCAACCCTCTAGTTTTCCTTAAGAGAAGCTAAGGCACAGTCACAAAATCTCAGAATCCGAGAATCATTATGGTTATGACCTGTAAGATCATGAAGTCCAATTGTGTAGGTAACATTATCATGACCACTAAACCATGTCCTGAAGTGCCATGTCTACATGTCAAAAGCACAATGCTCACCAGCATCTATTTAGGAGGGATAACCTTTTGTGTTATATGGGGTACACCATCACAATTCTTACATTGACAAGAGACTGAATGATAATATATGGTATTTTTTTACTCTGCCCCAGTCTTGTCCCCTCTAGAGCAACGTAGATGAATGATGGTTTCTGAATGTAGATTTCCTTTAAGACAATATGGTGGGTTTATGGCCTTGAGAATTATTTTTTTAAAATGTTTTTGTTTGCTTGTTTGTTTTTTACACTTCATTGTGTCTGCAATGTTGTGAACGCTGTGACACAGCCCTGAGTGGCTTCATGCAGTTTTTGCAGCATGAAAAAAAAATAGATGTTACATGCCTTGTGATCTGGTGATAGAGTTTGTGGAAATGTTAATAGTTATAGTCCTGAATGAGGTAAATCTGACAACTGTAAAAGGTAGAGGAAATTAATCTGGTATACTGTCAATTTTTTAAAGTCATCTCTGGAGTTAGTTACCTTCAAATCCACACCAATCATTTTCTTTGAGCAAAATTAGTTCACCGAAAAAAAAAAGCAACAAAACCAACAGCAAACAAAACAGTACTGTAGAAAATTAACACTCATGCAGACTGCAATAAGAATATTTGCATTTATACGTTAGACAAACACTGTCCAGTTAATTGGGTTCTTTCACAGGGATGGGTTGTCCTTTATAGTATGTACCAGAGATGGTTTAAAGATGCAGGGACATGACACAGAGTTCAGAGCAGTGCTGTGCAAGGTGGTTGTAGATATTTCAGTGATTGGTTGCCTGAGTAGAATGGGCTTAGGACATTCTGTGTTTGTTGGAGAAATCAGTGATGACTATCTACTTGAAATTTGAAAGATACAATAAACTTGAAAACAGCTCCCACATGAGTCACACATGGAATAATTAATTTCTCCAAACTTTATGTATGCAGTTGAAATGTCTTTTCCCTGAGGTAGACACCCTTATAGTCATGGAATTCAGGTAGATATTTTTAGACAACTGGTCTCATCCCTACTTTTGGACAATATAACTCTTGTCTAAATTATATCTTTCTAACACGACAAATAAGCCTAGACTGATGACATGAGTTGCAGATACTGATATTTATAATTTAGATTCCAAACAAAAGAAACATTTTGGTTTATTTTTCAAGTTTGGTAAGACTTTAAACTTAATGTCTTAACACAGCATGGTTATCAGTGATAACCTGATCTCAGAAATAAGACTCTACAGCTTTCATTGTATATAGTTAGTCAGCAAATTCCCTTCTCCAGCTGCAAGTCTAGCTAACAAAGCAGTTTCTCAAAATTTTTTCAAACCTCTTTGAAAAATCACACAGTCTTGTTTCTCTGAAAGAATGTTTTGTCTCTTAAGCATTTTTGTTACATTTCATATGTAATAGAGACAGATGAAATACACAGTGTGTATGTCTTTGATATTTTGAATTTCTAGCTTTCTAAATCTTATTACCTATTTTATACCTTGAATTGAGCTAAGCTATTCACTCCATTCAGGAAGCATGAATTGCTCAGGCATCAGATTCAAAGGAATTTACCATTTTCCTTTCTTATACACTGTGTGTCTCTGGAAAACACAGCAAAATATTTCATTAGAAAACATAATCTAGAATTTGCTCCAGGTAAGAATTGTTGTCATGTGTGTACACCCATAGAAGGGCATATTTGCTGAATATAAATTACCCTTCCTGAAGCCTTTAACAGTTTTAAAAATCCTAAATGATCAGAGAGGCTTTCAAGTTTCCTAATAGGTAGTAAATATCTGTTTCCCTTCTCCCTTCATTCCTTGGAATATATTGTAGTCACTTTTGGACTAGAATGACTTTCACTTCCAGTGAGAGTAGAATTGTTATGGGGTTTATTAGACACTGCAGGTTTTAGCTTCTTAATACCTTTTAATTACAAGACTCATCCTGCTTACTGATTGAGAACCTAGACATTAAGAAACTGATACTCATTAATGCTCAGTCTTCTTTAGTTCATTTAGTTATATAAAGTGAACTAGCATCTGAAAGCTGTACCCAAATCTTCATACATTTTTTTGTTGAACTAGTGCTTCAATGACCATTTTCTTTTACATACAGTTTGAATATACATTTAGCATTTTTTATATCAATCTTTATTCTTTCATTAACATACTTAGTATATAATTAGAAAATCCAAAGAAATACTGAGATATTGTGAACATTTAAGCAAACTTGTCTTTGAAACTGACTGTTGTCTGTGGCTTTAAGTAATACATTGATCATTAATACCTTGTAATGTCTAATTTGAAAAAAGAATTTTAAGTTAACCAATAATTCCAACAGAAAAACATAATTATTTATATTTAACAATTTAAATGTCAATATTTAACAATTGCACTAAATAAATTGGTTCAAATCAAGACAGCACATTTATCTTCCAGTAAGATAAATGTTCTGGTAACTGTCTTCAGTTTTTTCATGGAAACATATTTTTACATACTTCCAGGTACAAAACTGTGGCTCTAACATCTCAATGAAATATTCTGTAGTGCTATACATTAAGCCAGAAGCAAAGATTACTTATAAGCTGGGTAAATGTATGTTGTCCACTGAAATTGCCTATTTTCTATTTAACACCTTCAAAAGTATTAAAATATTAATAACAGCTATGCAGACAAGTTACAAAAAATTAAGGACATATTGTAAACAAGCATTTTCCTGAGCTGGAAAAGGGCTATATTTTATTATTTATGAACAGGTTTTTTGCATGATTTTCCTTCTAACATTCTGAGAAGCTGCAATATATTTTCTACTTGCACATCCTGAGAAGCAGATATCTACAGTCCTACTATGTACAGGTTTAACTCACACATATATCTTGTTTTTCCCCTAGTCCTAATTTCTGTGTACAGAAGGGAAAAGTTATGAGTACAGGAATGGAGACTTCTACAGTAGTAAAGGAATAGAAGGGAAATAACAGCAGACATCTCTGACTACATCTAAATCACAGTGGAACACATGACAATACGCATTTGAATCATAATTATATATTTCTATGGAATGCAGCACAGCTTATGCCTCATCTGTGGCTGTCCCCTTTGTGCAAAACCTAGCACATACTCTAGTGTGTAAAGATGGCCCTTATCTGAAATCAACTACCATATATGGGAACTGAGAAACTCTTCTGAATTTCCTAATTTTTCAATTCTTCTTGACTAGTTTCTTTTACTTCTCAGTTGAAAGGAAGATACAGATTGGATTTTGAGTTTAATTTTCACAAAAAAACCATTAATTTTTAATATAACATCTTTGAAGTTACTAATTTTTTTTTCACACAGTAATAAGTAGTTTTTAAAGTCAGTCCTAGTACAAAGCACCACAGAGACTAAGAAAAAATATCTAAATACGTAATGTCATAACTTTCCATTATAATTTATTTCATTATATTATAGTGCTTCTTCAGTACTATATGAATCACAGGTCAAGTTCCAATCCTACAACAATGTACAAAGGAAACAAGACTTTGGGAAGAACTTCAGACAGATTTCTTCAGAGTCATGTATTTAAACAGGTGAAAGCGAAGTGTCACCTTTATAGAATCTGCAAAGAAATATTTGTCTCCCAGTATTATCAAGTATATAGAGAAGAGGGAGACTTTATGTGACAGTCTGCAGTTCAGCCAGGTAGAGTTGTTTGTCTGGATGGGTGAGCTGCCACCTTAAAAAACTCTTGTTATTTCTCATATGTATTAAAATCAAGAATCAATAGATACATAAATTCCTCTCTGATCATTGTTTGTGAATCAAATGGAATGATCACTGACTAAAAAAAAATTGGTCTTTACTAATGGAGAAACATAAAGAAGAATAAATAAATAATAATAATTTAAAAAATCCCCAAACCAAATGTAAATAAAACAAAACAAACCCACCAAATAATAAAACCAAAACCAGTGTAATTTCTGTTTTCACATGCAACATGGCTTCTGTGGACATTAAATAAAAGTCTGAAAGATGATCTTTTTCCTCCTTCTGAACCCGTAGAAATAAATTTATTTTCTTCTTGCAGTTTTTAGTTCATTGCCAATAAGATTCAAAGGAATGTATATATCTGTGAGGATAATTAGGCAAGATGTCCATACTGCAACATTAATTCCAAACTATACCCTTACAACCCACTGAGGAACTTAAAACCTGAAATTCATCCTTCTGTAAATGGACATCATTTATACTTCTTATTATTTAACAGGTACAATTCTTTTCCATTTCTGAAGCTTGCGTCAACTTAGATCGGGGGGAAATAATATGTGGTAACAATTCTCTGTCAGGGTTTTATGTATTTTTTATGCTCTGTGTGGCTGCTTAGAGAATTAGAATGTTAGAATAAATCCTAGTAGACAGGGTTCAGTGGTTACAAAACAGGTGAGGTAGCCACAGGTGCATGGTAAATGTAATTTGTCACATTGTTCAGCAGTTTAACACATGGGTAGTTTCACACCATATGTAGTACAAATGCAGACACACATACAAAGTACCAGCTTGAGCCAGCCTATCCATTAGTGTAATCTGTCTACATGAATACAAATCACTAAATTTATTTTACTTGATATACAGAAACATTTAAATGAGTCTAAACAAAACTGTATAGAAAACACTGGGAAGAGGGAGAAAGGCTACAAATATACTTGAGAATAAAATATATCCATCACCTACATCTTCAGGAGATCCTTCATCCTGTCCATAATGAATGATGATAATAATGAATATAAATGTACTACAGTTTGAATGAAGTCATAACAATCTATATTAGTTTTATAACTAGAAAATAACTAAGATCACTATCAAGTTTCACCTCTCAGATCCATTCACCTAAATATCGCTGCTAGCACCACTGGAGCTTCTTCTTTTGAATAGGATCAGTTCAAGCTTTATATATGGCTTAACTAATAACATCTTTATCTTTCTGTAACCATAGTCTTGTAATCATATCAAAGTCACACTCCACCTCACTCTGTAAGCTTATAAGAACAGTCATGTATATTACAGGTGACAACCTTTTGAAAGTTTTTAGAATTTGCTAAAAATGTTGAAACAGCTAGCCTATAATTCAAGAAAAAAATGACAACATTTTTGGTCAAAGCTTCAAGTATGATAAAATGCAAGTAATATATCTCCAGGATCAAAACTCATGATTTCTTTCCAGAACCAGCCTCACTTCATTTCTAGAAAAGGTATATGATTTTCAGAACAGTTTTTGTTTTACTATCTTTCCTTCGCACTTTATGACAATGAAAGGTATTTATGGAGAAAAAGAAGATACATGTTCATAACTGCAGAACTTACTAGCATAGTACTAAAACTGCTGAAGTTACCAGTGCTTCCTGATGAAAACAGGAGAAAAATAAATTGTTTAATGCTATACTGAGGTTAAACTACTGTGTTAATAACCTCTGTGACATAAAGCCCAGAAATTTCAGTGAAGCTGCATAGCAATCAAGAATATTTGTAGAAAATAGAAACATTTATGAAGCTAATTTTGCTACATTAATGTTTTATAAGCATAAATAAGCATTCACTGTATGATCTTGGCACTGAGTATATAGGTTGCAAAACAAAAATGTATGCAAATAATCGCCATGTGAAAATAATATTGTGATACCAAAGAATGACTAATAATAGGTATTCATTTGTAATAGAAGAATGACTTTGCTTTGGACTGACAGTATTGTAAAATTACAAGAGAGTTATTCTCATCTAATTCTTCTTAGTTGTTGAGAGGACAGAAATTAAGACCTGGAACAATATAATTGTTGCTAGAAATTTCTGATGACAAGCCTATGTAACTATATATTTTCATTTTCCTAAAAATTGTCACAGCTTTCTAAAAAGGCAACATTTCACATTTGACATATACTTTTAATGCAGTTTATTAATTTCATATGCACACATTGAATTGCACACAGATCCTTTGGTTTGGGTTCTTAGTGAGTTTTTGCTTCATGAGTAAATTCATTAAGGAAGTATGAATTAAACAGAATACATTTAATGAGGTATGCTAATATGCAGTGATTCTAAACTGCCACAGGGTGGTAGGAGATACATTTTCCACAGCATTTATCTAATTTGTAGAACTAAATGCTTTGCTACAACTCCATGTTATTTAATTCCCTTATTGGAACATGTATTAGTCCTATAGCTCCTGAAGTATAAATAAAAGTTAAAAGATAAAATTACAGCTTTTAGACTATCACAGAGGTGATATAAGAGATTGTTTTAAATATTTCCAACAGATGTCCAAGTTTGTTTTCTAGTATCACATGCAGGAGATTTTGTATGTTAGATTATATTCTTTGGTGTTATCTGAGTGCTGCCAGTTACTTTACATTGGTCCTGAGCAAATATGCATATTATGTTAAAATGCAGATAATATGTATAGGAAATTAAAAATATAATTTTATGTTCTTCATTCCTATGTCAATAGTATCTGAAGGTCTTGTTATTTCTAATTATTATTAATTTCTCCTGTGCTTTGATGTCTAAAATTGTTTAAGAATCAGTGGCCCTGGAGAATTTAAAATATAATACAAGCAGTATATGTATTTTGCTTCTATACTTTTATTTCCATCACCATTACTTCTGAATATGGCTTTCATTTTGGAAGTGTATACTTGGGTGTCCTCTAGTTAAGTAAAAAACTTCTGTACAGAATTAATTTCATGGATAGCATGCAAGTGTATGAGTTACTTAGTCTTAATATAGTTATTTGGAGAAAAAGCCAAGAAATTCTCAGCATCCTAACGCAGCAGGAAGGAAAAATGATTGCCCCAGTTTATTGTAATCACTTATTACCTAGAAAAATACAGATACCTAGAAAATCATATACTATCACAGAGTAATGTCACAGAAAAAGTTTATTTTTCTTTGTTTAGTCGTGTTTTTTAGAGTACTTAAAAAAATCAAAAATGGAAAGAAAAAAATGTGTGTTTAAGCATCCTAGTGAGATTGCTGACACATTGATGCTGCAATGCGTAACATCTAGTGATGCTGGTCATAACACATTAAATGAAAGACTTCTAATGTGAATGGCCTCAGTGCTTTCCAGTATGATGTGTTGGCCATTAGAAATTTTAAGTAGCTTTTGAGGACAGACAGGTAGATGTAGGGAGTGTATTTCATCAAGAATAAAGGATTAGTCTTTGGCTATTTTGTACTTCCCAACTGAAGATAAACACAAAAGTAAAACATGGAGCATCACATTCTGACTAATTAGCTTTCGAGTTGTATGTAAATATTTTTCCACTTCGGGGCTTTTCTACAGCAAGTATTGAGGTGTCTCATTAAGATTTTTATTTTTAATGAGGTCTTTTAAGCATAAAAAGGATTCAGAATGCTGTTTACATTGCGAAGTAGCTTGTATTCCAGAGAACCCATTGGAACCTGATTATCTATAATTAAATGAAGAGCTTCAAATTTACAGAAATGTCACAGTTCGTTAAAAGTCATTAAGAGAAAGGAAATAAGTAATTTTGACACTTTGGAAAAAGATTTTATATATAGATACACAAATATATATTTGGAATTTTATGAAAAGTTTATATACATATATACTCACTTCTCAAGACTATTGCTAGACATTGCTTTTTTAAAATTTCAATCTTAATTTGTAAAATTCAGAGTAACGAGAAATCAATGTCAAAAGGCAAAGCAAAACCTTGCTTAACTGGATATAACATAAGAATAGACTTTTGAGGTAGGGTTCTTTTTTCCCTCTTCTCTTCTCTTCTCTTCTCTTCTCTTCTCTTCTCTTCTCTTCTCTTCTCTTCTCTTCTCTTCTCTTCTCTTCTCTTCTCTTCTCTTCTCTTTTTATTTTCTTTTTCTTTTCTCAGTTCTCCTTAATATAAAATATCTGTTGCAGAATGATAGGTAAGATTAAAACTATGTAGTGTACTTCATGTTCCTTCATCACTTTCATTAACTTATTAACTCTGAAATTGTGTATATTGCCAGAGCAAGTTAAGACCTCATTGAAAATACATACTTCTAACTCAAGTACTGAATGTAGTTATTAATGGAAAAGGAAAGGCATATCACATTTACTTTGACATCATGGGTTACATACAGTTGCTAAATGTTACTCACAGAAGTCTGACATAAAAATTGACAAGCTGAGTAATTTAAGGAAATGTGATCATGTCACTTTTGTGTTTGTTTTATTTTGTTTTCCCTATAATTACATCTTCCATTCATTTCCTTTTATACATTTTTTTTTAATGAGACCAGAGGCAAAGGGTGAATATTGCCTCATTCATTTCAGAATAATGAGCTGAGAGAAAACAGCTATACAACCCTTTGACATTCATTTTATGGTTTTTTAATTGTTATAAATATCCTTCTATTTTATTTGTGAATGACAGCAATTTTCCTGAAATGTCTGAACAGGAAAATAATCTGCTAAATCTAGGTCCCTCAGAAAAAGGTTATGTGATACTTTCTGAGCATCTCCAGCTTTTCAAAACCATTTTTTTCAATGGGATTTCATGATTTTCAGTGTCAGGTTTTCCAATAACTGAACAGATACGAACAACAAATACATGGAGTAATTTGATTTTGCTCTCCTTTGCCTTTCATTCCTTTTAAGACTGCTCAAGATTGAAAAAAGTGTTTCTTACCAAAATGACTATTACGTTAAGAGAAATACAAAATGAAAATAGAATGGGATCAGAGTATCAGGGGATTTTTCTTATTCTTCATAGTTTGAACAATACTATGAATGCTTATTTTATTTTTAATTTTCATAACATTCAATGACTCTGATATTGAAATGAATAGTGGCTAGAAGTACTAAACTATTTGAGAAAGCATTTTCTAAAATTCACAGAACAAGAAGAAACTCATAGAATTATCATGAGAAGAAATATCCTTATGCAGTTTATATATACATTATGTATATAGTCTTTATGTACCAGCAATAAACATTCAGCCTGTGAAATGCTTCAAATAAAAATAAATCTTAAAACATTATTCAATTAAATAAACATGTATGTCTTCTATGCTGACACTTATGAGTTTATATTTTGAAGACTAAGACTTTACTAATTCACAATAGTTTTCAAGATCTATTGAAGGTCCTGAACTTTCAAAATATTGTGTAAGCTAACAAAGAATTAAAAGGAAGGATACTTCATCACAACATGTACTTCATCTGTAAAACAGTTTTAACTACTTAATGATAGTCTTTCATGGCTTCCTATTAAATGTTCTGTAGTACAATGCATAAATGTATTTTAATTAAATCTTAGCAATAACAAATTACTGTGAAATATTTAGCCATTAAGCTTTTTCTGAGAAATTACAAATAGTAGAAAGCTTTTGTTTTCATACTGAAAGTGTGGTGTTTGAACGAGAATATCAGGAATTGCATAATAAATGTGTGAATCTCTGAAGACTTCAAAATTTTCATAAACATGAATACACTTAGTTTAATAACACAGGTTGTGATCCCACAAAATATTTACAGTGATTAAATTCAATCAAGCTTGAATTTATTTTCTGTTGCTCTCTATGGTATTAGTACATGGAAAGAATTAAAAAAAAAAATCAAAACTTGTTTTTCTTCTTGGTAATCTTCACAATTAATTCAATACATTTGATGAATTCTCTAGGGACCTGAACACTGTTTATTGCGGGACTGTCAATAGGATCATAGATCACATCAAAGAGATACAGTCTCTGTTACAGGGTTTTTGATCTCTGTTAGATTCATAGAGCTAAATGCTGTTCTGAATTCAATCTGCCTTATCTTGTCAAACTAGACTAACACAAGAAAATATTAGTTATAGATATTTTAGAAATTGTTGCTTAAATGATCTCTCTTGACATTACCAAAAGGCTGAGATTACATTAATGGGGATTTTTCTCAAGGAGCTGTCAGACCCCACATCATGCACACCTTATGGGCAATAGTAGGAATAAAACAAACAGACAAACAAAAAGCAACAAACAGCCCTCCAAAACTCAAAACTTTCAGACACTGTCAGAATGAACGCCACATATTTTCCAAGTAAATAGCAAGCAGATGCTAAAATAGCATCAGTGATTCCATAACACATTCCCCTTCCACAGTCACCTAAGCAAGTCCTGCACTGACTTGTAATACTGAGTTAGACAGAGTAATCAAAGGACCAAAGCCAGGAAAAAAAGCAACAGCTGCTGCAGAAGGTGAATGAGCAACTAGTAATCATGTTGATGACATTTCTAATTTATGTAGTTGATAGAAATTAAAATAGGAGTGAGGACTTACCTGCCATCATTGTATCATCATCCATCATCACTATGGTTTTCTAAGTAATACACAGGCTGTAAATAATTTTAGTTTGCTTTGTTGTTACTGTTGATATTTGACTCAGTTTGGTTTTGGGACTTACATTTTTTTAAAATTCAAGGAAAGCATTTAATTGTGTCAAATATAAATACTGTTTTTTTTTGTTTTTGTTTTTGTTTTTTTGTTTTCCCTCTGGTAAAAGAACAGATACAGTAAACACAAATAAAATAATTTTCTTAAAAATCATAATAAAGGCATGTTCTCTTGTTTGTTTTTTTTTTTTTTTTTTCTTCCTATAGCATGTAGTTAATTTTATGTCTCATCTATAGGTTCAGTAGAATGAAAACTAGGCATATTTCCAAAATGGCATACTTGAAGAACAGATACCCCCGGAACTGTGGCTTCTAGCTTTTCAGCACACAATGTCAGTCCCAATCTAGAATTACCTATCAGATTGTGATATAATTTTCTTTTGAATCTTTAAAAGTTTCTTGTCACTTGACTATTGATCTTGATCTGCATGGATTCCTTGTCCACAGCAAACTCAGGACTAGAACCTGCAAAAATTCACCTCAAACACCAGATTTTAGAAAATTAGAGCTATCATATGACAAACTACTTTATACTGTTGTTCAAAATAGTTACAACTTTTATTATGTTTAAGGTTTGAGTCCAGTGAATATGCTTAATATTTTGTTAATTTGGAGAATTATCACACAGAAGGTGTGATAGCCCTCCTGATAAACAGGAGGGTTATCAGTTATTAAGCTATGGCACAAGGTTAAAGTAACATGATTAAGGCACTTAGCACCAAATTAAAAGACTAAATGTAGGGGTCTGCTATGTAGATATTTATATATGAACTAAATCTGTAAGTTGCCATCATAGTCTCTGTAGATCTAGTCAAATAGTCAATGATATATAGAAAGCTATTAATCAGCCAAGAGAAATGCTTCAGTTTCATCATGTGCCTAGCTAGTCTCTGTTGCATATGTTATACAGATCAACTTCGCTAATAAAAGAACATAGATATGGATATCTCAAATAGCCATGTAGACACACTTACATTTAGGTGTTTAAATTCTGCTCCAGATCCTTCATCAGGTCACACTACTGATAAACCTTTTTGACAAGGTCTTGGGAGATTCAGAAGTATAGATTTCAGAAGTTTCAGAAGATCTCTGCAAGAGAGCAGAATCTTTTCAGTAGATTTTGGCTACAGGTAAGACAGGCATTAAGTACCTAGAAGTGGGGATCACAGTTCTGGTCTCAGATACCTGCTAAGAAACGTTGTTCCTGTACAGTCCTTGTACATGTTTGGGTTTTCTCCTGGGTGGACTTAACAGTATAGAAGGGAATGGGAGATCTCATATAGTAAAGATATGATTGAACCTGGACATGGAAGATGTGAAACATTGATTTTATTGTAGGGAAACAAATTAACTGTCTTGGGCGATTTCTTGTGAATATGTATACTTGTGACATCTTTGTTATTTCAGAAATAATCAATAATGTTTCCACATTATTGTTATATCGCAGTCAGTGTTATCTATTTCAGGCTTTCTTAGGTATTATCACATAGGTCAGTGAAAAGTCATCTTTGAGTAGCTAAAAACTTGACAGCAGCACAGTTTTATTAGGGAAACTGACAGATAAATACTGTTCCCCAAACCCTAAATTATCTATTTCTGATGTCAGTATATTAGAGGTATTTGGGCTATTTTTTCATACTAAGATGGTCTAATTAAACAGGTCTAACATTTTCCTGAGTATGCTTAAGGAAACGGTTACCTCAGTTTATTTAATATAGATGAACAGCTTCCTTAGCAGCTGTGCAAGTAGAAAAAAGAAGTATTTTTTAGGGTGCAAGGAAAGAACACAGTCAAACAATTCAGTGCTTTGATTCAGAAGAATATGTGGAAAAAAGATTTTCATGCAATCTATGTTACTGTAGGGAGAAGTGTGATTCCCTGTCATCATTATTGCTCCCATTAATGAAGAAAAGTGACAAAATATACTTTTGATAATATCATTCCAAAAGTCATAACACAGTTGTTTGGTTTTCTTGTATGGACACTTTTTTCCCATTTTTTAAATATGCTTATTCCTTTACGAGTCTAGGATCTGATTATGTATTAGCTCCCATACTTGTAAAGAATAACTGTTGAAAAAGAACTGCCTTCTTCCTTCTGTGTGGGTTATACGGAGCTCAAGTCTATGAAAGAAAAGTCTGTGTGTGTCTTCTGGCAGAGTAGAAGTAAGTCTTTTGCCTGACCATTATAAACTGAGTCTGAGTAAGGAGTCTCGTGTAAAAGGAAAGATCTGTGATACCCATGCTCTGGTTCCTGCTTGTAGCCATAGTGTTCAGTAGCAGAAATTGCTATACTGTCAGGTAGATTACTTAGGGACAATATCATTCAGCATTTAGAATAAAATTGAGAGTTCCATACATATGCCATATTTTGATTCTTTCTTCCTATTTTCTTTCAGTTCTTTACCGAGATAGGTTCACAACCATCCCTATCTTTAAAGGAGGAAGAAGGGAAAAAATTGACAAAGGAATCAAATTTCAGGACTGTGGATTGCCAACATCATTTAAAGCTCTTTATCACCAGATCTTCTAGCCTTAGCCCTTCCTTGTGCAGTGTTTCTCACATAGCATGGTTTAAAAATTAAAATATTAAGATATTATACTTAAGACATTACACTTAAGACATTACTAAATACTCCCAATTTCTGTAACTTCCTCCTTGTACCTTGAAAAATACTCATTAAAACAGTGTTTGTGAACTAACCTTCCTTGTCTGCCATTAGAGATGACTGTACAAACCAAAAGATATCAGTTATTCTCACCTTCAGCCTTTGTGAAGGACAGTTACACAGACTCCAAAGACATGAATTCTGATTCTCTGTTCCTGTAGAAAATGTTGTCACAAATCACTTATTTATATATAACAGTATCTTAAAAAAATTTTTTCTTTTAGTAAGGAAACTTAATATAAGGAGCTTCTAGAAAGCAATTTATCTAGTATGTTCTTATAGCTATTCAGTAAAGGGATACTAGAACTTCTGTTTCTTATGTTTGCTTCTGAACCAGTTTCATTTATTCCTTTCCTTAAACTTAGCTTTCTTTGGAGTTTCTGTCCTGTTTTGTCAGACCAGTGAGATCCAGCTGCCTCTGAACTCTACAGAAAATCATGATTATGCAGACTGAGAGGAAGATAAAGAAAAATTCTGAACAATTAATTTCAAATATTCCAATTATACCTATTTTTTTGCGTTCTTCTAAAGGGATATTTTGGTGATACAATAATTCCAAATGGTAACACAGGTAGATGCAGAACTTTTGTTTATCCTATTAAAATATTGGGACTACCAGACGGTGAAGCAGGGTGAGCTGCATAGCAGCAAAATACTAATGCTGTCTAATCTTTTAAGTGCACTTGTTTACACTCAAAATACTGCTAAAAAAAAAAAAANAAAAAAAAAAAAAAAGTCTTATTCCATTAGATATTTTAACACTCAGCCAAATTGTCCATTCAATACAGAAAAGCCTCACCAATGCAGTTAAAACTTATACTAAAGCCTCTCTAGTATATATTCTTTTTCTTCGGTGTTCTGCACTCCATCTCAATGTTTCTTTGGGTTCTTAGGTTTGTCATTTCAGTCTTCTTCAAGCAGAGTTGGGGAGGGTTACAATGAATTGTCACAACCCTGTTGTCTTCAGTAGGTTATTGATGTCCGTATTTGGTTTTTTGTTTGTTTTTTTTTTCTTTGCTGTGAGTATAATGGTTTCTGAATTGCTTCAGAATACTAAGCATGAGTTTATTTTGTATATTTTTTTCTTATGACAATGTACTTCTGTTTCACTAGTTCCCAGATAAAATTTGAAACTTGCATTACAGCCAAGTCCTTCCTTACCTTTTTCAAAGCACTACTGGTTTTCATGTAGGAAATCTCACCCTGAGGTTTCAGACCTTTACCACAAATTATATTTCCAGGCTTCAACTGTAACAGTTGCTTAAAATAGTAGGGAACTGTCGCAAGAAGCTCAAATCAGTTCAGCTCAACGCTATTCTAGACAGGTCCTTACAGTGTATACTGTGATGATGTACTTCATAAGTTTGTGCACTAGTAATGGCAAAAAAATTTAAAATACCGCACTACAATTTCTTTTTATTTCTCCCCTCCCCTNATCCTCTCAAAATTCCATTTGAACCTCTATGATACTCTGAAAACCATGAATTCCGTATTTCATAGATTTGCCATTCATTAAAAAAACTTAACTTCTAAAAGTATTACTACCACTGGTTTTACCACTTTCATGTCTTGAATTGCTGTGAAGAAACCTTGTACTGTGAAAGTTTTTTATATTTTATACATTAGCTAATTACTATGCATAAAATTAAATTCCTATGTCATGCTTATTACCTGCCTAAGAACCACCATAAATGCGAAAGAAGCACATGAATACTATAACATGCCCTCTGTGGAAGATTTTGAGCCTGTATTTTCACTGTTAGACAATGGGTGATTCCCTAGCAGTAAAAACAGTCTTCATATTTTCTACTATTTTGATCTCATTATCAAAGCTTAACAAATAATAAATAAAAATAATAATTGTGTTCCCACTGTACATTCTTAGAAAATAAAAAAAAAAGAAAAACAACAGAGTAACCCAAAAAATATTACTGAGAAGTGGCAGCAGTGAGAAAATCAGAAGGGAAATCACACAAGACTATTCCTATGACAAGCAAAAATGCTCTTGGAAAAAGATGAGCTATTGGGATATATTTCCAGCCAGAAAAGAGAGTGTAAGAAGCCAAGAAGTTAATAAATTGGAAACAGGAAATAAATTTGCCAGTTTGCTACCAAAATGATTTTAAACTATTTTTCTTCCAGAGTGTTTTATTTCCCATTTTTAATCTGTTTCCGTATAGTTCATTTTTCCATTTTTTTTCTTTCATAGTAATTTTGTTTGGTGTGGTTGTCAAAGTAGGAATTATCTAACTTAACTAAATATATCTAAAGATTTGGTATTTAGACTAAATGAGTCTGCATGCATCCTTTGGAACCAGAATGTGCACTTCTCTAAAACAGTTGACCTCACTGACTTAGGGCACACACATTCATCCCCTGTATTGAAAATGAATTCTTGATAAGATCCCCTTATTAAAACTGAATAATAAAAATAAGGTATATTGTTAGCTCAACATAAATGCTAATTTCAGTTTCTAAACCTGGGTGCTGCCTGGTCAGCATTTATGTATGCCAACATTTTTCATTCTGATTGATGTTGGATGCTGATTAGCCATTTACAATATCCTCATGTCTTCATTCAGACTAATGGCAAATGACTGCATTATTTCTTGCCAGCAGCACGATAGAGAGAAAAGAAGGGGGTGTTCTTTAGACCATGTAATGCAGTGATTATAACATGAGGACTTAAACTGTTCATTTACAAGAAAATTCAGGAGAAGGTACTTCACAAGAGCTGTCCCACCAGATTCAGGAAGTGTAGGGGAAATTCCTTGTTGAACAAGGATATGCGATGGCCATTTAAGGATTGGACAACCCTGACTAAGTTAGAGTGAGTCCTGAGTGTTCTTAAGATCACTGTGAAGGGCAGCAAGGGGGGGAATCCTAGCACTGAGCAAGCAGGAGAGTGGAATGTGAAGGAGCTGTATTATCTGCAAGAGAGGTGTGTACAGAACATGTACCCGGATGCATATAACCAATTAGCTTAAAGTTTACTATGTGTGCTTCTAACTGCTATCCAGTGAAAGTAGTGAATGTACCCATGGACAGCTTAGAACACTATATAAGCAAACTGTGTAGGAGAATAGAGGAGGACGATATGCAGCCGTATGGTGTGATTGTCATTGCTTGGCCGGCTCCCCGTAAGGACCCTCTTCAAGGAGGTACATTTTTTCTTCTGGACTATAGAATATAGTTATTTTCAGTAGACAGTAAATCAAAATGCATATCTATGTACTGCTATAAAGGAGAGATTATATCCAAACTCCATTGGCCTCACCTATATTTGATAAATTTTACAAGGATCTCCTCCAGAATCTCCGGAGGAGATTCAGTAGAATGCATGCTTTTGGAGCATAAAAGAGCCTTGATCTGCAAAGCTTCAGCTGCAAATTTTGTGTGACAAACCAAAGGGACTAGAAATTGAGACCCACAGAGAATTCCCCTCAGTTCAGGAAGGATATTGAGGTACTGGAGCGGGTCCAGAGAAGAGCAACCAGGCTGGTGAAGGGACTTGAGCACAAGTCCTATGAGGAGAGGCTGAGGGAGCTGGGGTTGTTTAGTCTGGAGAAGAGAAGGCTTAGAGGTGACCTCATCACTCTCTTCAACTACCTGAAGGGAAGTTATAGTCAGGTGGGGGTTGGCCTCTTCTCCCAGGCAACCAACAACAGGACAAGGGGACATGGGCTTAAGCTCTGCCAGGGGAAGTTTAGGTTAGATGTTAGGAAGAAATTCTTTACAGAGAGGGTAATCAGGCATTGGAACGGCCTGCCCAGAGAGGTGGTGGATTCACCATCCCTGGAGGTTTTTATAAAGAGATTGGGCATGGCCCTTAGTGCCATGATATAGTAATTGGAGTTGGATCAGGGGTTGGACTCGATGATCTTGGAGGTCTTTTCCAACCCAATCTATTCTATGATTCTGTGATTTCAAGAGAAAAGCAATATTCAGAGAACTTTTTTCAGGGATGACAAAGATATTAGAAATACTAATTAAATGAGGGTAAATAAAATAGGAAGCAGAATATTTATTATATTTAACAAAATAACAGTTGTAAAATAAAAATATATTGCTGATATATTGTATTCTTAGGAATACTTCTTATATCACACCTAAAATGTTTCTTGCATTCTGAATACATAATTTACATATTTAGTACTGTTTCATTTCTAAGGATAATACTGTTCTTATCCAAGTGCTTAGAAAATCTACTGCCTTTTCATGTCTTCTGTTTGCTTCTTTTTCCACACAAATGAAAATTGCAAGAAGAATTTGTGTTGATTATAGAAGTTCTTGTTATGGTCTTTTAGGACTTAAAAAAGGCCAACCAACCAAAACCAACCAATCAACCTGCAAAAAAAGAACCAACCAAAACCACAAACACTATAGTTAAGCACCTGATAACATTTATAAACACTTCCTTTGGTGAAATTTCTCTCCCAGGGAAAGATTAAAGTTTAAAAGCAAATCACTTCAGATATTTCTATATTTTAAGACTGTAGAAATTAAGTTCTACTTGTTTTACAGAAGAGGAAATTAGTGACAGGAGGTTACATATATGCCTGTGTCTACCTTCAGTCAGTTATTTCCTTAAACTGTTTTAGGATTTTTTTTTTTTTTAGTTAAAAGAGTGAATCAAGTATGATTCCTAGAACAAACCTAGGAAAATATTCATAAGATTAAGCATCCATACAGTGTGCTAGGGAGATTGGAAAGGAAAAAATGAAAGTTTTAGTACACTTACGTAAAAAATAAATAGAGACAGTTATATTATCTTTATTAAATATGTGTTCAGGGTGTGTATTCTTACTAACTGTGAGACAAAATAATGGAAAACATCTAGATAAATGTCATTTGAAATACATTAAACATAGATCATGCAAGATTAGCCATCTATATTTGAAGTTACCATGACTATGCATATAAAACTGTATGCGCATATTTAAATGGATATGCCTAATTAACTAAATGTCTATTAACTCATTTTACTGATAAAAAACCAAACCAAATATTTTCATAACTAAATGGAGATTCATTTGCATTATCTTTTACCATACACGCTTGATGACATATTGTTTTCTAACTAGTTTACTCCACAGAAAAATAAAAAAATACTTCTCTTATTTTTCTGAACTAAATGGAGTTTCCCCACAGCTTCATCCAGTCCCCACCATAATTGTGTAGCTTAGTTGTTATAATTTAACATAAAACATAAACCAAATTCAATTACACACTTACATTTTAACAAACATACCTCTTTTTTTTTTTTGATGTGTGTTATTCTCTCCTTAGAAAGGAATGCAGAAAGCAGTATAGTTTCTGCACTTTTACACTTTACCAATGTATAAACTTGGATCAGTAGGAGTATCAGGACTAGCTATTACCTGACCAGATTAGATATGGCTAACAACATACACTGCAACATTTCACACTTCATGAAAAAACAAGCTGAAACTGTGGGGGAAGATTTAGATAGATAACCCATACTAAAATCTACTGCAAATCTATGTCATTATTAGAAGACCTGAACAACTGAAATAGAGGACTGCATGACAAAAGCAGCTATTTTAGGTTTACCTCACTCTTTGAGCTAAGTATGTGTTAACTTTAGAAAGCAATCTTACTGCTGTAGACTTAAGTGTTTGGGTTTTTTTTTCAGGATAACATATGTTTGAACTATATCCCGATGTTACTTTATTCACAGGATTTTAAAGATTATTTATTTCCGTTTTGGATTAATAAAATGACAGTACAATAATGTCTGACTTTATTAAGCATTGAAATAATCAGTGAAGTAATCTGAAAAACTCTGATATTATCTAATGACTTAAATTAAAAAGACTTTTACAAGCCTTTCTCTCAATATAGGCAATTAAATCTCATAGCTTTGACTTCAAAGGAATAACTGGGAAGATCCAAAGATTCTTTCCACAGACTGCTTCCATGAGTCCACTTCAGTTGGAAGGACCCACAGTACCCTAACATAAACACTTCAAAACTATGAGCACAGAGAAAGGTCACAATTTTTGTTAAATTTTAGGGAAAATTTCTCAAGAGTAAGTAATAACATTAAGGACATATGGTAGTTACTTGTCTACAACTAGGAAGTTCACACCCAACATCATCTGTTACGGGCAGCACATGATAATCATAGAATAACAGAATCATAAAATCATAGAATGGTTTGGGTTGGAAGGAAACTTTAAACACCATCTAGTCCAACCCTACTGCAATGGACAGGAACATCATCAACTTAACACTAGGAAGGGCAAACCTGAGTGCTGTGTTCTGTTTTGACCTCCTCGGTACAAAGCAAAGGGCCAGAAAAACAGAGCGCGAGCTAACTAATTAGTCTGGAGAAGAGAAAGCTCAGAGGCATTTTAAAAATCTTTTAAAACTGAAGCCAGGGTGTAAAGAAGATGGAGCCAAACTCTTCTCAGAATGGAGAAGAAGCAATGGAAACAAATTCAGACAGGAAATTTTGTTCAAGCTTAAGAAAAACATTTTTTACAGTTAGGGCTGTCAAACACTTGAAAAGATTGCCTAGAAAGGTTGTGCATTCTCCATTCCTGAATCTATTCAAAACTGAGTGGACACAGCCCTGAGTCATCTAGTCTAGTTCATTCTTCTATGAGCAGAGCTGTTTGGACTAGGCTATCGTCCATACCAACCTCATTCACTGAATCCATGGATCTACGGATACTGCAAGAGCAATAATGTGTTGACTCCAGGGTATTTTCCCACTCTACAATCCTTTTTCAGAAAGCCAGCTTAGAGATAAATCAATGTAACAAACTCAATTCCTTCCTTGTAAGACAGTAAAATATAGTGTTTCAGGGAAAAGAAATAAATAATTCTTCCTATATAAAAGAGAATGAGACAAGGAAGGTACTCTGACAGTGAAAAGAAAATAGTGTTGCTCTGATTTGTATAAAACTACACTGCACAGTGTAATTCATTACTTAATGCTTGCTGAACTTATTCTAAACTGGTTCTTACATTTAATGCTTGATATCTTTCTACTGATACTATATTCTTTATCTGGCACTGTTTCAGAGTGGATAGAGGTGACATAAACTCCATTAATCCAGAATGCCATAATTTTTTTTTCTTATTTGAATGTATATAATTTTCTGCATATTGTTTCTTTTAGACTCAGAAAATGAATTTTGACTTGAAGCTTTAGAATCACAGACATCATAATTTGATGCTTCTTGCATGAATATAATTCTGTCCTTGAAATTATTTTCAATTATACTAAAAAATCATTCATTAATACTGATTATTTGGAGATTATACTTAAAAATCTAACATTTAGATTTGAGGAAATAAGTATAGAGTAGCTTGTCAGAGCAACATCAAGTCTGAACATGAAACGCCTACAAATGGGAGATTTCAGAGTCTTGCAGAGAAAATTGGAAACTTAGTATGCTTCTCACTCTTTAAATCCCAGAAGGGATAAACATTTCTTGCTCAATTAAGGTTCTTGTCATAGTAAAAAAACCCAAAAAACTTCTGTGGAATAAATTTGTTCCATTGTTGTAATAGGTGGTTGTAATAGGATGTAGCTGGGAGTCAAATGCATTACCTAATTATGCCATACAGACATTGTTATATAGTGTTTATTAGATGTGAGTTTATTTTTTTTAAATTATAAACATTTAACAAGGGGAAGGACTTCTCCATTTTCCCTTTTCTCCGTAGTATATTAAAACGTTCAGATATAATAAAGTCTGAAGAGTATTTTAACCCATTTCCTCAGAAGATTAAGCTATTTTTATTATAAATATAGCATGAAATTAGTGTTAAGCTAATTAAATACCTTAGATAAAAGTGTGACTTGTGAGGCAGAGCTCTTCTGTTTGTGTAGGTCTGAGACTTTTTTGATACAAAATAATAAGAAAATTTAAACCTCAGCATGTGCATTAAAAGTTGTGTTCAGTTTTCTTGTCTAACCTTGGGATCTATGTCTGTTCTTCTCACTCTCAAAATACAATACCATCTGTATTGCATCTTTCTCATAAAAATATCTAAAACAAAAAAATTGAGGGTATGTTCAATTAATTTAAATAAATAATTTAAAACATTCTATAACTGCAAAGAGATTTTTTTTTTCTAAAATAATGAATAGATGTGAAGCTACAGCTATATGTAAAATGATGCAGCTACTTTGACTTTAGATATAATTATGAATTATGATACATTTTGTGTTACATTTAGGGACAGTTTGGTTTGGGTTTTTTTTTCCCTTTAATTTACAATATAATAAATGTGACACAAGAAATCTAATAAAGAAGAGAAAGAAACATCTGCTTTTGAAGTGCTTTATTTCCAAAACCTGTCCCCCAAAAGATTCACCTTTTTTTACTAATATAATCATTATGTTCAGAAGTTTTAGTGTGTAATTCTTGGTTGAAGTCCCTGAGATGCATCCCCTTCCTTAAAGATTTTGTTCTCTTTCCCCTCTATTGTTTCATCAATTAATACATGTGACTGGATCATTCTTTCCTCATCTAAGCCCTAATCTGTTATGTAGCTTCTATGTTATGACCCTCTGTGTTCCTGAGAGAAGCCTTTGAAGGAAATAGATTAAAACTGAGAGCACTTCATGAATAATAAAGAAAAACATACCAGGAAGTCAGCATACCTAAACGTAAAACTAGTTGAAATATTTAGACCTAGAGGTATGCTCTCCTCAAGACTAGATTTAAGAGGGTGTGCTGTAGTTCATGCTTTATGCAGTTTCATGTGTGAAGTAGATGTTAATATACTTCTTATATACATTAAAACATAGCAATTCCATTGTTGCATCAGAGCACAGATCCATTAAATCTTCAACAAAGCCGGCCAGCATTGTATGCTTATCAAAAGTATATGAAATAGGAAAGACAGAGATTTTATCTTGGATAGTCTCTTAGCTTGTGTCAGAATTTCACTGTCATTAAATCAAGAGAAAAACTCCTGATCCTACTTACAACTCACATAGGTAAAGACCTACGACAGACTCCCTGAATCTCTCTTCAGTTGATTTTACCTGCTTTCTATGACTTGGCCACTTGGTCCTATAGACACTGCTACACAACTAACCAGGTGAATGAAAAGGAAAATGACTTTATGGCATCTGTCTTACTTGATGTGAATTATGCATCCCAAAAAGTTAAGTAATTTCTACTGACTCTCTCTAGAGACTTACTTCACATTTTTTCCTATCTGAAAATAAAGCACATTATAATGTATACTATGAAACATAGTTGCATTAATCTCTAGCTAAAATATACCAGCACACAAACATTCAGAAAAGACAAAGATAGATCAGTTAATTTCCCTTAGAAGTATAATCACTGAGACTTGGAAGAAGAAAAAAGAAGGAAAAGCGCCATATGTCTATCTGCAGGAATTTGGAGAATGTTATTTTAACATAATTTATTTTACCATTTGCCTGTTTTACTGAATTATAGTCTAGGAACATATATGAAGATTCTTTTCCTAGATTTATCACTTAGCTGGAAAATAGAGACACAGTGAAGACACGGTGAAGGATGATAAAGTTATTCTATGGATGTTAGAGTGCATTTTCAGCATTTGCTACTTATATGCTGTATGTTCTATAAAAAATCATATCTGGGTACCTTTGAGAATCTGTGCGTTATCTCCATATGAAGGCAAAATTTTAGAAAGACAACATAAATGATTATTGTAGCACCAAAAATTGATTATTATTAACCAATAATTTAATTGGTTCATTAAATTATGTCTCATAAATTGAAAAAAAGAAGGAAGGTACCTTCTAGATTTTAGTTTTATTTTTAAAGTTTCAAAATCTTAAATATATAATGATTAACTACATGCCATATTTCATTAATATAAAATCTTCAAGGTGAGGGAAGACAGGTTTTTGAGCAAAATTAATTGTCTAAAGATACAAAGAATTCCTGCTGTCATACAGAAATGAAGATTTTTTTTTTAATCTTTAAAAAACTCCCAACTTTCATGCTAGCATCATTTTCATCAAAATACTTGAAGAGAAAATTTAACCTTTTTTTTTCTAAAAAGCTTACAAACCTCAAAAATATGATCATATTGGAAGTGATGACAGAATGTTGACTATAGTGTTTTGACTGTGACCTTGCAATTACTGATGCCACATACACCAGCTGTGATGAGTATCTATGAACATAAATTGAGCCCTTGCCAGATTATGAGTAGGACATATAATATTGCAGAACATACCAGTGTGCCACCTACAGAGAAAGAAATATTTTGTCTTTTACATTTTATTTTATTTTATTTTATATTATTTTATTTTTATACAGTTCTCCTGGTGGTGTGATTATACCAAGTGGTAGAGCATTAAAGTGGTAACTTATAGTTAAAAATTACACATACATGGGTAAAGATATCTAAATAGCTGCATATGTCTTGGTACTGTGACAGAACTTTAACCAGTAACTATTGCTTTGAAGTTAAGATAAATACTGGTTTTGAGAGGAAAGGAAATTGAAGTCATAGGCATTGACCCATGTTCAAACTATTAGATTGTAGCTACACATTCATGAGTAAAGATAGTTTTCTCTGTTTCAGAGAAACACTTTTTTATTGTACAAAGTGAACAAAAAAGCTTGCCTATTTGATGTTATTTGCTGAACAACAAGATGTGCATACACTTTATGATTTACACTTGGTAAGGTAAAATATTGAGTTATTTTGCATAGTTGAACTCAATGGTTGTATTTATCCTAGTGGAACTGTATCCTCTTCTGAGGAGATACTTGAAGATGAATTTGTACCATTTGAACATCTGTTTCTTTTCATAATACGAATTCTGTAATAGTTTGGGGGTTTAGACATACAAAATCGCTCTGCACACCAGACAACTTTGGGAGTAAGGAGAACATTCTGGTTTTTATAGACTATTTTTTTACTTGCTGTAGAGACCAACTTCAGGGCATGTAGGTCTGCACTGGAGAAGAGAGAAACAGCAAAAAAGGATGACAAAAACCTCTTTTGGGGGGTTTTCTAAAGGAAAGAAAAGCCTCTAGCCTGTGCTGGGGGTCGTTCAGTTGGTGGGTGGGATGCTGAGAAGCTCCTGGGAGGAGCCAGCACTGGGAGGACCAGCCTCACCCCCTGTTAATCAGGCTATAAGAAGCTTCTGGAGGGCTGTTGCAGCCCACAGAGAATAGGGTGAGAAATTGCTGCTTGGGTGTGTTTGTGTGGTACTGCAGCTGCTTGCAGCTCATTAGGCAGAGTGCTGGGCCTCTACTGGTTCACAAGGTAAGCTCACTAGTCGAGTGATCAGCTCCTGTGTGTACAACTGCACAGACTAGGAGGATGCTGTTACCACACATGGTAAGGTACTGGAGGGCTCTGTGAGCTGTCTCATTCTCTGGAATGCAGCCAACTTGGTGCGCAGAGGAGGATCAGCCATGGTCTCCACCCGGCAGAAGGTCATCCGTTCAACAGTTTCCACAGTGGATGTGGGAACCCAGGCAGAGTTGCATCACAAACATGTAGCAACCCAGGCCACAGGCTGCAGGAAATGCCAGAGCCTCACCCTGGCAGCAAGGGACAATTTTGAGAACTGCTGTGTGCGCTGCGAGGAGATGGAGGATCTCCTCTGCCAAACTGTAGAACTGCCAAGAGGTGGTTGATAGGTTGAGGAGTATCAGGGAGGCTGAGCAGGAGATTGGCTGGTGGAGCCAGGCTCTGTCCCCCCTGAAACAGAAACAGGGACAACCCTCTAGTAGCACCCAGGAAGACAGGGCCCCTGCATCCTGCCCACATAAGACCAGAGGCAGCAACCAGGAGGAGGGGAGTGAGTGGAGGATAGCTCAAGGATGAGGCAGCAGAGGACCTCCTACTTTGCTCACCTCATCCCCCCTGGTGCCACTAACCAACTGGCTTATGGCTTTGGTGAGGAAAGACTGGATATCGCTCCAGAACAGACATAAGGCTCTAGCTGAAAAGGACCAGTCAAATGAAGATGTTGGTGTTGAACTACCTATGCCAGAGGTATGTCCAAAGTCAAAAAGGTCAACTACTCAAATCACAGCATCATCCACTAAGAAAAAAAGAAAGGTTTTAGTCCTGGGGGATTAACTTTTGAGTGGAACAGAGAGTCCAATATGTCGGGTTGACCCTTCCCACAGGGAAGTGTGTTGTCTCCCTGGAGCCCAGATTAAGGACATCACTAGGAAACTTCCCAGTTTGGTGCAGTCCTCAGACTACTACCCTTTACTAATTTTGCATATAGGAGGAGATCAAGTTGAAGATAGTAGTTTGAGAAGGATGAAAAGAGATTTTAAAGCCCTGGGAAAGATGGTGGGAGCATCTGGCGCACAAGTTATATTCTCTCCTTCCAGTTTCAGGTAGAGACTCAGTGATTGACAGATGCATACAGTCTATTAATTTATGGCTTCATAACTGGTGTCACCATAACAATTTTGGGTTCTTTGACAATGGGATGACTTA